>CAXHUL010000121.1:0-93977 GCA_964019695.1 Loripinus fragilis
AAGACTCTGATCAGCCTGCGCATCCACACAGTCTGATAGGAGTTTTCAATGGGTGCTTTGTGGAAAAGCAAGCGCTAGGGACCAATGTTTCTTCATGCGGAACACTAAGACTACATGAATGATCAGAAGGGGCTATACTAATGCTTTCGCTTTACTTGAAGCTGGAACGTGATACATGTATAAATTAACGCTGACAGCAAATCCTATATCAACATATCGTATTTAACCCTTCTTGAGTTCTTCAAGTGCTTTTCTGTTTATCATGGGTCAGGCAGCACGCGAGATTCTACTATTTATTGCTATGCCGAGTAGCGAGGGCTCATGCTAGTCTGCGCAAATCATTCAGTAGGTATGGTTGTAGATATAGTATCAAACAAGGATGTAGACCATCGACCACGTCAGCATCATCATCATCGGTTCAACACTTATCAGAGCATTCGCTGCTCATATACAGTAAGTATTGCTGTAGAGGAAGTCTTAAACAAAGGTTTTGACCCTTTGCTACGTCAGCATGGGTGCACACTTGCAGAGCATTCTCTGCTCCCATACAGTAAGTTTTGGTGTAGAGGAAGTCTTAAACAAAGATTCAAACCCTTAGCTACGTCAGCATGGGTGCACACTTGTATAGCATTCGCTGCTCCCACGCAGTAAGTCTTGATGTAGAGGAAGTCTTAAACAAAGATTTGGACCTTAAGCTACGTCAGCATGGGTGCACACTTGCAGAGCATTCTCCGCTCCCATACAGTAAATATTGATGTGAAAGAAGTCTTAAACAAAGATTTAGACCTTTGGTTACGTCAGCATAAGTGCACACTTGCAGAGCATTCGCTTCTCCCATACAGTAAGTATTGGTGTAGAGGAAGTCTTAAACAAAGATTTAGACCCTAGGCTATGTCAGCATGGGTGCACACTTGCAGAGCATTCGCTGCTCCCATACAGTAAGTATTGATGTAAAGGAAGTCTTAAACAAAGATTTAAACCCTAGGCTATTTTATGTGGTGATGATGGTGTAGACAAATCAGGCCCTGATGGTTATAAAACTTTTTTCATGCTCAACTCCACTAAGCACGAAATTTCATCTGCTCTCAAAAACTAATATTCTTACAGATGAAGCAGTTTCTTGCTTCAAGTCACTCAGATGTTGTATTTATCATGCTAATAAATGTGAAAATGCCAACAATCGTTGGCATTTTAACATTTATGAGCAGGATAAATTTCGTGCTTAGGTTAGTTGAGTATGAAAAAGTTTTATAACCTCGGGGTCTGTTTTGCATCACGAGGCTTGACGAGTAATGACAAATGGTGATCCAGAGGGACGAATTTTTCTATTCCTTCCTCACACGAATAATGAATTCTTTTTTCTTGCTCGTCATTAAATACCGCATTATATATTTGTTAAAAGGTTCAAAGAACTTCCTGTGTATGCCGAGATGCGATGTGACATGATAACATCACTTTGATATAACAATGACGTCACACATCTATAAACGTGCGGCTGTTTAATTTTTATATTTCCCACAGGTTGGAATGAGGTACATGTATGTGGGTAAAAACATCGAACCCCGTACTTGTGTGCAAGATAAAATATTACCTACAAACCCAACTCTAAAACCTCTAGTTAAGGGGTGTTTAGACGGCATGATTTTGTCAGCCTGACTTAGTCGTACATTACAAATCAGTTCGTGTAAACGCTGCTATTACAGAGTCATATATGATTCTAAGAGTCAGGACGACATGTCATGGGGGATATAACTGGTTCTATTTGCCATTACAAAATCATGGCGAATTAGCCAATCAACTTTGAGGTCACTGGGGTTAATTGCTTTTGGAACAAGAAAAAAGAGATAACCCTAAACATGCCAGTATTTTGTGCTGAAAATGGTATCTACTTATTAACCTGCTGCATATATTTAAATGCACTTCAAGGGAGATCTTATCATGGAAGTAAACACTATAAATCTTGATCTTGGTTGACATTTTTGCCATAAAGACTACCTAAGAACATAAGCAGATGAAATAGCAGTTGACAAAAGTGTTGACTTGCGGGAATGAGTTTTAACACATGTTCTTAGCTATAGCAATGCAACGATGTAGAGCATGATCAGATAGCTCAAGGTGCCCAGCCAGTTTTCTTCACTATTGAAAGAAATCACACATGACATTGTAATCATACATGACAAAATCATGATTTTGTCAGGATTAAATCATGCCGCCTAAACACCCCTTTAGGATGCGGCAAACCAATATTGCTAAGCAAAGCCTAAGTAATTTGGTCAAATGGAAATAGCTTCGTTTCCAGTAACAGTCATGTCAGAAGTAACTAGGTAGTTTGATTTGTTTGATTTGATTCTTTACGTCCCATCAACAATCTTTCAGTTAAACAGGGACGGGTCTTCCTGGGTTGAACCAGTACTAAGCTAGGATAAATGTGTCTTGCTCAAGGACCACAACGCAGTGACACTGGTGAGGCTCGAACCAGCAGCCCCCCTGTCTCGAGTCAAGCACTCTACCACTGAACCACTGCGCTCTCTAACTAGGTAGAGTGGGTAGGTATTCCTTTTTTTATTAATTATTTTATTTAGTAACTAGAAAAAGTGTCCATGGGACACGGATGCCCCCGCCTATTGTTTTTATTTCACCTGCAATGAGACATTGGGTATACAATAAGTGAACAGGATACCATTTACATACTACAAACTGAATTTATAGCAACATTATTCTTATAAAACGTGTAATAATATGAGCCTCGTCATTAGAAAACCGGCTTTTTGCATATGCGAAAACAAAGACGCAGATCAGCGTCGCGGTAACCGCGAAGCTGATCAGAGTTGCGCTCACAAGGTACCTAATGTCCATAAGCTTCTGTAGTAATTTAGCCCAAAAATGACTAAGTTCAAACTGTGAAAAAAGTGGCAAAAATTGATCTGAGGGTTATATCCAAATGTCATGCACATCTTCAGTCCTTGACAAAAACAACAGTAAAGTTTCAAAAGGATTGGGATAAAATTGTAGGAGGAGTTGCGCTCACAAGGTACCTAATGGCCATAAGCTTCAGTAGTAGTTGAGCCCAAAATTGACTAAGTTCAAACTGTGAAAAAAGTGACAAAAATTAATCTGAGGGTTATATCCAAATGTCATGCACATCTTCAGTCCTTGACAAAAACACCTGTAAAGTTTCAAAAGGATTGGGAAAAAATTGTAGGAGGAGTTGCGCTCACAAAGTACCTACCTAAATGATGGACGAACGGAAGGACGCACGGACGCACGCACGGACGGACGGACGGACGGACATGGGCAACGCTTAATGCCCTTCCGCATTCTACGAATAGCGGGGGCATAAAAATTAATCTGAAGATTATATGCAAATGTAAAGCATATATTCCGTTCTTGACAAAACAACTGTAAAGTTTAAAAAGGATTTAGTAAAATTGTTGGAGGATTTGTGCTCACAAGGTATCTAATGTCCATAAGCTTCTGTAGAAATTAAACCCAAAAATGACTAAGTTCAAACTGTGAAAAAAGTGACAAAAAATAATCTGAGGGTTATATCCAAATGTCATGCACATCTTCAGTCCTTGACAAAAACACCAGTAAAGTTTCAAAAGGATTAGGATAAAATTGTAGGAGGAGTTGCGCTCACAAGGTACCTAATGGCCATAAGCTTCAGTAGTAGTTGAGCCCAAAATTGACTAAGTTCAAACTGTGAAAAAAGTGACAAAAAATAATCTGAGGGTTATATCCAAATGTCATGCACATCTTCAGTCCTTGATAAAAACACCTGTAAAGTTTCAAAAAGATTGGGAAAAAATTGTAGGAGGAGTTGCGCTCACAAAGTACCTACCTAAATGATGGACGAACGGAAGGACGCACGGACGAAAAAATGTGAAAAAAGTATCAAAAATTAATCTGAGGGTTATATCCAAATGTCATGCACATCTTCAGTCCTTGACAAAAACACCTGTAAAGTTTCAAAAGGATTGGGAAAAAATTGTAGGAGGAGTTGCGCTCACAAAGTACCTACCTAAATGATGGACGAACGGAAGGACGCACGCACGGACAGACGGACGGACGGACATGGGCAACGCTTAATGCCCTTCCACATTCTACGAATAGCGGGGGCATATTGGGATAAAACTGTAGGAGGAGTTGCGCTCACAAGGTACCTAATGTCCATAAGCTTCTGTAGTAATTTAGCCCCAAAATGACTAAGTTCAAACTGTGAAAAAAGTGACAAAAATTAATCTGAGGGTTATATCCAAATGTCATGCACATCTTCAGTCCTTGACAAAAACAACAGTAAAGTTTCAAAAGGATTGGGATAAAATTGTAGGAGGAGTTGCGCTCACAAGGTACCTAATGGCCATAAGCTTCAGTAGTAGTTGAGCCCAAAATTGACTAAGTTCAAACTGTGAAAAAAGTGACAAAAATTAATCTGAGGGTTATATCCAAATGTCATGCACATCTTCAGTCCTTGACAAAAACACCTGTAAAGTTTCAAAAGGATTGGGAAAAAATTGTAGGAGGAGTTGCGCTCACAAAGTACCTACCTAAATGATGGACGAACGGAAGGACGCACGGACGGACGGACGGACAGACGGACGGACATGGGCAACGCTTAATGCCCTTCCGCATTCTACGAATAGCGGGGGCATAAAAAGGAAACTAAGACTGGTGTAACTATGATAATTTTATTCAAATGCATGTCATATTTACATGTATGTACAATTTATAGCATAAATGGTCAAATATTGACATATGAGCCGCAACATGTGATTTCCAACAATGAGGCCTTTTGACAAGCATAGACTCAGACGAGCATGTGGAGCCTCCTTATAAGCTTAGAAACTCCAAATGATGTTTGATCAGTAGCTTAACACTCATAAAATATTCAAGCGACAAGAAAGGCTTTGATCAGACTGCGCGTACGCGCAGGCTGATCTGAGGCTTTGATGGTCGCACATATCATATTGTTGGAAATCTCATGTCGCGGCTGATATTCAGTTTATAGCCACACAAAATAACCCCTGGTTCACTAAAATCATATTAAAAAAATGTTTTGCACAAGAAATTTTTCGAAATAAAAAAAAGTTTCACTGGCAGGGTTGAGTAACCAGAGCTAAACCTTCTAAAATTATGTTTTATTCATTTATCTATTGTTTGTCATTACGCCATTCACTGGACATGTTGAGCCTGAAAAACAGGCTCTACATGCGATTTGAATAAAGTGAATATTGACTTTTCAGAATACAGTAAATATTGAAGTTTTAGTTGTTTGTGTTGATTTCCACAAGTGAGTGATCCTAATACAGACCAGAAGATAACTGATGGCAGCATTGGCATTATTTTTTGCTCACCAGGGGGCCAAGAATTACAATGCCTCCTTAGAGTTAAAGAATACTTAAGTTAAGTATTGATTTTTCAGGATGCGAAAAATTACGTTTAAAACTGAATAAAATTAAAAATAGTTTTAAGTTTTCTGAAGATCACAATGATATCTTTGACCACAAATACCATATCGATCCAGGCAATTTATTTAGCATTTAATATAGCATGTTAAAATAGCAATACTTAACTTAAGTCTTGTTTAACTTTAAGGAGGCATTGTTATTCTGGGCCCAGAGCTACTTATTGCGAGTAAATCTTCAAACTCTGCCACTTACTTTGATATTTACAGACGAGTTTCACATAAGTATTTTTGGCATTTGTGCATTTTTTTTAATGTAACATCATACTACCTCATTTAACTTGGTAATCATTTAACCATTTTCATTCTGATAAATCTCCCCAAACATATTGATACAATAAGTATGAAATAGTCAAATAAGTGTTTAATGAGGAACTGGACGAAATGTCTTAATATGACCATGCTTTTAATATTATGTCCCAAAATAACAATTTAACAAAGCAAACAGTGCCCACCCTGATGACGTACCATACTATGTGACATTTAAGCTTGTCTTCCCTGTTTTTTCAAAGTTACTGTACGTTTACCGTATCCAGGATAAAAAAGGTTAAAAATAATGAAACCTTCCAATAAACCAACAGCGTAACCAAAAATATTTAGAAAGTTATGCACATTTAAGGGAAACTATAGAAATTGAGCAGTTATTCTTATCAATGGCGTCTCTTTTTAAATGGGGACTTCTCTTATAGGAAAGAATTTGCTCCTCTGGGAGCTAATTCTTTCCTTTAAGAGTAGTGCCTCATGGTGCGACAAACACTATTTCACATTATATAATTTTCTTTAAATGTGTACATTTTTTTATTTCGCACGTGCGTGCTTAAGTGCGTAATGAGATCAGCACCTCTGTAAGCTCTTATTGTAATCTATTTGTTAACATCACTACATACAACCACAGGAGCTTGAAGTTCTATCCTTATACCGCCTCTAAACCCTAAAACCGAAAATCTCATAATGTCATTACGTAGTAATGACCAGGAGTGAAACTAAGCTCTTGACAGCCATTCCGGCTCCAGTTTCCGGTTATCAGCAGTGAATGTTGTGACGGCAACGTAAAATGTTCGACGTTACACTGACCAAGATGGCGACGTTTGAAAAAAAAAACAGGACAATGTCTATTGCAATGAACAACCATAATTTGTTCATTTCTGGCCAAGGTGGTACCGGGAAACATGTTTTGTTAAGGAATAAACCAAAAGTGAATGCATTTTTTTACTCCAATTGGCCGTATATCGGAGTTTGTAATCCTATCGATTTCAGCAACCCACGAGCATCTTGTATTTTATCCGGGTCCTCTTGTCTTACAATCAGAACGATTGATCGTAATAAATCTTCCTAACCGCCAGTAACCGGTCCCTGGAAGTTCGTCGTAGTGACTTCATGGACTTACTATAGGTATTCGGTATGTCTCCCCACACAAATGAAATAACGGTTGAATTTATAAAGGGCTACCCTCCCTGGTTACGCTTGCTGAAAAGGAGTTGCTTTTGCAAACAGAAGCTAAAACCCAGAACAGAAACTATCTCTAGGAAATATAAACAAAGCCTTTAACATGCAAGATTCCTACCTTCACGTTTTCATACTAAGCAATAACGTAGTTTGGAGGGGCTCTGAACAAGACGTATTTTCCAAGAATAAGCTACTCTTCTGTGTAGATTAGAAGACTTTTGTAATAAATGGAATTTGAAAGTTAATATTAACAAAACAAAAATCATAATTTTCAATAAAGCAGGCAGAGTCCTGAAGGGTTACAACTTCACCTATGGAAATATCTTGTTGGAACATGTAAATGAGTATAAGTACTTAGGTATATATTTTAGGTCATCTGGTATTTTCACGCAAGGTATCAAGTACCTTTGTAACAAAGCACTTAAAGCCATCTTCTGTATTAAGAAGCTCTTATTTCAGACTGTATGAACACAGGTTTATATGTTACTTTATATAATCATTGTGTAAAGCCTATTCTCCTATATGGAAGTGAGGTATGGTCAATCGATTTTCTAATAAATAAACCTGGATTGACTCAGATGGAAAATAGATATGATCTTTTTCTTCCTGAAAAAACTCAGCTAAAATTCCTTAAGAATGTGATGGGTGTCCATAAATATTCGGTTAACGATGCTGTCAGAGCAGATTTTGGTATTTTTCCTTTAGCAATTTCAGGTCTCCAAGCATCAGCAAACTTTTGGGTGCACCTTGTAAACTCAAGCATGAGTTCTTTAGCCTATCTAGCATATCAAGACAGCATGAATTGTCCTAAAGGCTTTGCCCGAAAATTTAAGACATTTTTGCATAATATTAACTTCTCCCATCTCTGGAATTATCAGAACACTTTTTCAAAAAAGAGATTTTTGCATTCTGTAGTAAATAAACTGAAAAACTCTTACATTAATTTCTGGAAAGATAAAATCCATGATGATAGTAAAAATAAGCCTAATGGAAACAAGTTGAGAACTTACAGGATATTTAAAAAATGCTATGAAAGGGAAACCTATTTGTTTGTTAATGAGTTATCAAAAAGTGAAATTTCCACGTTTGCCAAGCTTAGAATAAGCTCCCATGACCTCCATATTGAAAAGGGAAGGCATAGAAAGACCATACTTAGTGAAAGAAAATGCTTTTTATGTGGCATGGCTGTTGAAGATGAGAAACATTTTGTTATGGAATGTGACTCACTTTCAACTCATAGAAATACTTTTTTTAATAATTTAGAAGAAATTGTACCTTCTTTTTCCAGTAAAAATGTAGATGAGAAATTCTCTTTTATAATGGAATGTAAAGATTATGACATTTCCTGTGTATGCATAACAAATATTTGTATAATGTTCAGAGCCAGAGAAGAATTGGTTAAATCCATTAGTGCCTCTTAAAAACATATGCTTATAATGCATGTTTTGATGGTTATTAATGCATGTTGTGATAGATATTGACACTTTTTGATGATGACACCGTTTTATTTTGTGAAAGAAAGGTTCAGCGGAGCACTCAGGTACGCTTATTTAAAGCGTGCCTGAGTGCTCTACATGAAACCTGGAACGGTCTGGTTGTTGAGAATTGCCAATTTTAATAGTCTGTTCTATTAAACACACACATTAATTTCCATATTTTTCATATTTTATAGTCCCATCGATGACAAGATTTGTACTTGTATTATGTCTGTGATTGTTCTTGTGTAACTGTATACATGTGACTGGTGACAGTCCTGTGACTGGACTTTATACCAATAAAATTGATTTGATTTTGATTTGATTTGACTTCCAACAGTCATAAAGAACACAATAATATTCCAAACAAGTTATTTTGAAACTGTTTTTGTCATTTCTACCAATGCTTGTACATGTGATTGTCAAGTCAAGTTCATTTCCTTGAAAATATGTGACGTCATAATGTGACGTGTACAGGTCGATAAATTTATTGGGGCCTCCAACGGGGGAATATTGTAAAATAGAACAGAACTATCAAAATCGGGAAGGGGTTGGGGGTAATTTAAGGGCGATTTTGGTACGGGTGTGCGGGCCAGTTTTTTGAAACATACCATATACTTTTTCTTAGAAAAAGCAGGCTTTACGTATACATGGAAGGGCTGAAAAAGGGGGCTATTCGCGCCGCACATCCGTACTATGTCATATATAGGTAGTCTCCCCCCCCCCCCCCCCCCCCCCCGAGATCAAATTGACTCCTCCGTATACACACTTTAGCCACGCCCCGTAAAGAAAGACAACTCTATTGTTGCTACGTTAGACAAACTATCCCGAAAATGGCGGCCAATTCAAGTACACAAAGAGCAACACTGAAAGATTTGCCGACTGATTTCTCCCTTGCATTTTTGAAAGGTGTTACTCTTTCATTGAAAAGTAGACAAAATGGTTTCAAGTTTGCTGATGAAAGCTACTACCACGACGTCAAGATGTTTATAAATGACGAGAAAACGATCTTTTGTTCGGCGAGGTGCTTCGCAAGTTACAAGACACATGACGAACCGAGGCATGTTTTCTTGGACATAAAACCAACGGAGATATCGCTGGCTCACTGTTCCTGTGAAGCAGGGTATTGTTTACTTATCATATTTCTCATGTTATTGTCAGGTGTCAAACCGGTGAGTTAATTACTTCCGAGGTCGTAGGGTGCTTAAATAGTTCTTTAAAAAAACAAACTTGCCCTTTTGCCATATGTTATGTCTGCATTGAGGACAGTTGGAGACACAAACTGGGCATCTTCTAAAGATTTGTTGTGTTTACTCAAGTTTGAGTAGAATTTTCTGCTTCTTTTTGGGACTATATTTTGTCTGGAGATGGTGACAAAATACTTGCAGTAGTGCATCGGCCCTGTGTTTACTGCTGTAATTTTCGACCATTAAAGTGATCGACAGTGATTTATGAAAAACTGAATCGGTGATGTTAGGGTCATTCATTGTCATTTCAAGTGAGAAATGGATTATGTTTTCAAATTATTTACTACTGGAAGCCAACGAGTGTTGTGGAACATGTGACATTCTCTTGAAAAAGTGCATTTTACATTGTTTAGATGGGCCAAAATTTCACCGGTTTGACACCTAGATCCGGGCCCGTTGAGATTTTTTAAACTCCAATATTTCGGATACTGTTTAAGATAATTGGCTGAAATTTGGAATATTAGTGGATTATAGTATGGAAAATCAGAGGATGACATTGTTTACAGTCTGGTGAGTCATTTTGAATTTTAATTTAATTTAATTTAAATTTTAAATTGAAAATGAAGAGTTTGTGATTTATACAAGGCTCCAAATAAATCCAAAGTGCATTTTATGTGCCCTTTTACTCAAAATCAATACCCTGTGTCGTCTGCTGATTATTTCGGTTACATCACATTGGCTTTTATCTGTTAAAATTAATTTAAAATTAAAATTTAAAATTTAAAAAAAAATTAAAAAGGTGAAAAAATGGAGAATTTCTTTAAAATTTGCAAGGAAAAAATGAATGACAATTCAGAATTGCATAGAAATGGGAAGTGCATTATTTGGACTGGGTGTAGGAAAAATGGTTACGGTCAATTTAGATTCAAAGACCCCAGATTACCAGGTTCAGATCATAAAACCAGAAGTGTGCATCGAATGGCTTTGATGGTGGAAATACAAAATTTGGATATACCCCCAATATTGCAAGCCAGCCATCTGTGCAATGTAAAATGTTGTATAAATACTGATCATCTTACTTTTGAAGACAATTACACCAATAACAGCAGGAAATTGTGCTTTTTTAATAAGAAATGTTTCGGTCATGGAGATGGAAAGCGGCGCTGCCTTGTCGATCTGGGTGAATAGCATTAAACAACAGAGCGGAGGTGAATTCGGCCTGTTTCAACAAATACAAGCTGTCTTAGCTTCCATCATTTTGGTTTTACTGTTGATCAAGATATGTTTTAGCTCTACAATACAGTGTTTACATCAAATAGCATAGAGTGTAGGACAGCTGCAGGCATTATCTTTGTATCTATATCATAAAAGTGGAATGATATTATTTATTTATTTATTTATTTATTTATTTATTTATTTAATTATTTATTTATTTTTATTTAAGGACAATTTCAGAAGTTTAGTGCCATTACCATTAAATAATTACTTACTTTGCACAGCTGCTTTCCTTCACCTTTTCTTTTTAGCTGAGGGGCCTGGTAGGTCTGGTTGAGTGTATGAATGCCACTGATCCACAGCCTGCCCTTTTATATAGTCTGGGTCCTCTGTCACTTTGGAACGGGTTAAGTGATAGTCAAATTCTAGTCTGGCTCTATTTGCGATTCTCTTTTTTCTATAGGATCCTGTGTTTTTGTAAGTTTTGTGATAGTTGTATGTTTTCGAAATCATTTCCAGATGATGAGAGCTCTTCTCGGATAGTTTTGTCCCAGAGACACATTCGAGTTTTCTTTTAACAGAATTGGCCATAGAATTATTTGTTTTCAAGACCTGGGCCGCAAGCCTGCCACCAAAATTTCTTGAGTAGTTTGTTTCCTTGTTCATAGTTGAAACTGCGGCCCGGTTAAATGCTTCGATTTTTTGGGTAGATGTATTTGAACTAACACTTAAAACAGCGGCCTCACTCAACCTCATTTCAAGTATTACTGCCATTATATTTTTGTCATTGTCATCCATTTTCAGGTATGTAATGGCATGAGTTGGGAGAAAGGCAGATTTGACCCACCAGCATCCTTCCGATATCCCAGTGCATACGAGTGAATCTGACGGGCACCTACTGCAGTTACCAGAGTAGCACAGGATGGTAGCTGCTCTCACATGAGGTAATTTTGGTAACATCTTCTGTAGGTCACCAGACCCAAGCCTGGTCAACTCCTCAATTATATGACTGCATCGTGCCCGTATGTCCTTACTTAATGCAGTTATTGCCCTTTGTCTTTCATCTTTGGTCCTGATATGTGAAGGGAGGAATTCTGGACTAAACTGTGCTCCTCTTGCTTTCTTTTCTTGCCTTGACCCAAGATGATGAGGATCTAGCTGGTGAGAAACTGACCAGGCTGCACTGAGCTTGTGGTAGAAATCCTGCAAACCAAGGTACAGCTTTGTGTCTCCATCAGTAGTGACGGTCCTGATCCAGAAATTTTCCAGTGAAAGATCCTCTGCGATATCATATGCCATCCTTCTTTCTGAATGCGGTTGTAAATATGGGACTGTGGATGTACACCCAGCATGCCCACCAGGGCATAGTACATCAAAACCACGGTTCTGTAGCCAGGCCCCAGTCCAGCACAATTTGTTTTCCACGGCAAGCCCAATAATGTATTTCTCCTTTGTTACATTTTCCATGGCTACTGTATAGGCTTGAGATGAACTTTGTCCTGGTTTGTATGAAGATTTAAATCCACGGGCATTATACCTGCCATCCATGGAAACACTTATATGTTTTGGATTTTCCTGACCAGCCACAGCATTGTGCTGTTCGACAATACGCAGTTTGTCGGACATGTCCTCTTTGTTTAGCTCTATAATTGCTTTACTCACTTTGTCCGTCAGTTTCTGCATATGGCTTGTACTTGGTGGTGGAATGTCAAGGGCTGTAAATAAAAGTCTGGCTCTTGAAATGCCCATAGATGTGTCCATTATAGCCATTGCTAAGTTGGTATTGATAGCCGCAGATCTCTCTGAATCCGGAATCGGTGAGAAAGTACTGTAGAGAGTCGATAGAAATCCACAGCCACTGCATTTAAATTGAAATTTCCAGGCTAATCCATGTTTAATTTCCTTATTGATTTGAAATTTAATTTTTTTACACTTCTTTTTGCTGCTATTGTGATCAGTATACAGTGAATTTATTGTTTCAACCAATTTAGTAATATCTACTATTCTATTTCCAGAGACGGTGTGATTTTGCTCTGCCGAGGCTTTCCGCCTCAACCCATATCCAAGATTAGATTCAGAGTTAGATGTAAAGTTACTTCCCTTAGACTGTTTATTAGCACATCTGAGTTGACAGCTAGATTGTGTATCAGGTAGATATTTTGATTTCTTTCCTTTAGGAGAACACTTATTCCTTATTTGAAAAAAACACCCTGAATTTGCACGTTTACGATTTCCTTTTGCCATGATTTTTTTTTAATTTTATGAAAATAATTAGCTCTTTCTATGAATTTGGTCAAAATGATACTGGGGGAGAATTTCATTACAGGCATTGTTATAGCAAACAAAGGTATTTTATCAGAGCCTTGAAGATTAACAGAGTCAATTAGTGAGAGAAAGAGTGAATGTTTGTGCATCTCTTATCTAGCACAGGCAAGCTGGCTTATTTCTGGGTAAAACTACAGAGATAACATTTGTCACCTTGTTTTGTTCTGATTCATGCTGACCTGATTTCTGATACATCAGCATAAAGAGCTGAGGGTCAGGTGTGTACTCCAGTAGTACAGTTGGGGGTTTACCTACTTTAACTGCTTCAAAACTAAACTGAAACCCCTTATTTCTGGTTAAAATTACACTATTTTTCTGACATTTTCTCCCTTTTACATCCCTGCATCTGTGACAAGTGAATAGAAATGACAGTAAAAGATGCAGCAGCCTATGAGATGCTGCACAGTTTTTATTTAATCAGAATCCATTGAGCCATCACAGAGATATACAATTTTTGCTACCTGTATACTCTGCTGTCAAAATTACATGCGGCATAGTGGGTCCGCACCAAATTAGTGAACTTTTTTAAAGTGAAATTTTGCAATACTAATGCCATGTACAGGTTTTTTTGGTTTATATTGTTTATGTGTTATGAGTATAGATGTACAAAATGGTATAGTTTTGCAGGACAAGTAAAATTCACTTTGCATCTAGGTGTCAAACCGGTGAGTTAATTACTTCCGAGGTCGTAGGGTGCTTAAATAGTTCTTTAAAAAAACAAACTTGCCCTTTTGCCATATGTTATGTCTGCATTGAGGACAGTTGGAGACACAAACTGGGCATCTTCTAAAGATTTGGTGTGTTTACTCAAGTTTGAGTAGAATTTTCTGCTTCTTTTTGGGACTATATTTTGTCTGGAGATGGTGACAAAATACTTGCAGTAGTGCATCGGCCCTGTGTTTACTGCTGTAATTTTCGACCATTAAAGTGATCGACAGTGATTTATGAAAAACTGAATCGGTGATGTTAGGGTCATTCATTGTCATTTCAAGTGAGAAATGGATTATGTTTTCAAATTATTTACTACTGGAAGCCAACGAGTGTTGTGGAACATGTGACATTCTCTTGAAAAAGTGCATTTTACATTGTTTAGATGGGCCAAAATTTCACCGGTTTGACACCTAGATCCGGGCCCGTTGAGATTTTTTAAACTCCAATATTTCGGATACTGTTTAAGATAATTGGCTGAAATTTGGAATATTAGTGGATTATAGTATGGAAAATCAGAGGATGACATTGTTTACAGTCTGGTGAGTCATTTTGAATTTTAATTTAATTTAATTTAAATTTTAAATTGAAAATGAAGAGTTTGTGATTTATACAAGGCTCCAAATAAATCCAAAGTGCATTTTATGTGCCCTTTTACTCAAAATCAATACCCTGTGTCGTCTGCTGATTATTTCGGTTACATCACATTGGCTTTTATCTGTTAAAATTAATTTAAAATTAAAATTTAAAATTTAAAAAAAAATTAAAAAGGTGAAAAAATGGAGAATTTCTTTAAAATTTGCAAGGAAAAAATGAATGACAATTCAGAATTGCATAGAAATGGGAAGTGCATTATTTGGACTGGGTGTAGGAAAAATGGTTACGGTCAATTTAGATTCAAAGACCCCAGATTACCAGGTTCAGATCATAAAACCAGAAGTGTGCATCGAATGGCTTTGATGGTGGAAATACAAAATTTGGATATACCCCCAATATTGCAAGCCAGCCATCTGTGCAATGTAAAATGTTGTATAAATACTGATCATCTTACTTTTGAAGACAATTACACCAATAACAGCAGGAAATTGTGCTTTTTTAATAAGAAATGTTTCGGTCATGGAGATGGAAAGCGGCGCTGCCTTGTCGATCTGGGTGAATAGCATTAAACAACAGAGCGGAGGTGAATTCGGCCTGTTTCAACAAATACAAGCTGTCTTAGCTTCCATCATTTTGGTTTTACTGTTGATCAAGATATGTTTTAGCTCTACAATACAGTGTTTACATCAAATAGCATAGAGTGTAGGACAGCTGCAGGCATTATCTTTGTATCTATATCATAAAAGTGGAATGATATTATTTATTTATTTATTTATTTATTTATTTATTTATTTAATTATTTATTTATTTTTATTTAAGGACAATTTCAGAAGTTTAGTGCCATTACCATTAAATAATTACTTACTTTGCACAGCTGCTTTCCTTCACCTTTTCTTTTTAGCTGAGGGGCCTGGTAGGTCTGGTTGAGTGTATGAATGCCACTGATCCACAGCCTGCCCTTTTATATAGTCTGGGTCCTCTGTCACTTTGGAACGGGTTAAGTGATAGTCAAATTCTAGTCTGGCTCTATTTGCGATTCTCTTTTTTCTATAGGATCCTGTGTTTTTGTAAGTTTTGTGATAGTTGTATGTTTTCGAAATCATTTCCAGATGATGAGAGCTCTTCTCGGATAGTTTTGTCCCAGAGACACATTCGAGTTTTCTTTTAACAGAATTGGCCATAGAATTATTTGTTTTCAAGACCTGGGCCGCAAGCCTGCCACCAAAATTTCTTGAGTAGTTTGTTTCCTTGTTCATAGTTGAAACTGCGGCCCGGTTAAATGCTTCGATTTTTTGGGTAGATGTATTTGAACTAACACTTAAAACAGCGGCCTCACTCAACCTCATTTCAAGTATTACTGCCATTATATTTTTGTCATTGTCATCCATTTTCAGGTATGTAATGGCATGAGTTGGGAGAAAGGCAGATTTGACCCACCAGCATCCTTCCGATATCCCAGTGCATACGAGTGAATCTGACGGGCACCTACTGCAGTTACCAGAGTAGCACAGGATGGTAGCTGCTCTCACATGAGGTAATTTTGGTAACATCTTCTGTAGGTCACCAGACCCAAGCCTGGTCAACTCCTCAATTATATGACTGCATCGTGCCCGTATGTCCTTACTTAATGCAGTTATTGCCCTTTGTCTTTCATCTTTGGTCCTGATATGTGAAGGGAGGAATTCTGGACTAAACTGTGCTCCTCTTGCTTTCTTTTCTTGCCTTGACCCAAGATGATGAGGATCTAGCTGGTGAGAAACTGACCAGGCTGCACTGAGCTTGTGGTAGAAATCCTGCAAACCAAGGTACAGCTTTGTGTCTCCATCAGTAGTGACGGTCCTGATCCAGAAATTTTCCAGTGAAAGATCCTCTGCGATATCATATGCCATCCTTCTTTCTGAATGCGGTTGTAAATATGGGACTGTGGATGTACACCCAGCATGCCCACCAGGGCATAGTACATCAAAACCACGGTTCTGTAGCCAGGCCCCAGTCCAGCACAATTTGTTTTCCACGGCAAGCCCAATAATGTATTTCTCCTTTGTTACATTTTCCATGGCTACTGTATAGGCTTGAGATGAACTTTGTCCTGGTTTGTATGAAGATTTAAATCCACGGGCATTATACCTGCCATCCATGGAAACACTTATATGTTTTGGATTTTCCTGACCAGCCACAGCATTGTGCTGTTCGACAATACGCAGTTTGTCGGACATGTCCTCTTTGTTTAGCTCTATAATTGCTTTACTCACTTTGTCCGTCAGTTTCTGCATATGGCTTGTACTTGGTGGTGGAATGTCAAGGGCTGTAAATAAAAGTCTGGCTCTTGAAATGCCCATAGATGTGTCCATTATAGCCATTGCTAAGTTGGTATTGATAGCCGCAGATCTCTCTGAATCCGGAATCGGTGAGAAAGTACTGTAGAGAGTCGATAGAAATCCACAGCCACTGCATTTAAATTGAAATTTCCAGGCTAATCCATGTTTAATTTCCTTATTGATTTGAAATTTAATTTTTTTACACTTCTTTTTGCTGCTATTGTGATCAGTATACAGTGAATTTATTGTTTCAACCAATTTAGTAATATCTACTATTCTATTTCCAGAGACGGTGTGATTTTGCTCTGCCGAGGCTTTCCGCCTCAACCCATATCCAAGATTAGATTCAGAGTTAGATGTAAAGTTACTTCCCTTAGACTGTTTATTAGCACATCTGAGTTGACAGCTAGATTGTGTATCAGGTAGATATTTTGATTTCTTTCCTTTAGGAGAACACTTATTCCTTATTTGAAAAAAACACCCTGAATTTGCACGTTTACGATTTCCTTTTGCCATGATTTTTTTTTAATTTTATGAAAATAATTAGCTCTTTCTATGAATTTGGTCAAAATGATACTGGGGGAGAATTTCATTACAGGCATTGTTATAGCAAACAAAGGTATTTTATCAGAGCCTTGAAGATTAACAGAGTCAATTAGTGAGAGAAAGAGTGAATGTTTGTGCATCTCTTATCTAGCACAGGCAAGCTGGCTTATTTCTGGGTAAAACTACAGAGATAACATTTGTCACCTTGTTTTGTTCTGATTCATGCTGACCTGATTTCTGATACATCAGCATAAAGAGCTGAGGGTCAGGTGTGTACTCCAGTAGTACAGTTGGGGGTTTACCTACTTTAACTGCTTCAAAACTAAACTGAAACCCCTTATTTCTGGTTAAAATTACACTATTTTTCTGACATTTTCTCCCTTTTACATCCCTGCATCTGTGACAAGTGAATAGAAATGACAGTAAAAGATGCAGCAGCCTATGAGATGCTGCACAGTTTTTATTTAATCAGAATCCATTGAGCCATCACAGAGATATACAATTTTTGCTACCTGTATACTCTGCTGTCAAAATTACATGCGGCATAGTGGGTCCGCACCAAATTAGTGAACTTTTTTAAAGTGAAATTTTGCAATACTAATGCCATGTACAGGTTTTTTTGGTTTATATTGTTTATGTGTTATGAGTATAGATGTACAAAATGGTATAGTTTTGCAGGACAAGTAAAATTCACTTTGCATCTAGGTGTCAAACCGGTGAGTTAATTACTTCCGAGGTCGTAGGGTGCTTAAATAGTTCTTTAAAAAAACAAACTTGCCCTTTTGCCATATGTTATGTCTGCATTGAGGACAGTTGGAGACACAAACTGGGCATCTTCTAAAGATTTGGTGTGTTTACTCAAGTTTGAGTAGAATTTTCTGCTTCTTTTTGGGACTATATTTTGTCTGGAGATGGTGACAAAATACTTGCAGTAGTGCATCGGCCCTGTGTTTACTGCTGTAATTTTCGACCATTAAAGTGATCGACAGTGATTTATGAAAAACTGAATCGGTGATGTTAGGGTCATTCATTGTCATTTCAAGTGAGAAATGGATTATGTTTTCAAATTATTTACTACTGGAAGCCAACGAGTGTTGTGGAACATGTGACATTCTCTTGAAAAAGTGCATTTTACATTGTTTAGATGGGCCAAAATTTCACCGGTTTGACACCTAGATCCGGGCCCGTTGAGATTTTTTAAACTCCAATATTTCGGATACTGTTTAAGATAATTGGCTGAAATTTGGAATATTAGTGGATTATAGTATGGAAAATCAGAGGATGACATTGTTTACAGTCTGGTGAGTCATTTTGAATTTTAATTTAATTTAATTTAAATTTTAAATTGAAAATGAAGAGTTTGTGATTTATACAAGGCTCCAAATAAATCCAAAGTGCATTTTATGTGCCCTTTTACTCAAAATCAATACCCTGTGTCGTCTGCTGATTATTTCGGTTACATCACATTGGCTTTTATCTGTTAAAATTAATTTAAAATTAAAATTTAAAATTTAAAAAAAAATTAAAAAGGTGAAAAAATGGAGAATTTCTTTAAAATTTGCAAGGAAAAAATGAATGACAATTCAGAATTGCATAGAAATGGGAAGTGCATTATTTGGACTGGGTGTAGGAAAAATGGTTACGGTCAATTTAGATTCAAAGACCCCAGATTACCAGGTTCAGATCATAAAACCAGAAGTGTGCATCGAATGGCTTTGATGGTGGAAATACAAAATTTGGATATACCCCCAATATTGCAAGCCAGCCATCTGTGCAATGTAAAATGTTGTATAAATACTGATCATCTTACTTTTGAAGACAATTACACCAATAACAGCAGGAAATTGTGCTTTTTTAATAAGAAATGTTTCGGTCATGGAGATGGAAAGCGGCGCTGCCTTGTCGATCTGGGTGAATAGCATTAAACAACAGAGCGGAGGTGAATTCGGCCTGTTTCAACAAATACAAGCTGTCTTAGCTTCCATCATTTTGGTTTTACTGTTGATCAAGATATGTTTTAGCTCTACAATACAGTGTTTACATCAAATAGCATAGAGTGTAGGACAGCTGCAGGCATTATCTTTGTATCTATATCATAAAAGTGGAATGATATTATTTATTTATTTATTTATTTATTTATTTATTTATTTAATTATTTATTTATTTTTATTTAAGGACAATTTCAGAAGTTTAGTGCCATTACCATTAAATAATTACTTACTTTGCACAGCTGCTTTCCTTCACCTTTTCTTTTTAGCTGAGGGGCCTGGTAGGTCTGGTTGAGTGTATGAATGCCACTGATCCACAGCCTGCCCTTTTATATAGTCTGGGTCCTCTGTCACTTTGGAACGGGTTAAGTGATAGTCAAATTCTAGTCTGGCTCTATTTGCGATTCTCTTTTTTCTATAGGATCCTGTGTTTTTGTAAGTTTTGTGATAGTTGTATGTTTTCGAAATCATTTCCAGATGATGAGAGCTCTTCTCGGATAGTTTTGTCCCAGAGACACATTCGAGTTTTCTTTTAACAGAATTGGCCATAGAATTATTTGTTTTCAAGACCTGGGCCGCAAGCCTGCCACCAAAATTTCTTGAGTAGTTTGTTTCCTTGTTCATAGTTGAAACTGCGGCCCGGTTAAATGCTTCGATTTTTTGGGTAGATGTATTTGAACTAACACTTAAAACAGCGGCCTCACTCAACCTCATTTCAAGTATTACTGCCATTATATTTTTGTCATTGTCATCCATTTTCAGGTATGTAATGGCATGAGTTGGGAGAAAGGCAGATTTGACCCACCAGCATCCTTCCGATATCCCAGTGCATACGAGTGAATCTGACGGGCACCTACTGCAGTTACCAGAGTAGCACAGGATGGTAGCTGCTCTCACATGAGGTAATTTTGGTAACATCTTCTGTAGGTCACCAGACCCAAGCCTGGTCAACTCCTCAATTATATGACTGCATCGTGCCCGTATGTCCTTACTTAATGCAGTTATTGCCCTTTGTCTTTCATCTTTGGTCCTGATATGTGAAGGGAGGAATTCTGGACTAAACTGTGCTCCTCTTGCTTTCTTTTCTTGCCTTGACCCAAGATGATGAGGATCTAGCTGGTGAGAAACTGACCAGGCTGCACTGAGCTTGTGGTAGAAATCCTGCAAACCAAGGTACAGCTTTGTGTCTCCATCAGTAGTGACGGTCCTGATCCAGAAATTTTCCAGTGAAAGATCCTCTGCGATATCATATGCCATCCTTCTTTCTGAATGCGGTTGTAAATATGGGACTGTGGATGTACACCCAGCATGCCCACCAGGGCATAGTACATCAAAACCACGGTTCTGTAGCCAGGCCCCAGTCCAGCACAATTTGTTTTCCACGGCAAGCCCAATAATGTATTTCTCCTTTGTTACATTTTCCATGGCTACTGTATAGGCTTGAGATGAACTTTGTCCTGGTTTGTATGAAGATTTAAATCCACGGGCATTATACCTGCCATCCATGGAAACACTTATATGTTTTGGATTTTCCTGACCAGCCACAGCATTGTGCTGTTCGACAATACGCAGTTTGTCGGACATGTCCTCTTTGTTTAGCTCTATAATTGCTTTACTCACTTTGTCCGTCAGTTTCTGCATATGGCTTGTACTTGGTGGTGGAATGTCAAGGGCTGTAAATAAAAGTCTGGCTCTTGAAATGCCCATAGATGTGTCCATTATAGCCATTGCTAAGTTGGTATTGATAGCCGCAGATCTCTCTGAATCCGGAATCGGTGAGAAAGTACTGTAGAGAGTCGATAGAAATCCACAGCCACTGCATTTAAATTGAAATTTCCAGGCTAATCCATGTTTAATTTCCTTATTGATTTGAAATTTAATTTTTTTACACTTCTTTTTGCTGCTATTGTGATCAGTATACAGTGAATTTATTGTTTCAACCAATTTAGTAATATCTACTATTCTATTTCCAGAGACGGTGTGATTTTGCTCTGCCGAGGCTTTCCGCCTCAACCCATATCCAAGATTAGATTCAGAGTTAGATGTAAAGTTACTTCCCTTAGACTGTTTATTAGCACATCTGAGTTGACAGCTAGATTGTGTATCAGGTAGATATTTTGATTTCTTTCCTTTAGGAGAACACTTATTCCTTATTTGAAAAAAACACCCTGAATTTGCACGTTTACGATTTCCTTTTGCCATGATTTTTTTTTAATTTTATGAAAATAATTAGCTCTTTCTATGAATTTGGTCAAAATGATACTGGGGGAGAATTTCATTACAGGCATTGTTATAGCAAACAAAGGTATTTTATCAGAGCCTTGAAGATTAACAGAGTCAATTAGTGAGAGAAAGAGTGAATGTTTGTGCATCTCTTATCTAGCACAGGCAAGCTGGCTTATTTCTGGGTAAAACTACAGAGATAACATTTGTCACCTTGTTTTGTTCTGATTCATGCTGACCTGATTTCTGATACATCAGCATAAAGAGCTGAGGGTCAGGTGTGTACTCCAGTAGTACAGTTGGGGGTTTACCTACTTTAACTGCTTCAAAACTAAACTGAAACCCCTTATTTCTGGTTAAAATTACACTATTTTTCTGACATTTTCTCCCTTTTACATCCCTGCATCTGTGACAAGTGAATAGAAATGACAGTAAAAGATGCAGCAGCCTATGAGATGCTGCACAGTTTTTATTTAATCAGAATCCATTGAGCCATCACAGAGATATACAATTTTTGCTACCTGTATACTCTGCTGTCAAAATTACATGCGGCATAGTGGGTCCGCACCAAATTAGTGAACTTTTTTAAAGTGAAATTTTGCAATACTAATGCCATGTACAGGTTTTTTTGGTTTATATTGTTTATGTGTTATGAGTATAGATGTACAAAATGGTATAGTTTTGCAGGACAAGTAAAATTCACTTTGCATCTAGGTGTCAAACCGGTGAGTTAATTACTTCCGAGGTCGTAGGGTGCTTAAATAGTTCTTTAAAAAAACAAACTTGCCCTTTTGCCATATGTTATGTCTGCATTGAGGACAGTTGGAGACACAAACTGGGCATCTTCTAAAGATTTGGTGTGTTTACTCAAGTTTGAGTAGAATTTTCTGCTTCTTTTTGGGACTATATTTTGTCTGGAGATGGTGACAAAATACTTGCAGTAGTGCATCGGCCCTGTGTTTACTGCTGTAATTTTCGACCATTAAAGTGATCGACAGTGATTTATGAAAAACTGAATCGGTGATGTTAGGGTCATTCATTGTCATTTCAAGTGAGAAATGGATTATGTTTTCAAATTATTTACTACTGGAAGCCAACGAGTGTTGTGGAACATGTGACATTCTCTTGAAAAAGTGCATTTTACATTGTTTAGATGGGCCAAAATTTCACCGGTTTGACACCTAGATCCGGGCCCGTTGAGATTTTTTAAACTCCAATATTTCGGATACTGTTTAAGATAATTGGCTGAAATTTGGAATATTAGTGGATTATAGTATGGAAAATCAGAGGATGACATTGTTTACAGTCTGGTGAGTCATTTTGAATTTTAATTTAATTTAATTTAAATTTTAAATTGAAAATGAAGAGTTTGTGATTTATACAAGGCTCCAAATAAATCCAAAGTGCATTTTATGTGCCCTTTTACTCAAAATCAATACCCTGTGTCGTCTGCTGATTATTTCGGTTACATCACATTGGCTTTTATCTGTTAAAATTAATTTAAAATTAAAATTTAAAATTTAAAAAAAAATTAAAAAGGTGAAAAAATGGAGAATTTCTTTAAAATTTGCAAGGAAAAAATGAATGACAATTCAGAATTGCATAGAAATGGGAAGTGCATTATTTGGACTGGGTGTAGGAAAAATGGTTACGGTCAATTTAGATTCAAAGACCCCAGATTACCAGGTTCAGATCATAAAACCAGAAGTGTGCATCGAATGGCTTTGATGGTGGAAATACAAAATTTGGATATACCCCCAATATTGCAAGCCAGCCATCTGTGCAATGTAAAATGTTGTATAAATACTGATCATCTTACTTTTGAAGACAATTACACCAATAACAGCAGGAAATTGTGCTTTTTTAATAAGAAATGTTTCGGTCATGGAGATGGAAAGCGGCGCTGCCTTGTCGATCTGGGTGAATAGCATTAAACAACAGAGCGGAGGTGAATTCGGCCTGTTTCAACAAATACAAGCTGTCTTAGCTTCCATCATTTTGGTTTTACTGTTGATCAAGATATGTTTTAGCTCTACAATACAGTGTTTACATCAAATAGCATAGAGTGTAGGACAGCTGCAGGCATTATCTTTGTATCTATATCATAAAAGTGGAATGATATTATTTATTTATTTATTTATTTATTTATTTATTTATTTAATTATTTATTTATTTTTATTTAAGGACAATTTCAGAAGTTTAGTGCCATTACCATTAAATAATTACTTACTTTGCACAGCTGCTTTCCTTCACCTTTTCTTTTTAGCTGAGGGGCCTGGTAGGTCTGGTTGAGTGTATGAATGCCACTGATCCACAGCCTGCCCTTTTATATAGTCTGGGTCCTCTGTCACTTTGGAACGGGTTAAGTGATAGTCAAATTCTAGTCTGGCTCTATTTGCGATTCTCTTTTTTCTATAGGATCCTGTGTTTTTGTAAGTTTTGTGATAGTTGTATGTTTTCGAAATCATTTCCAGATGATGAGAGCTCTTCTCGGATAGTTTTGTCCCAGAGACACATTCGAGTTTTCTTTTAACAGAATTGGCCATAGAATTATTTGTTTTCAAGACCTGGGCCGCAAGCCTGCCACCAAAATTTCTTGAGTAGTTTGTTTCCTTGTTCATAGTTGAAACTGCGGCCCGGTTAAATGCTTCGATTTTTTGGGTAGATGTATTTGAACTAACACTTAAAACAGCGGCCTCACTCAACCTCATTTCAAGTATTACTGCCATTATATTTTTGTCATTGTCATCCATTTTCAGGTATGTAATGGCATGAGTTGGGAGAAAGGCAGATTTGACCCACCAGCATCCTTCCGATATCCCAGTGCATACGAGTGAATCTGACGGGCACCTACTGCAGTTACCAGAGTAGCACAGGATGGTAGCTGCTCTCACATGAGGTAATTTTGGTAACATCTTCTGTAGGTCACCAGACCCAAGCCTGGTCAACTCCTCAATTATATGACTGCATCGTGCCCGTATGTCCTTACTTAATGCAGTTATTGCCCTTTGTCTTTCATCTTTGGTCCTGATATGTGAAGGGAGGAATTCTGGACTAAACTGTGCTCCTCTTGCTTTCTTTTCTTGCCTTGACCCAAGATGATGAGGATCTAGCTGGTGAGAAACTGACCAGGCTGCACTGAGCTTGTGGTAGAAATCCTGCAAACCAAGGTACAGCTTTGTGTCTCCATCAGTAGTGACGGTCCTGATCCAGAAATTTTCCAGTGAAAGATCCTCTGCGATATCATATGCCATCCTTCTTTCTGAATGCGGTTGTAAATATGGGACTGTGGATGTACACCCAGCATGCCCACCAGGGCATAGTACATCAAAACCACGGTTCTGTAGCCAGGCCCCAGTCCAGCACAATTTGTTTTCCACGGCAAGCCCAATAATGTATTTCTCCTTTGTTACATTTTCCATGGCTACTGTATAGGCTTGAGATGAACTTTGTCCTGGTTTGTATGAAGATTTAAATCCACGGGCATTATACCTGCCATCCATGGAAACACTTATATGTTTTGGATTTTCCTGACCAGCCACAGCATTGTGCTGTTCGACAATACGCAGTTTGTCGGACATGTCCTCTTTGTTTAGCTCTATAATTGCTTTACTCACTTTGTCCGTCAGTTTCTGCATATGGCTTGTACTTGGTGGTGGAATGTCAAGGGCTGTAAATAAAAGTCTGGCTCTTGAAATGCCCATAGATGTGTCCATTATAGCCATTGCTAAGTTGGTATTGATAGCCGCAGATCTCTCTGAATCCGGAATCGGTGAGAAAGTACTGTAGAGAGTCGATAGAAATCCACAGCCACTGCATTTAAATTGAAATTTCCAGGCTAATCCATGTTTAATTTCCTTATTGATTTGAAATTTAATTTTTTTACACTTCTTTTTGCTGCTATTGTGATCAGTATACAGTGAATTTATTGTTTCAACCAATTTAGTAATATCTACTATTCTATTTCCAGAGACGGTGTGATTTTGCTCTGCCGAGGCTTTCCGCCTCAACCCATATCCAAGATTAGATTCAGAGTTAGATGTAAAGTTACTTCCCTTAGACTGTTTATTAGCACATCTGAGTTGACAGCTAGATTGTGTATCAGGTAGATATTTTGATTTCTTTCCTTTAGGAGAACACTTATTCCTTATTTGAAAAAAACACCCTGAATTTGCACGTTTACGATTTCCTTTTGCCATGATTTTTTTTTAATTTTATGAAAATAATTAGCTCTTTCTATGAATTTGGTCAAAATGATACTGGGGGAGAATTTCATTACAGGCATTGTTATAGCAAACAAAGGTATTTTATCAGAGCCTTGAAGATTAACAGAGTCAATTAGTGAGAGAAAGAGTGAATGTTTGTGCATCTCTTATCTAGCACAGGCAAGCTGGCTTATTTCTGGGTAAAACTACAGAGATAACATTTGTCACCTTGTTTTGTTCTGATTCATGCTGACCTGATTTCTGATACATCAGCATAAAGAGCTGAGGGTCAGGTGTGTACTCCAGTAGTACAGTTGGGGGTTTACCTACTTTAACTGCTTCAAAACTAAACTGAAACCCCTTATTTCTGGTTAAAATTACACTATTTTTCTGACATTTTCTCCCTTTTACATCCCTGCATCTGTGACAAGTGAATAGAAATGACAGTAAA
This sequence comes from Loripinus fragilis, assembly GCA_964019695.1. Classification (NCBI taxonomy): domain Eukaryota; kingdom Metazoa; phylum Mollusca; class Bivalvia; order Lucinida; family Lucinidae; genus Loripinus; species Loripinus fragilis. The sequence continues at coordinate 26,149 of CAXHUL010000121.1, forward strand.
AGATGCAGCAGCCTATGAGATGCTGCACAGTTTTTATTTAATCAGAATCCATTGAGCCATCACAGAGATATACAATTTTTGCTACCTGTATACTCTGCTGTCAAAATTACATGCGGCATAGTGGGTCCGCACCAAATTAGTGAACTTTTTTAAAGTGAAATTTTGCAATACTAATGCCATGTACAGGTTTTTTTGGTTTATATTGTTTATGTGTTATGAGTATAGATGTACAAAATGGTATAGTTTTGCAGGACAAGTAAAATTCACTTTGCATCTAGGTGTCAAACCGGTGAGTTAATTACTTCCGAGGTCGTAGGGTGCTTAAATAGTTCTTTAAAAAAACAAACTTGCCCTTTTGCCATATGTTATGTCTGCATTGAGGACAGTTGGAGACACAAACTGGGCATCTTCTAAAGATTTGGTGTGTTTACTCAAGTTTGAGTAGAATTTTCTGCTTCTTTTTGGGACTATATTTTGTCTGGAGATGGTGACAAAATACTTGCAGTAGTGCATCGGCCCTGTGTTTACTGCTGTAATTTTCGACCATTAAAGTGATCGACAGTGATTTATGAAAAACTGAATCGGTGATGTTAGGGTCATTCATTGTCATTTCAAGTGAGAAATGGATTATGTTTTCAAATTATTTACTACTGGAAGCCAACGAGTGTTGTGGAACATGTGACATTCTCTTGAAAAAGTGCATTTTACATTGTTTAGATGGGCCAAAATTTCACCGGTTTGACACCTAGATCCGGGCCCGTTGAGATTTTTTAAACTCCAATATTTCGGATACTGTTTAAGATAATTGGCTGAAATTTGGAATATTAGTGGATTATAGTATGGAAAATCAGAGGATGACATTGTTTACAGTCTGGTGAGTCATTTTGAATTTTAATTTAATTTAATTTAAATTTTAAATTGAAAATGAAGAGTTTGTGATTTATACAAGGCTCCAAATAAATCCAAAGTGCATTTTATGTGCCCTTTTACTCAAAATCAATACCCTGTGTCGTCTGCTGATTATTTCGGTTACATCACATTGGCTTTTATCTGTTAAAATTAATTTAAAATTAAAATTTAAAATTTAAAAAAAAATTAAAAAGGTGAAAAAATGGAGAATTTCTTTAAAATTTGCAAGGAAAAAATGAATGACAATTCAGAATTGCATAGAAATGGGAAGTGCATTATTTGGACTGGGTGTAGGAAAAATGGTTACGGTCAATTTAGATTCAAAGACCCCAGATTACCAGGTTCAGATCATAAAACCAGAAGTGTGCATCGAATGGCTTTGATGGTGGAAATACAAAATTTGGATATACCCCCAATATTGCAAGCCAGCCATCTGTGCAATGTAAAATGTTGTATAAATACTGATCATCTTACTTTTGAAGACAATTACACCAATAACAGCAGGAAATTGTGCTTTTTTAATAAGAAATGTTTCGGTCATGGAGATGGAAAGCGGCGCTGCCTTGTCGATCTGGGTGAATAGCATTAAACAACAGAGCGGAGGTGAATTCGGCCTGTTTCAACAAATACAAGCTGTCTTAGCTTCCATCATTTTGGTTTTACTGTTGATCAAGATATGTTTTAGCTCTACAATACAGTGTTTACATCAAATAGCATAGAGTGTAGGACAGCTGCAGGCATTATCTTTGTATCTATATCATAAAAGTGGAATGATATTATTTATTTATTTATTTATTTATTTATTTATTTATTTAATTATTTATTTATTTTTATTTAAGGACAATTTCAGAAGTTTAGTGCCATTACCATTAAATAATTACTTACTTTGCACAGCTGCTTTCCTTCACCTTTTCTTTTTAGCTGAGGGGCCTGGTAGGTCTGGTTGAGTGTATGAATGCCACTGATCCACAGCCTGCCCTTTTATATAGTCTGGGTCCTCTGTCACTTTGGAACGGGTTAAGTGATAGTCAAATTCTAGTCTGGCTCTATTTGCGATTCTCTTTTTTCTATAGGATCCTGTGTTTTTGTAAGTTTTGTGATAGTTGTATGTTTTCGAAATCATTTCCAGATGATGAGAGCTCTTCTCGGATAGTTTTGTCCCAGAGACACATTCGAGTTTTCTTTTAACAGAATTGGCCATAGAATTATTTGTTTTCAAGACCTGGGCCGCAAGCCTGCCACCAAAATTTCTTGAGTAGTTTGTTTCCTTGTTCATAGTTGAAACTGCGGCCCGGTTAAATGCTTCGATTTTTTGGGTAGATGTATTTGAACTAACACTTAAAACAGCGGCCTCACTCAACCTCATTTCAAGTATTACTGCCATTATATTTTTGTCATTGTCATCCATTTTCAGGTATGTAATGGCATGAGTTGGGAGAAAGGCAGATTTGACCCACCAGCATCCTTCCGATATCCCAGTGCATACGAGTGAATCTGACGGGCACCTACTGCAGTTACCAGAGTAGCACAGGATGGTAGCTGCTCTCACATGAGGTAATTTTGGTAACATCTTCTGTAGGTCACCAGACCCAAGCCTGGTCAACTCCTCAATTATATGACTGCATCGTGCCCGTATGTCCTTACTTAATGCAGTTATTGCCCTTTGTCTTTCATCTTTGGTCCTGATATGTGAAGGGAGGAATTCTGGACTAAACTGTGCTCCTCTTGCTTTCTTTTCTTGCCTTGACCCAAGATGATGAGGATCTAGCTGGTGAGAAACTGACCAGGCTGCACTGAGCTTGTGGTAGAAATCCTGCAAACCAAGGTACAGCTTTGTGTCTCCATCAGTAGTGACGGTCCTGATCCAGAAATTTTCCAGTGAAAGATCCTCTGCGATATCATATGCCATCCTTCTTTCTGAATGCGGTTGTAAATATGGGACTGTGGATGTACACCCAGCATGCCCACCAGGGCATAGTACATCAAAACCACGGTTCTGTAGCCAGGCCCCAGTCCAGCACAATTTGTTTTCCACGGCAAGCCCAATAATGTATTTCTCCTTTGTTACATTTTCCATGGCTACTGTATAGGCTTGAGATGAACTTTGTCCTGGTTTGTATGAAGATTTAAATCCACGGGCATTATACCTGCCATCCATGGAAACACTTATATGTTTTGGATTTTCCTGACCAGCCACAGCATTGTGCTGTTCGACAATACGCAGTTTGTCGGACATGTCCTCTTTGTTTAGCTCTATAATTGCTTTACTCACTTTGTCCGTCAGTTTCTGCATATGGCTTGTACTTGGTGGTGGAATGTCAAGGGCTGTAAATAAAAGTCTGGCTCTTGAAATGCCCATAGATGTGTCCATTATAGCCATTGCTAAGTTGGTATTGATAGCCGCAGATCTCTCTGAATCCGGAATCGGTGAGAAAGTACTGTAGAGAGTCGATAGAAATCCACAGCCACTGCATTTAAATTGAAATTTCCAGGCTAATCCATGTTTAATTTCCTTATTGATTTGAAATTTAATTTTTTTACACTTCTTTTTGCTGCTATTGTGATCAGTATACAGTGAATTTATTGTTTCAACCAATTTAGTAATATCTACTATTCTATTTCCAGAGACGGTGTGATTTTGCTCTGCCGAGGCTTTCCGCCTCAACCCATATCCAAGATTAGATTCAGAGTTAGATGTAAAGTTACTTCCCTTAGACTGTTTATTAGCACATCTGAGTTGACAGCTAGATTGTGTATCAGGTAGATATTTTGATTTCTTTCCTTTAGGAGAACACTTATTCCTTATTTGAAAAAAACACCCTGAATTTGCACGTTTACGATTTCCTTTTGCCATGATTTTTTTTTAATTTTATGAAAATAATTAGCTCTTTCTATGAATTTGGTCAAAATGATACTGGGGGAGAATTTCATTACAGGCATTGTTATAGCAAACAAAGGTATTTTATCAGAGCCTTGAAGATTAACAGAGTCAATTAGTGAGAGAAAGAGTGAATGTTTGTGCATCTCTTATCTAGCACAGGCAAGCTGGCTTATTTCTGGGTAAAACTACAGAGATAACATTTGTCACCTTGTTTTGTTCTGATTCATGCTGACCTGATTTCTGATACATCAGCATAAAGAGCTGAGGGTCAGGTGTGTACTCCAGTAGTACAGTTGGGGGTTTACCTACTTTAACTGCTTCAAAACTAAACTGAAACCCCTTATTTCTGGTTAAAATTACACTATTTTTCTGACATTTTCTCCCTTTTACATCCCTGCATCTGTGACAAGTGAATAGAAATGACAGTAAAAGATGCAGCAGCCTATGAGATGCTGCACAGTTTTTATTTAATCAGAATCCATTGAGCCATCACAGAGATATACAATTTTTGCTACCTGTATACTCTGCTGTCAAAATTACATGCGGCATAGTGGGTCCGCACCAAATTAGTGAACTTTTTTAAAGTGAAATTTTGCAATACTAATGCCATGTACAGGTTTTTTTGGTTTATATTGTTTATGTGTTATGAGTATAGATGTACAAAATGGTATAGTTTTGCAGGACAAGTAAAATTCACTTTGCATCTAGGTGTCAAACCGGTGAGTTAATTACTTCCGAGGTCGTAGGGTGCTTAAATAGTTCTTTAAAAAAACAAACTTGCCCTTTTGCCATATGTTATGTCTGCATTGAGGACAGTTGGAGACACAAACTGGGCATCTTCTAAAGATTTGGTGTGTTTACTCAAGTTTGAGTAGAATTTTCTGCTTCTTTTTGGGACTATATTTTGTCTGGAGATGGTGACAAAATACTTGCAGTAGTGCATCGGCCCTGTGTTTACTGCTGTAATTTTCGACCATTAAAGTGATCGACAGTGATTTATGAAAAACTGAATCGGTGATGTTAGGGTCATTCATTGTCATTTCAAGTGAGAAATGGATTATGTTTTCAAATTATTTACTACTGGAAGCCAACGAGTGTTGTGGAACATGTGACATTCTCTTGAAAAAGTGCATTTTACATTGTTTAGATGGGCCAAAATTTCACCGGTTTGACACCTAGATCCGGGCCCGTTGAGATTTTTTAAACTCCAATATTTCGGATACTGTTTAAGATAATTGGCTGAAATTTGGAATATTAGTGGATTATAGTATGGAAAATCAGAGGATGACATTGTTTACAGTCTGGTGAGTCATTTTGAATTTTAATTTAATTTAATTTAAATTTTAAATTGAAAATGAAGAGTTTGTGATTTATACAAGGCTCCAAATAAATCCAAAGTGCATTTTATGTGCCCTTTTACTCAAAATCAATACCCTGTGTCGTCTGCTGATTATTTCGGTTACATCACATTGGCTTTTATCTGTTAAAATTAATTTAAAATTAAAATTTAAAATTTAAAAAAAAATTAAAAAGGTGAAAAAATGGAGAATTTCTTTAAAATTTGCAAGGAAAAAATGAATGACAATTCAGAATTGCATAGAAATGGGAAGTGCATTATTTGGACTGGGTGTAGGAAAAATGGTTACGGTCAATTTAGATTCAAAGACCCCAGATTACCAGGTTCAGATCATAAAACCAGAAGTGTGCATCGAATGGCTTTGATGGTGGAAATACAAAATTTGGATATACCCCCAATATTGCAAGCCAGCCATCTGTGCAATGTAAAATGTTGTATAAATACTGATCATCTTACTTTTGAAGACAATTACACCAATAACAGCAGGAAATTGTGCTTTTTTAATAAGAAATGTTTCGGTCATGGAGATGGAAAGCGGCGCTGCCTTGTCGATCTGGGTGAATAGCATTAAACAACAGAGCGGAGGTGAATTCGGCCTGTTTCAACAAATACAAGCTGTCTTAGCTTCCATCATTTTGGTTTTACTGTTGATCAAGATATGTTTTAGCTCTACAATACAGTGTTTACATCAAATAGCATAGAGTGTAGGACAGCTGCAGGCATTATCTTTGTATCTATATCATAAAAGTGGAATGATATTATTTATTTATTTATTTATTTATTTATTTATTTATTTAATTATTTATTTATTTTTATTTAAGGACAATTTCAGAAGTTTAGTGCCATTACCATTAAATAATTACTTACTTTGCACAGCTGCTTTCCTTCACCTTTTCTTTTTAGCTGAGGGGCCTGGTAGGTCTGGTTGAGTGTATGAATGCCACTGATCCACAGCCTGCCCTTTTATATAGTCTGGGTCCTCTGTCACTTTGGAACGGGTTAAGTGATAGTCAAATTCTAGTCTGGCTCTATTTGCGATTCTCTTTTTTCTATAGGATCCTGTGTTTTTGTAAGTTTTGTGATAGTTGTATGTTTTCGAAATCATTTCCAGATGATGAGAGCTCTTCTCGGATAGTTTTGTCCCAGAGACACATTCGAGTTTTCTTTTAACAGAATTGGCCATAGAATTATTTGTTTTCAAGACCTGGGCCGCAAGCCTGCCACCAAAATTTCTTGAGTAGTTTGTTTCCTTGTTCATAGTTGAAACTGCGGCCCGGTTAAATGCTTCGATTTTTTGGGTAGATGTATTTGAACTAACACTTAAAACAGCGGCCTCACTCAACCTCATTTCAAGTATTACTGCCATTATATTTTTGTCATTGTCATCCATTTTCAGGTATGTAATGGCATGAGTTGGGAGAAAGGCAGATTTGACCCACCAGCATCCTTCCGATATCCCAGTGCATACGAGTGAATCTGACGGGCACCTACTGCAGTTACCAGAGTAGCACAGGATGGTAGCTGCTCTCACATGAGGTAATTTTGGTAACATCTTCTGTAGGTCACCAGACCCAAGCCTGGTCAACTCCTCAATTATATGACTGCATCGTGCCCGTATGTCCTTACTTAATGCAGTTATTGCCCTTTGTCTTTCATCTTTGGTCCTGATATGTGAAGGGAGGAATTCTGGACTAAACTGTGCTCCTCTTGCTTTCTTTTCTTGCCTTGACCCAAGATGATGAGGATCTAGCTGGTGAGAAACTGACCAGGCTGCACTGAGCTTGTGGTAGAAATCCTGCAAACCAAGGTACAGCTTTGTGTCTCCATCAGTAGTGACGGTCCTGATCCAGAAATTTTCCAGTGAAAGATCCTCTGCGATATCATATGCCATCCTTCTTTCTGAATGCGGTTGTAAATATGGGACTGTGGATGTACACCCAGCATGCCCACCAGGGCATAGTACATCAAAACCACGGTTCTGTAGCCAGGCCCCAGTCCAGCACAATTTGTTTTCCACGGCAAGCCCAATAATGTATTTCTCCTTTGTTACATTTTCCATGGCTACTGTATAGGCTTGAGATGAACTTTGTCCTGGTTTGTATGAAGATTTAAATCCACGGGCATTATACCTGCCATCCATGGAAACACTTATATGTTTTGGATTTTCCTGACCAGCCACAGCATTGTGCTGTTCGACAATACGCAGTTTGTCGGACATGTCCTCTTTGTTTAGCTCTATAATTGCTTTACTCACTTTGTCCGTCAGTTTCTGCATATGGCTTGTACTTGGTGGTGGAATGTCAAGGGCTGTAAATAAAAGTCTGGCTCTTGAAATGCCCATAGATGTGTCCATTATAGCCATTGCTAAGTTGGTATTGATAGCCGCAGATCTCTCTGAATCCGGAATCGGTGAGAAAGTACTGTAGAGAGTCGATAGAAATCCACAGCCACTGCATTTAAATTGAAATTTCCAGGCTAATCCATGTTTAATTTCCTTATTGATTTGAAATTTAATTTTTTTACACTTCTTTTTGCTGCTATTGTGATCAGTATACAGTGAATTTATTGTTTCAACCAATTTAGTAATATCTACTATTCTATTTCCAGAGACGGTGTGATTTTGCTCTGCCGAGGCTTTCCGCCTCAACCCATATCCAAGATTAGATTCAGAGTTAGATGTAAAGTTACTTCCCTTAGACTGTTTATTAGCACATCTGAGTTGACAGCTAGATTGTGTATCAGGTAGATATTTTGATTTCTTTCCTTTAGGAGAACACTTATTCCTTATTTGAAAAAAACACCCTGAATTTGCACGTTTACGATTTCCTTTTGCCATGATTTTTTTTTAATTTTATGAAAATAATTAGCTCTTTCTATGAATTTGGTCAAAATGATACTGGGGGAGAATTTCATTACAGGCATTGTTATAGCAAACAAAGGTATTTTATCAGAGCCTTGAAGATTAACAGAGTCAATTAGTGAGAGAAAGAGTGAATGTTTGTGCATCTCTTATCTAGCACAGGCAAGCTGGCTTATTTCTGGGTAAAACTACAGAGATAACATTTGTCACCTTGTTTTGTTCTGATTCATGCTGACCTGATTTCTGATACATCAGCATAAAGAGCTGAGGGTCAGGTGTGTACTCCAGTAGTACAGTTGGGGGTTTACCTACTTTAACTGCTTCAAAACTAAACTGAAACCCCTTATTTCTGGTTAAAATTACACTATTTTTCTGACATTTTCTCCCTTTTACATCCCTGCATCTGTGACAAGTGAATAGAAATGACAGTAAAAGATGCAGCAGCCTATGAGATGCTGCACAGTTTTTATTTAATCAGAATCCATTGAGCCATCACAGAGATATACAATTTTTGCTACCTGTATACTCTGCTGTCAAAATTACATGCGGCATAGTGGGTCCGCACCAAATTAGTGAACTTTTTTAAAGTGAAATTTTGCAATACTAATGCCATGTACAGGTTTTTTTGGTTTATATTGTTTATGTGTTATGAGTATAGATGTACAAAATGGTATAGTTTTGCAGGACAAGTAAAATTCACTTTGCATCTAGGTGTCAAACCGGTGAGTTAATTACTTCCGAGGTCGTAGGGTGCTTAAATAGTTCTTTAAAAAAACAAACTTGCCCTTTTGCCATATGTTATGTCTGCATTGAGGACAGTTGGAGACACAAACTGGGCATCTTCTAAAGATTTGGTGTGTTTACTCAAGTTTGAGTAGAATTTTCTGCTTCTTTTTGGGACTATATTTTGTCTGGAGATGGTGACAAAATACTTGCAGTAGTGCATCGGCCCTGTGTTTACTGCTGTAATTTTCGACCATTAAAGTGATCGACAGTGATTTATGAAAAACTGAATCGGTGATGTTAGGGTCATTCATTGTCATTTCAAGTGAGAAATGGATTATGTTTTCAAATTATTTACTACTGGAAGCCAACGAGTGTTGTGGAACATGTGACATTCTCTTGAAAAAGTGCATTTTACATTGTTTAGATGGGCCAAAATTTCACCGGTTTGACACCTAGATCCGGGCCCGTTGAGATTTTTTAAACTCCAATATTTCGGATACTGTTTAAGATAATTGGCTGAAATTTGGAATATTAGTGGATTATAGTATGGAAAATCAGAGGATGACATTGTTTACAGTCTGGTGAGTCATTTTGAATTTTAATTTAATTTAATTTAAATTTTAAATTGAAAATGAAGAGTTTGTGATTTATACAAGGCTCCAAATAAATCCAAAGTGCATTTTATGTGCCCTTTTACTCAAAATCAATACCCTGTGTCGTCTGCTGATTATTTCGGTTACATCACATTGGCTTTTATCTGTTAAAATTAATTTAAAATTAAAATTTAAAATTTAAAAAAAAATTAAAAAGGTGAAAAAATGGAGAATTTCTTTAAAATTTGCAAGGAAAAAATGAATGACAATTCAGAATTGCATAGAAATGGGAAGTGCATTATTTGGACTGGGTGTAGGAAAAATGGTTACGGTCAATTTAGATTCAAAGACCCCAGATTACCAGGTTCAGATCATAAAACCAGAAGTGTGCATCGAATGGCTTTGATGGTGGAAATACAAAATTTGGATATACCCCCAATATTGCAAGCCAGCCATCTGTGCAATGTAAAATGTTGTATAAATACTGATCATCTTACTTTTGAAGACAATTACACCAATAACAGCAGGAAATTGTGCTTTTTTAATAAGAAATGTTTCGGTCATGGAGATGGAAAGCGGCGCTGCCTTGTCGATCTGGGTGAATAGCATTAAACAACAGAGCGGAGGTGAATTCGGCCTGTTTCAACAAATACAAGCTGTCTTAGCTTCCATCATTTTGGTTTTACTGTTGATCAAGATATGTTTTAGCTCTACAATACAGTGTTTACATCAAATAGCATAGAGTGTAGGACAGCTGCAGGCATTATCTTTGTATCTATATCATAAAAGTGGAATGATATTATTTATTTATTTATTTATTTATTTATTTATTTATTTAATTATTTATTTATTTTTATTTAAGGACAATTTCAGAAGTTTAGTGCCATTACCATTAAATAATTACTTACTTTGCACAGCTGCTTTCCTTCACCTTTTCTTTTTAGCTGAGGGGCCTGGTAGGTCTGGTTGAGTGTATGAATGCCACTGATCCACAGCCTGCCCTTTTATATAGTCTGGGTCCTCTGTCACTTTGGAACGGGTTAAGTGATAGTCAAATTCTAGTCTGGCTCTATTTGCGATTCTCTTTTTTCTATAGGATCCTGTGTTTTTGTAAGTTTTGTGATAGTTGTATGTTTTCGAAATCATTTCCAGATGATGAGAGCTCTTCTCGGATAGTTTTGTCCCAGAGACACATTCGAGTTTTCTTTTAACAGAATTGGCCATAGAATTATTTGTTTTCAAGACCTGGGCCGCAAGCCTGCCACCAAAATTTCTTGAGTAGTTTGTTTCCTTGTTCATAGTTGAAACTGCGGCCCGGTTAAATGCTTCGATTTTTTGGGTAGATGTATTTGAACTAACACTTAAAACAGCGGCCTCACTCAACCTCATTTCAAGTATTACTGCCATTATATTTTTGTCATTGTCATCCATTTTCAGGTATGTAATGGCATGAGTTGGGAGAAAGGCAGATTTGACCCACCAGCATCCTTCCGATATCCCAGTGCATACGAGTGAATCTGACGGGCACCTACTGCAGTTACCAGAGTAGCACAGGATGGTAGCTGCTCTCACATGAGGTAATTTTGGTAACATCTTCTGTAGGTCACCAGACCCAAGCCTGGTCAACTCCTCAATTATATGACTGCATCGTGCCCGTATGTCCTTACTTAATGCAGTTATTGCCCTTTGTCTTTCATCTTTGGTCCTGATATGTGAAGGGAGGAATTCTGGACTAAACTGTGCTCCTCTTGCTTTCTTTTCTTGCCTTGACCCAAGATGATGAGGATCTAGCTGGTGAGAAACTGACCAGGCTGCACTGAGCTTGTGGTAGAAATCCTGCAAACCAAGGTACAGCTTTGTGTCTCCATCAGTAGTGACGGTCCTGATCCAGAAATTTTCCAGTGAAAGATCCTCTGCGATATCATATGCCATCCTTCTTTCTGAATGCGGTTGTAAATATGGGACTGTGGATGTACACCCAGCATGCCCACCAGGGCATAGTACATCAAAACCACGGTTCTGTAGCCAGGCCCCAGTCCAGCACAATTTGTTTTCCACGGCAAGCCCAATAATGTATTTCTCCTTTGTTACATTTTCCATGGCTACTGTATAGGCTTGAGATGAACTTTGTCCTGGTTTGTATGAAGATTTAAATCCACGGGCATTATACCTGCCATCCATGGAAACACTTATATGTTTTGGATTTTCCTGACCAGCCACAGCATTGTGCTGTTCGACAATACGCAGTTTGTCGGACATGTCCTCTTTGTTTAGCTCTATAATTGCTTTACTCACTTTGTCCGTCAGTTTCTGCATATGGCTTGTACTTGGTGGTGGAATGTCAAGGGCTGTAAATAAAAGTCTGGCTCTTGAAATGCCCATAGATGTGTCCATTATAGCCATTGCTAAGTTGGTATTGATAGCCGCAGATCTCTCTGAATCCGGAATCGGTGAGAAAGTACTGTAGAGAGTCGATAGAAATCCACAGCCACTGCATTTAAATTGAAATTTCCAGGCTAATCCATGTTTAATTTCCTTATTGATTTGAAATTTAATTTTTTTACACTTCTTTTTGCTGCTATTGTGATCAGTATACAGTGAATTTATTGTTTCAACCAATTTAGTAATATCTACTATTCTATTTCCAGAGACGGTGTGATTTTGCTCTGCCGAGGCTTTCCGCCTCAACCCATATCCAAGATTAGATTCAGAGTTAGATGTAAAGTTACTTCCCTTAGACTGTTTATTAGCACATCTGAGTTGACAGCTAGATTGTGTATCAGGTAGATATTTTGATTTCTTTCCTTTAGGAGAACACTTATTCCTTATTTGAAAAAAACACCCTGAATTTGCACGTTTACGATTTCCTTTTGCCATGATTTTTTTTTAATTTTATGAAAATAATTAGCTCTTTCTATGAATTTGGTCAAAATGATACTGGGGGAGAATTTCATTACAGGCATTGTTATAGCAAACAAAGGTATTTTATCAGAGCCTTGAAGATTAACAGAGTCAATTAGTGAGAGAAAGAGTGAATGTTTGTGCATCTCTTATCTAGCACAGGCAAGCTGGCTTATTTCTGGGTAAAACTACAGAGATAACATTTGTCACCTTGTTTTGTTCTGATTCATGCTGACCTGATTTCTGATACATCAGCATAAAGAGCTGAGGGTCAGGTGTGTACTCCAGTAGTACAGTTGGGGGTTTACCTACTTTAACTGCTTCAAAACTAAACTGAAACCCCTTATTTCTGGTTAAAATTACACTATTTTTCTGACATTTTCTCCCTTTTACATCCCTGCATCTGTGACAAGTGAATAGAAATGACAGTAAAAGATGCAGCAGCCTATGAGATGCTGCACAGTTTTTATTTAATCAGAATCCATTGAGCCATCACAGAGATATACAATTTTTGCTACCTGTATACTCTGCTGTCAAAATTACATGCGGCATAGTGGGTCCGCACCAAATTAGTGAACTTTTTTAAAGTGAAATTTTGCAATACTAATGCCATGTACAGGTTTTTTTGGTTTATATTGTTTATGTGTTATGAGTATAGATGTACAAAATGGTATAGTTTTGCAGGACAAGTAAAATTCACTTTGCATCTAGGTGTCAAACCGGTGAGTTAATTACTTCCGAGGTCGTAGGGTGCTTAAATAGTTCTTTAAAAAAACAAACTTGCCCTTTTGCCATATGTTATGTCTGCATTGAGGACAGTTGGAGACACAAACTGGGCATCTTCTAAAGATTTGGTGTGTTTACTCAAGTTTGAGTAGAATTTTCTGCTTCTTTTTGGGACTATATTTTGTCTGGAGATGGTGACAAAATACTTGCAGTAGTGCATCGGCCCTGTGTTTACTGCTGTAATTTTCGACCATTAAAGTGATCGACAGTGATTTATGAAAAACTGAATCGGTGATGTTAGGGTCATTCATTGTCATTTCAAGTGAGAAATGGATTATGTTTTCAAATTATTTACTACTGGAAGCCAACGAGTGTTGTGGAACATGTGACATTCTCTTGAAAAAGTGCATTTTACATTGTTTAGATGGGCCAAAATTTCACCGGTTTGACACCTAGATCCGGGCCCGTTGAGATTTTTTAAACTCCAATATTTCGGATACTGTTTAAGATAATTGGCTGAAATTTGGAATATTAGTGGATTATAGTATGGAAAATCAGAGGATGACATTGTTTACAGTCTGGTGAGTCATTTTGAATTTTAATTTAATTTAATTTAAATTTTAAATTGAAAATGAAGAGTTTGTGATTTATACAAGGCTCCAAATAAATCCAAAGTGCATTTTATGTGCCCTTTTACTCAAAATCAATACCCTGTGTCGTCTGCTGATTATTTCGGTTACATCACATTGGCTTTTATCTGTTAAAATTAATTTAAAATTAAAATTTAAAATTTAAAAAAAAATTAAAAAGGTGAAAAAATGGAGAATTTCTTTAAAATTTGCAAGGAAAAAATGAATGACAATTCAGAATTGCATAGAAATGGGAAGTGCATTATTTGGACTGGGTGTAGGAAAAATGGTTACGGTCAATTTAGATTCAAAGACCCCAGATTACCAGGTTCAGATCATAAAACCAGAAGTGTGCATCGAATGGCTTTGATGGTGGAAATACAAAATTTGGATATACCCCCAATATTGCAAGCCAGCCATCTGTGCAATGTAAAATGTTGTATAAATACTGATCATCTTACTTTTGAAGACAATTACACCAATAACAGCAGGAAATTGTGCTTTTTTAATAAGAAATGTTTCGGTCATGGAGATGGAAAGCGGCGCTGCCTTGTCGATCTGGGTGAATAGCATTAAACAACAGAGCGGAGGTGAATTCGGCCTGTTTCAACAAATACAAGCTGTCTTAGCTTCCATCATTTTGGTTTTACTGTTGATCAAGATATGTTTTAGCTCTACAATACAGTGTTTACATCAAATAGCATAGAGTGTAGGACAGCTGCAGGCATTATCTTTGTATCTATATCATAAAAGTGGAATGATATTATTTATTTATTTATTTATTTATTTATTTATTTATTTAATTATTTATTTATTTTTATTTAAGGACAATTTCAGAAGTTTAGTGCCATTACCATTAAATAATTACTTACTTTGCACAGCTGCTTTCCTTCACCTTTTCTTTTTAGCTGAGGGGCCTGGTAGGTCTGGTTGAGTGTATGAATGCCACTGATCCACAGCCTGCCCTTTTATATAGTCTGGGTCCTCTGTCACTTTGGAACGGGTTAAGTGATAGTCAAATTCTAGTCTGGCTCTATTTGCGATTCTCTTTTTTCTATAGGATCCTGTGTTTTTGTAAGTTTTGTGATAGTTGTATGTTTTCGAAATCATTTCCAGATGATGAGAGCTCTTCTCGGATAGTTTTGTCCCAGAGACACATTCGAGTTTTCTTTTAACAGAATTGGCCATAGAATTATTTGTTTTCAAGACCTGGGCCGCAAGCCTGCCACCAAAATTTCTTGAGTAGTTTGTTTCCTTGTTCATAGTTGAAACTGCGGCCCGGTTAAATGCTTCGATTTTTTGGGTAGATGTATTTGAACTAACACTTAAAACAGCGGCCTCACTCAACCTCATTTCAAGTATTACTGCCATTATATTTTTGTCATTGTCATCCATTTTCAGGTATGTAATGGCATGAGTTGGGAGAAAGGCAGATTTGACCCACCAGCATCCTTCCGATATCCCAGTGCATACGAGTGAATCTGACGGGCACCTACTGCAGTTACCAGAGTAGCACAGGATGGTAGCTGCTCTCACATGAGGTAATTTTGGTAACATCTTCTGTAGGTCACCAGACCCAAGCCTGGTCAACTCCTCAATTATATGACTGCATCGTGCCCGTATGTCCTTACTTAATGCAGTTATTGCCCTTTGTCTTTCATCTTTGGTCCTGATATGTGAAGGGAGGAATTCTGGACTAAACTGTGCTCCTCTTGCTTTCTTTTCTTGCCTTGACCCAAGATGATGAGGATCTAGCTGGTGAGAAACTGACCAGGCTGCACTGAGCTTGTGGTAGAAATCCTGCAAACCAAGGTACAGCTTTGTGTCTCCATCAGTAGTGACGGTCCTGATCCAGAAATTTTCCAGTGAAAGATCCTCTGCGATATCATATGCCATCCTTCTTTCTGAATGCGGTTGTAAATATGGGACTGTGGATGTACACCCAGCATGCCCACCAGGGCATAGTACATCAAAACCACGGTTCTGTAGCCAGGCCCCAGTCCAGCACAATTTGTTTTCCACGGCAAGCCCAATAATGTATTTCTCCTTTGTTACATTTTCCATGGCTACTGTATAGGCTTGAGATGAACTTTGTCCTGGTTTGTATGAAGATTTAAATCCACGGGCATTATACCTGCCATCCATGGAAACACTTATATGTTTTGGATTTTCCTGACCAGCCACAGCATTGTGCTGTTCGACAATACGCAGTTTGTCGGACATGTCCTCTTTGTTTAGCTCTATAATTGCTTTACTCACTTTGTCCGTCAGTTTCTGCATATGGCTTGTACTTGGTGGTGGAATGTCAAGGGCTGTAAATAAAAGTCTGGCTCTTGAAATGCCCATAGATGTGTCCATTATAGCCATTGCTAAGTTGGTATTGATAGCCGCAGATCTCTCTGAATCCGGAATCGGTGAGAAAGTACTGTAGAGAGTCGATAGAAATCCACAGCCACTGCATTTAAATTGAAATTTCCAGGCTAATCCATGTTTAATTTCCTTATTGATTTGAAATTTAATTTTTTTACACTTCTTTTTGCTGCTATTGTGATCAGTATACAGTGAATTTATTGTTTCAACCAATTTAGTAATATCTACTATTCTATTTCCAGAGACGGTGTGATTTTGCTCTGCCGAGGCTTTCCGCCTCAACCCATATCCAAGATTAGATTCAGAGTTAGATGTAAAGTTACTTCCCTTAGACTGTTTATTAGCACATCTGAGTTGACAGCTAGATTGTGTATCAGGTAGATATTTTGATTTCTTTCCTTTAGGAGAACACTTATTCCTTATTTGAAAAAAACACCCTGAATTTGCACGTTTACGATTTCCTTTTGCCATGATTTTTTTTTAATTTTATGAAAATAATTAGCTCTTTCTATGAATTTGGTCAAAATGATACTGGGGGAGAATTTCATTACAGGCATTGTTATAGCAAACAAAGGTATTTTATCAGAGCCTTGAAGATTAACAGAGTCAATTAGTGAGAGAAAGAGTGAATGTTTGTGCATCTCTTATCTAGCACAGGCAAGCTGGCTTATTTCTGGGTAAAACTACAGAGATAACATTTGTCACCTTGTTTTGTTCTGATTCATGCTGACCTGATTTCTGATACATCAGCATAAAGAGCTGAGGGTCAGGTGTGTACTCCAGTAGTACAGTTGGGGGTTTACCTACTTTAACTGCTTCAAAACTAAACTGAAACCCCTTATTTCTGGTTAAAATTACACTATTTTTCTGACATTTTCTCCCTTTTACATCCCTGCATCTGTGACAAGTGAATAGAAATGACAGTAAAAGATGCAGCAGCCTATGAGATGCTGCACAGTTTTTATTTAATCAGAATCCATTGAGCCATCACAGAGATATACAATTTTTGCTACCTGTATACTCTGCTGTCAAAATTACATGCGGCATAGTGGGTCCGCACCAAATTAGTGAACTTTTTTAAAGTGAAATTTTGCAATACTAATGCCATGTACAGGTTTTTTTGGTTTATATTGTTTATGTGTTATGAGTATAGATGTACAAAATGGTATAGTTTTGCAGGACAAGTAAAATTCACTTTGCATCTAGGTGTCAAACCGGTGAGTTAATTACTTCCGAGGTCGTAGGGTGCTTAAATAGTTCTTTAAAAAAACAAACTTGCCCTTTTGCCATATGTTATGTCTGCATTGAGGACAGTTGGAGACACAAACTGGGCATCTTCTAAAGATTTGGTGTGTTTACTCAAGTTTGAGTAGAATTTTCTGCTTCTTTTTGGGACTATATTTTGTCTGGAGATGGTGACAAAATACTTGCAGTAGTGCATCGGCCCTGTGTTTACTGCTGTAATTTTCGACCATTAAAGTGATCGACAGTGATTTATGAAAAACTGAATCGGTGATGTTAGGGTCATTCATTGTCATTTCAAGTGAGAAATGGATTATGTTTTCAAATTATTTACTACTGGAAGCCAACGAGTGTTGTGGAACATGTGACATTCTCTTGAAAAAGTGCATTTTACATTGTTTAGATGGGCCAAAATTTCACCGGTTTGACACCTAGATCCGGGCCCGTTGAGATTTTTTAAACTCCAATATTTCGGATACTGTTTAAGATAATTGGCTGAAATTTGGAATATTAGTGGATTATAGTATGGAAAATCAGAGGATGACATTGTTTACAGTCTGGTGAGTCATTTTGAATTTTAATTTAATTTAATTTAAATTTTAAATTGAAAATGAAGAGTTTGTGATTTATACAAGGCTCCAAATAAATCCAAAGTGCATTTTATGTGCCCTTTTACTCAAAATCAATACCCTGTGTCGTCTGCTGATTATTTCGGTTACATCACATTGGCTTTTATCTGTTAAAATTAATTTAAAATTAAAATTTAAAATTTAAAAAAAAATTAAAAAGGTGAAAAAATGGAGAATTTCTTTAAAATTTGCAAGGAAAAAATGAATGACAATTCAGAATTGCATAGAAATGGGAAGTGCATTATTTGGACTGGGTGTAGGAAAAATGGTTACGGTCAATTTAGATTCAAAGACCCCAGATTACCAGGTTCAGATCATAAAACCAGAAGTGTGCATCGAATGGCTTTGATGGTGGAAATACAAAATTTGGATATACCCCCAATATTGCAAGCCAGCCATCTGTGCAATGTAAAATGTTGTATAAATACTGATCATCTTACTTTTGAAGACAATTACACCAATAACAGCAGGAAATTGTGCTTTTTTAATAAGAAATGTTTCGGTCATGGAGATGGAAAGCGGCGCTGCCTTGTCGATCTGGGTGAATAGCATTAAACAACAGAGCGGAGGTGAATTCGGCCTGTTTCAACAAATACAAGCTGTCTTAGCTTCCATCATTTTGGTTTTACTGTTGATCAAGATATGTTTTAGCTCTACAATACAGTGTTTACATCAAATAGCATAGAGTGTAGGACAGCTGCAGGCATTATCTTTGTATCTATATCATAAAAGTGGAATGATATTATTTATTTATTTATTTATTTATTTATTTATTTATTTAATTATTTATTTATTTTTATTTAAGGACAATTTCAGAAGTTTAGTGCCATTACCATTAAATAATTACTTACTTTGCACAGCTGCTTTCCTTCACCTTTTCTTTTTAGCTGAGGGGCCTGGTAGGTCTGGTTGAGTGTATGAATGCCACTGATCCACAGCCTGCCCTTTTATATAGTCTGGGTCCTCTGTCACTTTGGAACGGGTTAAGTGATAGTCAAATTCTAGTCTGGCTCTATTTGCGATTCTCTTTTTTCTATAGGATCCTGTGTTTTTGTAAGTTTTGTGATAGTTGTATGTTTTCGAAATCATTTCCAGATGATGAGAGCTCTTCTCGGATAGTTTTGTCCCAGAGACACATTCGAGTTTTCTTTTAACAGAATTGGCCATAGAATTATTTGTTTTCAAGACCTGGGCCGCAAGCCTGCCACCAAAATTTCTTGAGTAGTTTGTTTCCTTGTTCATAGTTGAAACTGCGGCCCGGTTAAATGCTTCGATTTTTTGGGTAGATGTATTTGAACTAACACTTAAAACAGCGGCCTCACTCAACCTCATTTCAAGTATTACTGCCATTATATTTTTGTCATTGTCATCCATTTTCAGGTATGTAATGGCATGAGTTGGGAGAAAGGCAGATTTGACCCACCAGCATCCTTCCGATATCCCAGTGCATACGAGTGAATCTGACGGGCACCTACTGCAGTTACCAGAGTAGCACAGGATGGTAGCTGCTCTCACATGAGGTAATTTTGGTAACATCTTCTGTAGGTCACCAGACCCAAGCCTGGTCAACTCCTCAATTATATGACTGCATCGTGCCCGTATGTCCTTACTTAATGCAGTTATTGCCCTTTGTCTTTCATCTTTGGTCCTGATATGTGAAGGGAGGAATTCTGGACTAAACTGTGCTCCTCTTGCTTTCTTTTCTTGCCTTGACCCAAGATGATGAGGATCTAGCTGGTGAGAAACTGACCAGGCTGCACTGAGCTTGTGGTAGAAATCCTGCAAACCAAGGTACAGCTTTGTGTCTCCATCAGTAGTGACGGTCCTGATCCAGAAATTTTCCAGTGAAAGATCCTCTGCGATATCATATGCCATCCTTCTTTCTGAATGCGGTTGTAAATATGGGACTGTGGATGTACACCCAGCATGCCCACCAGGGCATAGTACATCAAAACCACGGTTCTGTAGCCAGGCCCCAGTCCAGCACAATTTGTTTTCCACGGCAAGCCCAATAATGTATTTCTCCTTTGTTACATTTTCCATGGCTACTGTATAGGCTTGAGATGAACTTTGTCCTGGTTTGTATGAAGATTTAAATCCACGGGCATTATACCTGCCATCCATGGAAACACTTATATGTTTTGGATTTTCCTGACCAGCCACAGCATTGTGCTGTTCGACAATACGCAGTTTGTCGGACATGTCCTCTTTGTTTAGCTCTATAATTGCTTTACTCACTTTGTCCGTCAGTTTCTGCATATGGCTTGTACTTGGTGGTGGAATGTCAAGGGCTGTAAATAAAAGTCTGGCTCTTGAAATGCCCATAGATGTGTCCATTATAGCCATTGCTAAGTTGGTATTGATAGCCGCAGATCTCTCTGAATCCGGAATCGGTGAGAAAGTACTGTAGAGAGTCGATAGAAATCCACAGCCACTGCATTTAAATTGAAATTTCCAGGCTAATCCATGTTTAATTTCCTTATTGATTTGAAATTTAATTTTTTTACACTTCTTTTTGCTGCTATTGTGATCAGTATACAGTGAATTTATTGTTTCAACCAATTTAGTAATATCTACTATTCTATTTCCAGAGACGGTGTGATTTTGCTCTGCCGAGGCTTTCCGCCTCAACCCATATCCAAGATTAGATTCAGAGTTAGATGTAAAGTTACTTCCCTTAGACTGTTTATTAGCACATCTGAGTTGACAGCTAGATTGTGTATCAGGTAGATATTTTGATTTCTTTCCTTTAGGAGAACACTTATTCCTTATTTGAAAAAAACACCCTGAATTTGCACGTTTACGATTTCCTTTTGCCATGATTTTTTTTTAATTTTATGAAAATAATTAGCTCTTTCTATGAATTTGGTCAAAATGATACTGGGGGAGAATTTCATTACAGGCATTGTTATAGCAAACAAAGGTATTTTATCAGAGCCTTGAAGATTAACAGAGTCAATTAGTGAGAGAAAGAGTGAATGTTTGTGCATCTCTTATCTAGCACAGGCAAGCTGGCTTATTTCTGGGTAAAACTACAGAGATAACATTTGTCACCTTGTTTTGTTCTGATTCATGCTGACCTGATTTCTGATACATCAGCATAAAGAGCTGAGGGTCAGGTGTGTACTCCAGTAGTACAGTTGGGGGTTTACCTACTTTAACTGCTTCAAAACTAAACTGAAACCCCTTATTTCTGGTTAAAATTACACTATTTTTCTGACATTTTCTCCCTTTTACATCCCTGCATCTGTGACAAGTGAATAGAAATGACAGTAAAAGATGCAGCAGCCTATGAGATGCTGCACAGTTTTTATTTAATCAGAATCCATTGAGCCATCACAGAGATATACAATTTTTGCTACCTGTATACTCTGCTGTCAAAATTACATGCGGCATAGTGGGTCCGCACCAAATTAGTGAACTTTTTTAAAGTGAAATTTTGCAATACTAATGCCATGTACAGGTTTTTTTGGTTTATATTGTTTATGTGTTATGAGTATAGATGTACAAAATGGTATAGTTTTGCAGGACAAGTAAAATTCACTTTGCATCTAGGTGTCAAACCGGTGAGTTAATTACTTCCGAGGTCGTAGGGTGCTTAAATAGTTCTTTAAAAAAACAAACTTGCCCTTTTGCCATATGTTATGTCTGCATTGAGGACAGTTGGAGACACAAACTGGGCATCTTCTAAAGATTTGGTGTGTTTACTCAAGTTTGAGTAGAATTTTCTGCTTCTTTTTGGGACTATATTTTGTCTGGAGATGGTGACAAAATACTTGCAGTAGTGCATCGGCCCTGTGTTTACTGCTGTAATTTTCGACCATTAAAGTGATCGACAGTGATTTATGAAAAACTGAATCGGTGATGTTAGGGTCATTCATTGTCATTTCAAGTGAGAAATGGATTATGTTTTCAAATTATTTACTACTGGAAGCCAACGAGTGTTGTGGAACATGTGACATTCTCTTGAAAAAGTGCATTTTACATTGTTTAGATGGGCCAAAATTTCACCGGTTTGACACCTAGATCCGGGCCCGTTGAGATTTTTTAAACTCCAATATTTCGGATACTGTTTAAGATAATTGGCTGAAATTTGGAATATTAGTGGATTATAGTATGGAAAATCAGAGGATGACATTGTTTACAGTCTGGTGAGTCATTTTGAATTTTAATTTAATTTAATTTAAATTTTAAATTGAAAATGAAGAGTTTGTGATTTATACAAGGCTCCAAATAAATCCAAAGTGCATTTTATGTGCCCTTTTACTCAAAATCAATACCCTGTGTCGTCTGCTGATTATTTCGGTTACATCACATTGGCTTTTATCTGTTAAAATTAATTTAAAATTAAAATTTAAAATTTAAAAAAAAATTAAAAAGGTGAAAAAATGGAGAATTTCTTTAAAATTTGCAAGGAAAAAATGAATGACAATTCAGAATTGCATAGAAATGGGAAGTGCATTATTTGGACTGGGTGTAGGAAAAATGGTTACGGTCAATTTAGATTCAAAGACCCCAGATTACCAGGTTCAGATCATAAAACCAGAAGTGTGCATCGAATGGCTTTGATGGTGGAAATACAAAATTTGGATATACCCCCAATATTGCAAGCCAGCCATCTGTGCAATGTAAAATGTTGTATAAATACTGATCATCTTACTTTTGAAGACAATTACACCAATAACAGCAGGAAATTGTGCTTTTTTAATAAGAAATGTTTCGGTCATGGAGATGGAAAGCGGCGCTGCCTTGTCGATCTGGGTGAATAGCATTAAACAACAGAGCGGAGGTGAATTCGGCCTGTTTCAACAAATACAAGCTGTCTTAGCTTCCATCATTTTGGTTTTACTGTTGATCAAGATATGTTTTAGCTCTACAATACAGTGTTTACATCAAATAGCATAGAGTGTAGGACAGCTGCAGGCATTATCTTTGTATCTATATCATAAAAGTGGAATGATATTATTTATTTATTTATTTATTTATTTATTTATTTATTTAATTATTTATTTATTTTTATTTAAGGACAATTTCAGAAGTTTAGTGCCATTACCATTAAATAATTACTTACTTTGCACAGCTGCTTTCCTTCACCTTTTCTTTTTAGCTGAGGGGCCTGGTAGGTCTGGTTGAGTGTATGAATGCCACTGATCCACAGCCTGCCCTTTTATATAGTCTGGGTCCTCTGTCACTTTGGAACGGGTTAAGTGATAGTCAAATTCTAGTCTGGCTCTATTTGCGATTCTCTTTTTTCTATAGGATCCTGTGTTTTTGTAAGTTTTGTGATAGTTGTATGTTTTCGAAATCATTTCCAGATGATGAGAGCTCTTCTCGGATAGTTTTGTCCCAGAGACACATTCGAGTTTTCTTTTAACAGAATTGGCCATAGAATTATTTGTTTTCAAGACCTGGGCCGCAAGCCTGCCACCAAAATTTCTTGAGTAGTTTGTTTCCTTGTTCATAGTTGAAACTGCGGCCCGGTTAAATGCTTCGATTTTTTGGGTAGATGTATTTGAACTAACACTTAAAACAGCGGCCTCACTCAACCTCATTTCAAGTATTACTGCCATTATATTTTTGTCATTGTCATCCATTTTCAGGTATGTAATGGCATGAGTTGGGAGAAAGGCAGATTTGACCCACCAGCATCCTTCCGATATCCCAGTGCATACGAGTGAATCTGACGGGCACCTACTGCAGTTACCAGAGTAGCACAGGATGGTAGCTGCTCTCACATGAGGTAATTTTGGTAACATCTTCTGTAGGTCACCAGACCCAAGCCTGGTCAACTCCTCAATTATATGACTGCATCGTGCCCGTATGTCCTTACTTAATGCAGTTATTGCCCTTTGTCTTTCATCTTTGGTCCTGATATGTGAAGGGAGGAATTCTGGACTAAACTGTGCTCCTCTTGCTTTCTTTTCTTGCCTTGACCCAAGATGATGAGGATCTAGCTGGTGAGAAACTGACCAGGCTGCACTGAGCTTGTGGTAGAAATCCTGCAAACCAAGGTACAGCTTTGTGTCTCCATCAGTAGTGACGGTCCTGATCCAGAAATTTTCCAGTGAAAGATCCTCTGCGATATCATATGCCATCCTTCTTTCTGAATGCGGTTGTAAATATGGGACTGTGGATGTACACCCAGCATGCCCACCAGGGCATAGTACATCAAAACCACGGTTCTGTAGCCAGGCCCCAGTCCAGCACAATTTGTTTTCCACGGCAAGCCCAATAATGTATTTCTCCTTTGTTACATTTTCCATGGCTACTGTATAGGCTTGAGATGAACTTTGTCCTGGTTTGTATGAAGATTTAAATCCACGGGCATTATACCTGCCATCCATGGAAACACTTATATGTTTTGGATTTTCCTGACCAGCCACAGCATTGTGCTGTTCGACAATACGCAGTTTGTCGGACATGTCCTCTTTGTTTAGCTCTATAATTGCTTTACTCACTTTGTCCGTCAGTTTCTGCATATGGCTTGTACTTGGTGGTGGAATGTCAAGGGCTGTAAATAAAAGTCTGGCTCTTGAAATGCCCATAGATGTGTCCATTATAGCCATTGCTAAGTTGGTATTGATAGCCGCAGATCTCTCTGAATCCGGAATCGGTGAGAAAGTACTGTAGAGAGTCGATAGAAATCCACAGCCACTGCATTTAAATTGAAATTTCCAGGCTAATCCATGTTTAATTTCCTTATTGATTTGAAATTTAATTTTTTTACACTTCTTTTTGCTGCTATTGTGATCAGTATACAGTGAATTTATTGTTTCAACCAATTTAGTAATATCTACTATTCTATTTCCAGAGACGGTGTGATTTTGCTCTGCCGAGGCTTTCCGCCTCAACCCATATCCAAGATTAGATTCAGAGTTAGATGTAAAGTTACTTCCCTTAGACTGTTTATTAGCACATCTGAGTTGACAGCTAGATTGTGTATCAGGTAGATATTTTGATTTCTTTCCTTTAGGAGAACACTTATTCCTTATTTGAAAAAAACACCCTGAATTTGCACGTTTACGATTTCCTTTTGCCATGATTTTTTTTTAATTTTATGAAAATAATTAGCTCTTTCT
This sequence comes from Loripinus fragilis, assembly GCA_964019695.1. NCBI lineage: Eukaryota > Metazoa > Mollusca > Bivalvia > Lucinida > Lucinidae > Loripinus > Loripinus fragilis. Next base: position 51,051 of record CAXHUL010000121.1, read on the forward strand.
ATGAATTTGGTCAAAATGATACTGGGGGAGAATTTCATTACAGGCATTGTTATAGCAAACAAAGGTATTTTATCAGAGCCTTGAAGATTAACAGAGTCAATTAGTGAGAGAAAGAGTGAATGTTTGTGCATCTCTTATCTAGCACAGGCAAGCTGGCTTATTTCTGGGTAAAACTACAGAGATAACATTTGTCACCTTGTTTTGTTCTGATTCATGCTGACCTGATTTCTGATACATCAGCATAAAGAGCTGAGGGTCAGGTGTGTACTCCAGTAGTACAGTTGGGGGTTTACCTACTTTAACTGCTTCAAAACTAAACTGAAACCCCTTATTTCTGGTTAAAATTACACTATTTTTCTGACATTTTCTCCCTTTTACATCCCTGCATCTGTGACAAGTGAATAGAAATGACAGTAAAAGATGCAGCAGCCTATGAGATGCTGCACAGTTTTTATTTAATCAGAATCCATTGAGCCATCACAGAGATATACAATTTTTGCTACCTGTATACTCTGCTGTCAAAATTACATGCGGCATAGTGGGTCCGCACCAAATTAGTGAACTTTTTTAAAGTGAAATTTTGCAATACTAATGCCATGTACAGGTTTTTTTGGTTTATATTGTTTATGTGTTATGAGTATAGATGTACAAAATGGTATAGTTTTGCAGGACAAGTAAAATTCACTTTGCATCTAGGTGTCAAACCGGTGAGTTAATTACTTCCGAGGTCGTAGGGTGCTTAAATAGTTCTTTAAAAAAACAAACTTGCCCTTTTGCCATATGTTATGTCTGCATTGAGGACAGTTGGAGACACAAACTGGGCATCTTCTAAAGATTTGGTGTGTTTACTCAAGTTTGAGTAGAATTTTCTGCTTCTTTTTGGGACTATATTTTGTCTGGAGATGGTGACAAAATACTTGCAGTAGTGCATCGGCCCTGTGTTTACTGCTGTAATTTTCGACCATTAAAGTGATCGACAGTGATTTATGAAAAACTGAATCGGTGATGTTAGGGTCATTCATTGTCATTTCAAGTGAGAAATGGATTATGTTTTCAAATTATTTACTACTGGAAGCCAACGAGTGTTGTGGAACATGTGACATTCTCTTGAAAAAGTGCATTTTACATTGTTTAGATGGGCCAAAATTTCACCGGTTTGACACCGTCAGTGATCACCTCTTACTTTGTCTTCGCGTGAAACAAGAACTTGTATATCGGCATGCCTGTTCGGACGGTACTAGTTACCGTGCATCATAACAAAAGCTTAGTCAGAGGCTATTTCCGAATGGTATTCCCTTACTGCAGAGTAAAATGGATGCCAAATGATTAAAGCAGCTTTCAAAGAAACTTTTTAATATTGTACTGCTATTTTTATATGCTGATTTTGTTTCACAGAATACTCTGTAAGGCTAAGGTAGTGATATAATTTTAACTCTAAATCAGAGACTGATTTACTAGACTATTATCAAGAGGACATTTCCTCTGTTGATTTACGGGGCTGGACCAAAACATCTCTTATGCCATATGCGAACAACAAAGGTGCTGATCAAACTGCGCTTTCTTGCAGTTTGATCTGCACCTTGGTTGTTCGCTGCTTAGATAGTATAATATCTCTACTTTATACACAGCTTGGAGACACCAGTCTTTGCAAAATCTTTGTCAGCCTACAGGACATTTGTCTGGCAGATTGATTTTTTTTTAGAAAAAAACCTTAATCTGTAGGACAGTGCCTTTATTTTATCATTGTACTTTGGGGAATTTTTGCTGGACTTTCGTATGACTTAATAACATTTTTTGCTGGACAAAATAAAAATTTGCTGGTTTTGTAAGACAAACTGGCACTTTTCGTGATGGCTGAGACACTAGCTAGCTTGTGTACTTAGCCAGACCGGTTTGAATTTAGCCTGGTCGCTTTAATATTTCCATTCTTATGTAAATTTTAAATGTAACCCTCCAAAATTTAAATGGCATCTTTGTATTTTAAAAAAACCTACCAAAAACTTTGCCAATTCTGTACGGCTACATTTCTCTTTGAATACTAACATGCACATTGAGTTAAAAAAGATATCGAAAACACTCAAAATTAGCATTACACTATAAGATGGATTAATCAACTTTACATCCTTTTCAACAGTATTTCAGTCATATCAGGACGATAGGCTCAGTGTAATGAAGCGCTGTTAAGGCTGGGAAGAATTTCACCCCCAGCCAGATTCGAATCTGGTACCCCTTTAACCAGAGTCTGGACCGCTAACCGCTCGGCCATGCGTTTGCTTCTACACCATGATTTTTTTATAAGTGAACCACACACAGAGATAAAATTCAAATTTGGATGATCACAGGTTTAGATAAACCAACATTTTCAGTGTAAAAATGTAAATATTTTCTTATCCATCAGTTTTAACACGTGTTTTGGGTGCTCAAAAGAACCGTCTCATTGAGACGGTTCTTTCTAGTACCCACAACATATGTTTTGGTTGAAAATATGAAAATTAAATTTTCTTACGCACTCTTAACTAAAGCCCTGAGGATTATATTTTTTATAAGAAGTATTCTGCGACAAAAAACATAATGGCATGGATTTATGCTTTCCTGGAAATAAGCAGTGTGGCGTGACGTAAGACAAGCTTTAGAAGACACCTCTATAACTATTATATTTTTCTGATCTTTTTCTCTTCAGAGAGGGTGAGACCTGCTCCCATATAATTGGACTAATAACGGCACTAAACACTTGGCAGCTGATGGGGCTGACTGAAATTCCAGCAGAGTTACCATGCACCTCACTGCCACAAAGATGGAGCGTTCCAAGAGGGACCAAAATTGACCCAGAACCTGTGCCCCATATGACCTTTGTTAACCCCAAGCCAGTCAGAAAGAAACGGCCAATTAGAAATACTCTTACTGATAATAGGTATGTCACTTCTAATATTTTAACCCTTAAAGCGCCAATTACGACTGCAGCAGACAACAAATTTTGTGACATCTTTCTTAATTTTCAAAAAAAATAAGGTATGATAATTCATGAGAATTGTCTGCCAGCAGATGATTCTCATGAAATATCATGTCTTATTTGTTATTATTGAAAAAGCGGCAAAATTTGAAATCGTCATCTGCTGCAAATTATAGGTGGCGCTTTAAGGGTTAAGAGCCAAAATGGATTAAAAAAAAAGAATAAACAAGAAAAGTATCACATTAAATATGTTTTATTCTTGATTCCCATTTTCTTTATTTCATTGCATAATAAAATGATCGACTAATTCTTTATAGTATAGAAATAGTTTACAAAAATTGGGGCACCTGGGGCCATATTCATAAAACAACTTAAGTGGTTGCTAAGGCATTACTAAGGTGAAATTTCTATGAAGGAGATTCCCTACAACAATGAAATTTGCTCTGACCCAGCGTCCTAATATGACTGAAATACTGTTGAAAAGGATACAAAATTGATTAATCCAGCTATCCAAATATTTATGGATTTTATAGGGATTAAATAGAGCATCTTATGAGTGCTAATGTATTATTGAATTTATAAAACAAGTTGAGGAGAGGCTTTGCCGAGCATCTTGTTAGTTTCAAATAACAAGTTCAATACATTCAATAATATAAGAGCATGATTCTACTTATCATATGACATTAAAATTGCATTTATGTTGCTTTTTTGCAAGAAAATGGTTGCACTGTTACCAGAATTACAAATTGTCAAAATGTGGTAGTTTTTAAACTACATTGTTACCTAACGTCTCATTACAGAAAAATTAAAGTTCAAGCCAGTGATCTTGAGGTTCTCAAGGGGTTAGACAACTGTCCTCTCAGCTATCTTGTAACCAATCCAGATAAGACCATTGAAACACATCTAGGATCTGTTCCAGTTGCAAGTGGATTATCTACCCATGTATGTATTACTTTTTTTCTATCATTTACCTGGGCCCAGAATTACAATGCCTCCTTAAAGTTAAGCAAGACTTAAGTTAAGTATTGATATTTCAACATGCTATATTAAATGCTAAATAGATTACCTGGATCGATGTGGTATTTGTGGTCAAAGATATTACTATAATCTTCAGAAAAAATAAAACTATTCTGATTTTAATCAGTTTGAAACGTTATTTTTCGCATCCTGAAAAATCAATACTTAACTTAAGTCTTCCTTAACTCTAAGGAGGCATTGTAATTCCGGGCCCAGGTTTCCTTTTCAGGGGAGGGGGGGGATACTACCGTAGTGAACCTAGCAGTAAGTTTTCGGACAGTCAAGTATGAGCAACAGAGGTTCAGATTTTTTCAAGATTGGTGGGTCGAAGTGACCCATGGTGCAAAAAATGGTAGGCCATTTCTAAAATTATGGGCCCAAGCCATATAAGACTATTTTACACACTTGACATTTGGGTTGTATACTTTACCCAGGCCCCCAGATAAGAGTGTGCAACTGAAAATTATTTTTCGTATTTCTCAACCAGAACATATGATGTGGGTACTCAAAAGAACCGTCTCAATGAGACGGTTCCTTTCAGCACACAAAACACATGTTTAAACTGATGGTTACAGATTTATGCTTAAATTGTTCACTGGCCCTATAAATATTTTTTTTACAAAAGATATTTTAGCAACTAAAAGGATGCATGCACTGGGCCCACTGCCTTGGAAAAGTGGTGGGTCATTATTTGAAATCCTGGGACAATAGCCCGGGCCCACCATAAATCTGAAGCCCTGGAGCAAGCATTGTGGACCCAGTTCAGCAAACATTGTAGACCCAGATCACTGCTCTAAGTGGAGCAGTTTGATCAGGGTCCACAATATGCAGCTTTTGGACCCACTTTTCTGCTGTAAAATGACTGTTCAAGTTTAAGGATGATTACCATAACTTTCCTAAATTTTCGGACACATGGAAAAACTATTAGTTTTAATATTGTTGTTTTATCATAGCCAAATACCTTGAAAAGATGCGGTTGTACAATAATAGCAAACAAGAGTTGACCCTGACCAGCATGAGCAGTCTGATCTGGGTCATCATTGTTTGCCAAGACTTATCTGTCCTAAAACTTAGGATCATTGCGTTTTACAGTTTTTTTCTCATGTCTGAATTTTTAGGAAAATTAAGGCACATGTAGACCCCTTAAAATCATAAATTTAATTTTTCTAAAAATTTGGACCCTTGAAAAAAACTCACAAATTCCTAGTCATTTTAGTATGATTTTACAGCAGAATAATGCATCCACAGGAAGAAGTCAGACAGTCTGAAAATTTAGGCTCATTACTGTAACTATATGAACTTCGAATGTTAAATCACCGGCCTAATCTTTCTGTATACAAGGAGGCATGAAATTTGTCAGGAAACTACAGACAAACCATATCTGGTTGATTGATGACATTAGTGCAAGTCTAATACGACCACTCAGAATTTTGAAGCTTTTAATTCTTCTGATGGCTCTTTCTACATGAACTCGATGCCTTGCAATTTTCTGAGTCAACAATACATCATGTTTTGCCATCTGACAACCAGATTTAGCAAAAGGGGGGATATTCAGTTTAAGACCGGTCTCTTCGACCTCTTTGCCGATGTCAAAACCTTTATCTCCCATGATACCATCACCCTCCTTCAAGTACTCAGTGGCTACAAGCTGTTTTAGTAAGGACTGCAGTCCTGACTGTATAAAAATTTGCTTATCTGAGATTGCACCTGCAAAAAGAGTAGAACTAAAAATGACAGAACCCCTTGGATCTACAACAACTAACCCTTTAAGAGTGTTTGTGGATTTATAGTTGCTATAAGTTTGTGTTTGTGCTTTAAGTGATGATGGTTTTTGAATTTTGAGTTCTGTACAGTCTGCTATGGCAAAAGTGCCAGGGAATTCCTTTCTGTACTGTTCTGGCATTTTTGCATACAGGACTTCCCTTGGTGGCCATATGGAAACTTCACCAAACCTCAGAAACATGTAATTTACCCAGGAGTTGAAAATCACTCCTGCAGTCTGTGAGGTAATCTCAAACCGAAATGCCAGATCTGCTAAATCCATGTCATTTCTCAGCTTACACAATGTCAAGAATAACTGATTCTGTAAGCTGAGGGTCTTGACTTGACTAAGCTTCCCTTTGCCAACATATGTCAGGGGCACTGTCTCCTCTTGTGGCACCAGGAATTTGTAAATACTTAAAAAGGGTTCCTTCTTGAATCCTGTATAATATGTTAACAACTTCTCATCATTAATAACACTTTCTACACTGAAACTAGCACTTGTCTTAATCTTTTGCTTCAATGAAATACATTCTTTTTCTTTCGCGTTTAACTCCCTCTGTAGATCTACATGTTCCAAAGAGGTCTTTGATAGGTCTCTTTTAAGCATTTCATTTTCAGCCGCGAGGCTCAGCATGTGCATTGGTTCTATCCCTGAAACAGCAGAACAATGTCTTTAAGTCTTGAACTGAAAACAAACTCCAAATAAGACTAAAATCAATTCATGTTGGTCAGTAAAGGCTAAACCAAATTATTTTTTAGGATTTATATACCTGCAGGGTGATTTATATTTCAGCTTCTTGTTTTCATGTGTCCTAAATTTAGGAATATTATAGAACATTTATCTGAAAAACTTTTATTTTCCAGGCTGTATTTTTTGAGTCAAGAGATTCAACAACAGTAGGGACTACATGTGGTGATCTGATCTTTCCCCAAACCGCCATGGTTACTCTTAATGACCAGTGTGGAATAATCAATCCAATGAGAAAAGAACAATGCATACAGATTGAACAAAAAACAAGAGATCAGGCAGACAGCCAAGATTGGTTTGAAGCAAGAAAGAACAGACTTACTGCATCAAATTTTGGTTTAATTGTAAAACGTCAAAAAGTCACCGACAAGTTCATACAGACTTTACTGCAGCCGAAAAAATTCAACAGTGCAGCAACGTCATACGGAAAAAACAATGAGAAAAAGGCAATTCAGAAATATATAAAAAATTCTGGAAATCATGTTCATGACTGTGGTTTTGTAATCAATGAGAAGTTTCAATTCATTGGAGCTACTCCTGATGCAAAAGTATGTGAAGATGGTAGCACTGGAATAGTTGAGGCGAAATGTCCCTATTCGGCACGTGACATCACTGTGAGGGAAGCCTGCAACCTCCCTGGATTTTTTATGACTGAGAGAGATGACAGATTAAGGCTGAAAACTGACCATCAATATTATTTCCAAGTGCAGGGTCAGCTCATGGTTACAGGAGTTGAATTTTGTGACTTTGTTGTTTTTACAAAGAAAGACTTTGTGATTGAAAGAATATTTCCAGACATAGCTTTTATGCAAAACCTTCTTGATAACCTAACAAAATTTTATTGCCAGTATGTGAAACCAAAACTTTTGCAAGGTTAATAATAAAAGGAAATTTACAAATGAATGACAGCATTTAGCATTACATGTCTCAAAATTTAATGGCCAGTAAATTGTATTTTCATGCCAATCAAAAAGGTCAGTCATAAAATATTTCTTTTATTCCATTAACATAACCGACTCGTAAGGTTTTATTGGCCCTATACCCATTTTTTCTTGTGGTGAAAAAGGATTTCTTAAATATTGTCTGTTTAAATTTCACTGTAAGATCCCTGTGATTTTTGTGAAACAGATACATTTTATACACGGTGGCGTGGAAATAGTTATATTTCCAACTTGTCCAGGGCCAAGTAAATGGCCATAATGTACACCTCCAAAGAAAATTTTACTTGTCAGATAGTACAGATTAGCTTATACCTTTCTGTGCTTAAACAATTTACACTTTCGAAAACAGTATGAAACCATGCAGATATCAACTCTTTTGTAAACAGTGTAGATCCAGATCAGCTGGCTTCTTCAGAAGCCAGATGATCAGGATCCACACTGTTTTCAATGCAACATATGAACTCATAATAATTAATCAAAATATGAAATACAAAATTTTATTAACTTTATACAAATTTTGCACTTGTCCAAGGACAAGTAAATTGAAATTTTCAACTTGTCCTGATGAAATGGGACCAAGGCGGGCATTTCCACAGCCCTATTATACAGCAATGCACGTTCTGTTGTAAATCCCATTTTTTGTACAGCCTTGAAAGTTGAAACCAGAGCAAGAGATAACGTGCATATGTGGTGATAATTTGAGAACATTTTTTATGGAAACTTACATGGTGCAGATGTCTGGCTGGCTTGGGAAGGATTTCCTGAGGGTACATCTGTCTCCCTGGGATCTTCGGTTTCTGGTGGACAGTTTTCATCATCTTTTGCCCTAAAATGTTAAATACATGTATTATTATTCTGTAAGTAGAAAGCATTACAGTTCCAGCAAGTCCATATACAACTTCTTGTGTGTTTACTTGGAAGCTTTTTTTAAATTGTTTTTCTTTTTCCCTGCTGATATGCTCCTATGTCTTCCAGATAGGAAGCCTAGGTATCAGAAAACAATGTGGACCCAGATCAGACTGTTGAATTAAACGTAATTCAGGCCTTTAGTTAAGAGTGTGTACCAGAAAAATAATTTTCTGATTTCTCAACCAAAACATATGTTGAGGGTACTCAAAAGAACCGTCTCAATGAGATGGTTCTTTTGAGCACCCAAAACATTGCTAAAAATTATGGGTAAGAAAATATTTACACTTTTACGCTATTTTTTTTTTTCTCTAAACCTATGGTAATTACCTTCATTTATTTATAAGGCATAAAAAAATGATTGACTATGCATTAGTATGCAGTTTTAATGGTTTCCCAAGTTCTCTAACACTGACACGTCTAAACTAATAAATGCACTATACCTAAGGTATTCACTGTCAAGTCGCCTTCTTTTCACTGGTGGCTTTCTTGCTGATTTCGGTGTCTTTGAGCTCGAGTATTGATCAGCTGGAAGGGGATCTGGGAATTCCTCTGTTGGCCCAGACTGACTGACAAAATGCTGAAATAAAAAAAATGTTGGAATGACAGTTCTTTTGGGTAGTGAGAATGAGATAGAATAAACATGCCATTTTCATTTCAGATACATATGTATATAACCATTTGTGCCGGGGCACAGCATTTCCTACAAGTTCACATGTGCGCCCAGCGAAGACTCAGATCAGCCTTCACATCCGCTCACTTTGATCAGAGTCTTCGCTGTCTGCCTTAGGATCCATGGTTTTCCATTGAGCGCACAGCGAAGACTCTAATTAGACTGTGCGGATGCTCAGGCTGATCTGAGTCTTCGCTGGGTGCAAGTTTGAAATTGTAGGAGATGCTGTGCCCCGCCTCTTTTTTTACAATGAATTAATAAAATCTATATGGTAACTTGGCAAGGACTTTACATTCCATTTAAGAGAATCAATAGCAAAAAAAAGAAGAAATTATGCATGTATTACATGTATTATTAACCTCCCCCCATGTAATTGCAGCTTCAAATACAATGCTCTGTATAGTATGCAACTTGGCTATGAACTTAGTATGAAGTATGAGTTTCCTTAACAGGAACTTTAGATTTTGATTTAGTAGCCTGAATGCTTCAGTGTTTAGGCCAACCTTAAAATAAAATGTTGGTTAGCTGTTTACCAACCCAGAATTTGGTCTGGCCGTTGGTAGGTGGGGAAACATTAATTTTTACTCCCTTTTTTCCCTGCCAGAGAAAAATACACTATTTTAGGACTATTTTTCTGAAAACAAGAGTGGGGGTTGTTCCCCTGTGAGCCGGAGGTCATGGGTTCGATTACCACTGGGATCTGTATCATTGTTTTGTTGAGACTGATCATGAAATATTTTATTTTACATCCCTTTCAAGATTATTTCACTCATTCCAGATGATTCAATCAAAAGGTGGGGCGAAAAATGAGTACCCCGAGAAAAAACACCTGACACACCCTCAAGCAGAACTTGCTTTGTCCCATGACCCAAGCTTGGCTCGAACTTGTTCATGAAATAATTTCTGCGGCCATTGTCACTCGCTGTTCCACTGATTCAAGAAGGCCAGTTGCCAGTTACCAATGAAAGAATGTGCACTAAGTAGTTTGGACTGGTTAACTGACAAATGGCTTGGCTACCCAGGAACAGTGTGTCATCTATAACTGGTCGTGCCTGTGTTGAAGGGCCGTAAAACACCCTTCCATTCATCAGGTCTACACTGTGCGCTTGAAAGATACATTATTTTCTTTAGTGAAATTAACATTAACCAGGCCCCTCTCAAATGGTCACTTCAAATAATGGAAAATTCCACTAAGCATAAATGGAATGAGATAGCCTGCTGGCCTGTAAGACATGCGACCTCATGTCGTTTGGCAAGAGACATAAATGGCCAGAGACAACCTTATTCTCGTTGCCTGGGCCCTACCCTTTATAAGAGTACGAATACAGATTATGTCCGATTACTGGTTACTCGCATTTCGGTGTCATCATGTAGCTGTAAATAAAAGTAATTAGAAGACAAATTACCTTCGTGCAAACATATCTGTTGCTGTTAATATTTGATGGATTCAGCTGATCGTGTGGTCTTCCGCACAGTTTAATCCACCGAACACATTTTTCAAGGTCTGTCTTTGGCTTTGGAAATGGCACAAATTTGGGATATACTTTAATATAGTGGACCTATGTGGAATCCTGCCTTATAAGAGGATGTATCCATACAAATGTGGTATCAAAATAAACTTTGACATCTTAACTACACAGAAAGACCAATAATAATAGCTATATCCTCGTATAAAGTGATTATCGAGGCCTTTAAACTTCATAAGGGTCAACGCAATTTTCGCTTTATCGCGCATCAGTGTACATGATCATTTACAACACTCGTGCAAGCCTCTGGGATTATGCACTTTGGAAATTAGATCTTGGAACGATTGGGCAATGATTATAAATGATACCCATTCCATGTTTTCTGCAATAAAAAGGTTCTCACAGCATAAAATGCACAAATCCTTCACTCCGGTGAATCTTGTTGACAAGTCGGCCATTTTGGTAGAAAAGTAGATAAAAAGCGCCTGGATAACACTTGCTATTGTCGCGAACTCCCCAGTATCTCTCACAAGATTAAAGGGTGCCGAGTCATAGAGGGGCATCGATAACAGAAATGCCGTTCATTCCGTATAAGTTACATTGACGGAAAAACCGCATTTTGATATAAAAACATTGTATTCTTAAGAAATGTGGAATCATTTCTATATAGAGATGCAACCAAAGTTTTGGCAAAGACTGAATTATTGTTTTCTCAAGAAATGTGGATGCATTTCTATCTAGAGATGTGACCAGATTTTTGGCCCAGACTGAATGATTGTTTTCTTAAGAAATGTGGAATCGTTTCTATATAGGGATGTAACCAGATTTTGGCCAAGACTGAATAATTGTTTTCTCAAGAAATGTGGAAGCATATCTATATAGGAATGATTCCACATTTCCTAAGAAAACAATTATTTAGTCTGGACCAAAAATCTGGTTGCATCTCTATATAGAGATGATTCCACATTTCTTAAGAAAACAATATTTTCATATAAAATGCGTTTTATTCCGTCAATGTTACCAATACGGAATAAACAGCATTTCTGTTATAGACGCCTGTCTATGGATACATCTTCAAGAAGACGAATAATTGTTGGGGAGTTTTACAGCATAACTCCCCAAGACATGATCGATGTTTGAAAGACGCTTGCATTTTCATTGAGAAATTGAAATGGCCGACATCAACCGTGAAAAAACACTGACCCTTGCCTGATTTAACTGATCATTACAAACGATATTTGGACCCAGGCGTATTGATTGTAGTATAAAAATGGAGATGAGATACAGTTGTATATAATTCGACCACACAAGTGTGGACACATCCTCTTATATGGCAGGATTCCACATAGGTCCACTATATTAAAGTATTTCCCAAATTTGACACCGCCTTCTAACCTTATACCGATCGTCAGTTTTACACACCCCGTAACTACACCTTTTCACCATAGTCAATTGCTATACACACGGTTGACACAGGTAAACAAAGATTGTCACGCGTTTGGATCGATTATCAGATTGTTGACACTATTGTTAGACAGTAAACAGAGCGTAGCTTGTCTAAGGTTATGGCGGATAGCAACGACGTGCGCGCGCAGCTGAAAATGCAATCGATCGATTGGTTTACGGAGCTGTCAATCAATCGTGGCGGAGGACTCAATTCTGTTCTACTGCTATAGGAAAGGGCTACCTGTTATCAGTGAGATCACTGAGATGTAATAAGAGAGTGGCGAGGACCCGAGTTGGAATCTTAGTTTTATAGTACCCGTTGTTGCCCAGTTCTCCATCGGTTACTTTTCCGTATAATATTTTTCTTCCAGTGTGGTCTACCCAAATAGACACCCATCTTGAAGAATGTACTCTTCTGTGTTGTTTTAGTTCCGAAAACCCCGGGACACGCCATAATCTCCTCCACCCACCCCCGGCACCTAAACATTCTCTCGTTTATTCTTGGTCATTCTTATACAAACTTTTGAATATCACGGCACCTATCCCGTCCACAACCCGTCCGGTCTTCTATTTGCAAACATTAATTTTGCTTAGGTTCCCATGTATACACACAAAAATGGGGATAAAATTCTGGTGCTCATCAATCATAAAGAAATCATGTTTTAGACATAAGTGATGGCCGGAAAGCCGTAGTTTTCGTATTTCAGCAGATATTTAAAGATATGAAGGAAGAAGATCAACACACCACCAATACCGTCTCCACATCGTACTTTAAGTCCTAATCCCTCCACCCCTCTATCAACTATGTGGCCCCTGCGGCGGGGCCATTTTGGCCCCGTGGGCATCATTTTAAACTTGGTAGGTAATGCTACATACCAAATATTAAGCATTTATGCCAAGAAGATTTTTTAATGTTTTCCCTTTATAAGCCTATGTAAAATATGAGACCCCAGGGCAGACCTATTTTTGGCCCCATGGGTATGATTTGAACAAACTTGATAGAGGTCCACTAGATGATGCTAGATACATGTGCATATACCAAATATCAAGGCTCTAGATAGGCTCTGTGGTTTCAGACATTTTTTTTAAAAAAAAGTTTTCATCTTGAGAATCTATCTTAGCCTGTGTGACTTAGATATGCAATGGACCGAGACTATTTGAAAAAAAAATAAAATAAAGAGGGCCATATAATGACCATTTCTGCCAAGTTTGGTAAACACCCATCCCATCCAGTAGTTTAGGAGATGTCCTTAGAAATAACTGTTGATGATGCAACGAACACACTGACTCAGGTGAGCTAAAAAATGGGGGAACCTCAATAATGATTATTTTCAGTATTTCGTGTCGAAACGTGTATTCTGTGTGTTTCAAAGAAACGTCAAGGCTCATTTTGTCTCATCCAAACGGTTTTTAGGCATCCAAAATGATGTTTTAATAGGATAGTGTTAAACAAGTGTAAAAACGAGCCTTTTATCAGACTCCAACCATGTATCCCATTTTAGCTCACCTGAATTTAATTTTAGTGATAAGATTATCAAACGTTATAAAAATGTTGGATATCACTTGGATATCATGTCTGTTTGTGAACCCAATCACGGTTTATAGCTATGGTTTTCCTTTAATTGCACGACGGTGGGTCAGACCTCAGACTCAATGACGGCTCTGGCGTAAAGCTTTAATCAATCGGTAGGTTGGTGCCTGATGCTTGGCTGTAGTTGGGCCCACTGTGGCTCACTACAGAGGTTTTCTTTAGCTCTGACCATCTGTGAGTCGTAAGCCCTTTTTTCCGTATCATCATAGTGCGTTGATTATATTGTTTCTCTATAATGATACATTGCAATAGTTAGGAATCCTCCATGCGAGCTTAATATTTTTTTGTGCTTCAACAACGGCAGAATCTAGGGCGAAGATTTGGTACCAATAAAATGCATTTAACCGGTGACTTTGGCAACTGTCCGTTCTAAGGCGGTGGTTCTGTTGTTGTTGTGAAAAAAAAAATTTAAAAAAAAATAAAATAAAGAGACACTGACGATATTTCCACGCCACATGCGCATCTTCAGAACCTGAAAGGTAAAGAAAATGGTCGAAAAGTTGCGCTCACAGAGTTCCCACTCATATCGGACCGAGGCCTATTTTAACGTCGGCAGAAAAAAAGTACCAGCATTTGTATTGCAGTTAACCAAAGGCATCTCGTGCTATCAGATTATGAGATTATATCTGTATTGCAAAGAATGGAAAAGTATAAGATCTCCGAGAATCTAAGACAATAATCCAGTTTGCTTTCTCCGTGCGCGTTTGCACCAATCAAGTCGGCTACCTGCGAGCAGACTGCGCATTTTCGCAGCTGGAGAGCGAGCGAACGCGCAACTCAGGTATGTCCCCAGTAAAAATCTAAAAAGCGGACCACCATTGGCTCACTGGCGGGACGATGTTGGTCCGACACTATATGCTGGCTAGGAATGGTCTAACATGAGTTTTGAATCTAAAAAAATAAACAACAACCTTATTAAAATCACTTCGCATAGAATTTAGCAAATTTATCTGGAAACCCAGATTGTGTTGCTTTAATCCGCATAGCCTCTGATCCATGCATTTAAAAATCGCTCTTTGGATAAGTCAGTAGTTTAAGTCATGCTTTCAATATGTTAGCTAGTCCTTGTAGCTGATCAGGCTAGTTTGAGCATAACTTGGTTACAAAACCCGATGACAGATTGTGTCGCGACGAGTCCGATGACATTACGGAGAGCTGCCCAAATATTATTTCACAGAAATGTCTCCGTACAAGTTATCTCGAATTTGCAGGGGAAAAAAGATACTATTGAAAAACGGATCCTTCAGAAATAGAGAGAACCTACAATATTAGAAACTGCAGACTCGGTTTTTTAGAGTCCATTCATGAGAACTTTAATAAAATGCTCTGCCCCAAAGCACTACACTTTTCCCGGACAAGGCTTGAAAAAGCGGTTAGTATACGTTAAGAGCATATGACAACAGTCATGATCAATATCCTCGAAAGTATGGGACCGGCCCGGGATCGAACTCGCCACCCATAACTATTTCAGATTCGGGCCACCCATGCTTATTGAAGCTAAAATGCGTCTCGACTTACCCCCCCCCCCCAACAAGAGCAACACACACACATACACACACACACACACACCACCACCACCACCACGACATCAGGGCACCACACATCGACATCCAGGGCGACGTAAGAATAATCCATGGTAAATCCCGTTGGTCGCCTCATACATGTAGCTTGAAATCGATTTACAATCAACCGGTGCGTATGTAAACATAACGTCACGCCGCGGGTATTTTTGAAAACAACAGACGTTTGTGCTTTATGATAAAACGTTTTTTTTCCTGATAAGCAAAGGTATGGATATGGGTCCGGATTGAGTTCATTTAATGTTCTGAAGTTTTTTAACTGGTCGTCTTATTTTTTGGCCAACGGTAAATCATTTTATAGTTTTTCTACATTTAATTTCTCCAAGTGTGACAACGGCTCGTTTTCGCTGCGTCACAACCGGATACTGGAGCCGGAATGGCTACCGTAATATTTTTCTTATTTTCAAACGCTCATTATTTTAACTCAGTGATATGTCAGAAAAAGTTATCCATGCCTCGCATGACCTGTTGACATAGTTTTTATGGTTAGATGTTCATTTTTCGCCAAAAACGTCCTGGTAACGGCGATTCAAAGGTGCCTGAAATTTAGTTTCACTCCTGGTCATTACTACGTAATGACATTGTGAGCTTTTGGTTTTGAGGCTATAGGGGTGATTTAAGGATCGAACTTCAAGCTCCTGTGATACAACACAGAAAAACTCAGTAGCTAAAAGTGCAATGCCGCCTTAAAGTTTAGGACGACTTTGATTAAGTATTCATCTTAAAAGTGCGAAAAATAACGTTATCAACGTCGTTTCATGTGTTCTGTAGATCGCAATGACATAATTGGCCACATGTGCTGCAGTACATGTGGCCAAATAACACATTGCGATCTACAGAACACATGAAGTGATGTTGATTGTAATAAGTTTGAAACGTTATTTTTCGTACCTTGCAATTTATTAAACATTTGGAATACCATGATGAAATATCAATACTTAATTATGGTCGTTCTTAACAATAAGGCGGTGGTGTAATTTTGGGACCATTCGCCTAATAAAGGTGGGTATCTGGATGCATTTGGTCGATTTCGCTTAGAGAGACTAGGTCTGTAACTATAAACATGTTTCGAAAAAATTTCTTTTCTTTTTAAACCATTTGTAAAAATAGAATTTAGTTATGTTTTCACAATTAACATGTTCAGTACAGCTGAAAACTGCACGGAAAAGTGAATTATCTTATAAAAACAGGTGTTTTCATCTTGTTTGTAATTATAAACGTCCCTCCAATAATTCAAGACAGTTGATTTTTAACATAAAAGCTGTTGTTTTGACAGTGATAATTTGTAAAAATTTACGAAAATGGTAAAATGTTTACCTGAATTTGAGTATTTTTACTGTATTCTTGAAAAATAGAAAATGTATTTCTAAAATTCGAAGATCAAAAGTTACAGACTATGAAGCTTTAATAATTTGAAAACGAGTACCTTTTAGAAATACCTAACAAATGTGCCTCTTTTGTGCATAAACATCTAATATTTTGTGGCAACATAAGCTGCATATCATCTAAAACTATTAACTTTATTATGCTTTCATTACATGATACAAAGTTGCAAATAGTGAAGACCAAGATAAAATGCTGCATAATATGAGATTTCATCAGAGTCGGCACTGTTTGCTGAGATAAAATTTGTCTTAAGAGATGGGAATATAATAGTCTTTGGAAAGTGTGACCTGTGAGACCAGCATATATGCAATGCACCATCCATTTGTGCCTTACTCTTTGCGCTATTTCTTGAGCGTGTAGAGTGAGTCTGTCACACACAGGCTCTACATGCCTAGGAAATAGAGTGACAATTAACTTTTCAGAATACCAGTAATATAGTTTCTTTTTATTGTTATTTTTTTCAAGTGAGTAATCCTAATACAGTAAAACCTGTGTTAAACGGCCAAAC
This sequence comes from Loripinus fragilis, assembly GCA_964019695.1. Classification (NCBI taxonomy): domain Eukaryota; kingdom Metazoa; phylum Mollusca; class Bivalvia; order Lucinida; family Lucinidae; genus Loripinus; species Loripinus fragilis. The sequence continues at coordinate 68,027 of CAXHUL010000121.1, forward strand.
TCAAAAAAATGACAAATTTGTTTTCAAGACCAATTATCGCTTAATGCAGGTCAAAAGTTTTGCACAATACTCCAAGGAGTGCATTCTGCAATACTTTTGACCTTAATAAAGCTTCCATTTGTCGTTTAGATCTTTTTTAGAGTGGTCGTTTTACACAGGTTTTACTGTACAGACCAGGAGATAATTGACCTCAGCATTGACATTATGTATGCTTCACCAGTCCTTTACAACCATGCAACTACCAAGCTAGCAATATCTTCCCATGAAATGTTCTAAAGATAAGCTGTCCAATGCCTAAAATAGTCAGTCAAGTAGTATCATCCAGGTACAAACAAACTACGTGAAAACTAGTACATTTCTACATGCTCATTTCAGTGAAACAATAAAAGTAGTTAAGAATTTGTTAATAAAAGCTTATGGTGAAACACTTAATTATTGGAAAGACATATATTGTTATTACACATTGGAATTGCCTCTTTGATGCAATTCCAATGTGTACCAACATTATTTGTTACTGAAAATAAGGACGCTAGTTATAAGTTTCTACCTAAACCCAGTACCATGTCCATTGTCTATGCTTATTTTAAACATCTCAAACTGCCAATTAGTAATAGAATACCTGTCACTACACCACACAGTGTTTATATGTGCATGAAATCTTATCTCCAAATTTGATTTCATGAACTACCTTTTTGCTAACTTGGTAGTTGCGTGTTTGGATCGGCGACGTTTATGCTCAAGCACAACACTTAACCCTGAAAGTTTCTATGATAGTTAAAGATGAGTTCCAAACAATTATGATATGGTAAGTATTAATTGAAATAGACATTTTTTTTGTTCAATGTTACATCATCCCATCTCATATTATACAATTATTTCATGCCTGTTTGTAGTATAGTCAAAAGTATTACCCAACCACCTATATCAGAGTAAGTGTGTATTTTTTGCTATGTCATGAGCCAATGATCTATTGCCGAGGTAATAGTTTTAGATATTGACTGGGACTATACCATGGTCTGGTTTCCCGCTTTGCACACACCAAGGGAGACTACTAAAATGAGCAGTTTATTTCATCATTTGCGTCCTATCCCTGTCAAAATGGGGACTTCCCTTAAAGGAAAGAAGTTGCCCCCTCTGGGAGCAAATTCTTTCCTATAAGAGTAGTCCCTCTGGTATGACAAACGCCATTTCCACATTGTTTGCGTTAAATGTGTACAATTTTCATTACGCATGTGCGTATATACGTACTTACAGCTATACGTATGTGAACTCTTATCTTATTGTCAACATCAATTCAATACAAATACTTTATTCACTTAGAATTACAATGTAACCAGCATGAGGTGCATTTAATCTTACACACATATATAATACTTTTACGACAACAACAACTAACAGCAAAGAAATAATCAGTCACCAAAATTACAACGCCTTCTTAAAGTTTAAAGTTAAGGGCGACCTTAGTTAAGTATTGTTTTTTAGGATATGAAAATAACGTTTCAACTCGAATACAATCAATATTGTTTCATGTATTTTGTAGATAACAATGACATATTTGACCATATATACTCGTACTGCAGCTATCAAGGCAATTTATTTAATATTTGGGATACCAGATTGAACTATCAATACTGAATTAAGGTCCTCCTTAACTTTAAGATGGCGTTGTAAAGTTGGACACAGTAACCTAATGAAGGTGGGTATTTGGAGATAAATGAAGGAAGCATTTGGTTAATTATGCTTAATTGTTTAAAATGAAGAAATCATTTACTTATTAGAAATGTCTGACTGAGGCACATCTATGAAGTACTGATCTACCAAACGCTTTGAAGCGTGACTCTATTTACAATATCGATGTGTTGTTCTAGAAAAAAGGGCTTCAGGCATTTATTTATATTTATTTTAAAGCTTTGGCATACACATATGTTCCATCCAGACTGGCTCATTTTACGCATTCCGCATCAATCGTTTGAAATAGAAAGACCCAAAGGTCATTGGTCAGAGGTCGTGGTACATCTATACCTACTGTCGTGCCAACCAAAAGTGACAGTGACGTAATCTTTTGTTTACAATCATTAAGTAAAATATTAACTTGTACATCCCACTTGCGCTAACGCGAATTAATAGATCAATTGTGTATTAATCCTATCCTGCAGATAGAATTAATACGCCAGTGATCTATCAATTATCGGCCCCTGATAGCTTTATGAAGAAAACACGATGCCACTGTCACTCTTGGCTGGCAGGACAGTACACCTAATAATTTTAATGGCACAATGAGCACAATTATCTGTTTAACCCAAAAAGCGCCAGCTGTAATTTGCAGCAGCAGATGACAATTTCAATTTTGTTGCCTTTTTCAAAAATAATAAATTTTGCATGATATTTTATGAGAATCCCCTGCTAGGGAAGATGTCGCTAAATTTTTCGCCTGCTGCAGTTGTAATTGGCGCTTTAACTGGGACGTAAAGCATCAAACAAACAAGCAAAAACAACATCACACTTTCCAAAACATAAAAGATCAGTCTGCTAATAGATTTCGGTATTTACCAAGTAAACAAATAAAAGTGGGCCATCACAGGGCATAATATAGGTGAATGTTTCTTACTAAATGAAGGAAGCATTTTGGACAATTTTCCTTGAGCCAAATGGACTCGGACAAGCTCATATCAAATTTTAGAGATGCTGGGTGGTAATTTTTATTTGTTTTCAAATTTTAATAGAACATTTTGTAAGCAAACAATGGAGACCCTGATCAGACGCCACATTCTGAGGCATCTGATCTAGGTCTTTATTGTTTGCATATGCCCGACAAAAAGGACGCTATGCTTATATGGGTTAATAATTTTAGATAAGAGTACTTATTAGAAATGCCTCACAAATGTGCATCTATTGAGTACCTACATCTAATGTTCATATGGCAAAATAAGCAAAAATATCCACCTTTATTTGGACTTTCAACACAAGCTACAAAAGTTGTCCTGCATATCAATTTGAAAACAGCTGAACCGTCTGAATAAGCCACCTTTATAAGAGCTCAACCTGCATAAGAGAGCCTGTCTGAAACATTTCCAGTCATTTCAACTATATATTGTCTCTGCATAAGACATCCAGCAGCCGGTAAAATCATTTCCATAATGCCTATAACTCTCTATAAGACAGTCAGTTCATACTTACCAAAAGCCAAACTTTAATCAACAAGTTGTTAATTGGCCACTGAACACTTAGATTTACGAAAAGAATCCAATAGTGTATATACAAACCTATGAGACCACTGAAATGCACATGGGACATTGTGTATACATGTATTTTGGTTAATGAAACAATTATGTCAAACACACAGATAGGTCATCTTTAGATAGGAATTTTGTTATGAAACTGACAGAAAGAAGACCTTCTTCACGACAGATTTTCTGACTGACCCTTGATAAGACAGCAACCTGTGTATAATGGACAGTTTTGGCTTTCCAAAAGGTGGCTCTCTTATGAAGGTTGGACTGCATTTTGTTAATCCTTTGTAGACCCGAAACCCCTAAACGAGTTCTTTTGCAAACAATTTATTTATTTGTTTAGGTGTCATATTGTTAAAGAGTATCACATCCATACATACACATAAATCAACTAATTGTCGTAAAAGATTATCAATGTTAAAATATACAAAAAGTACAGCATATTTCATATGATTTGGGTCGCAACACGAGAAAACCTGTCATCTGGGTAGCGAACACAAAATGCACAGACCAGCCTGCGCATCCGCGCAGACTGATCAGCGTATTTGTCGTTCCCTTCTCGGAAAGCATAATATGTAAACTTCATATAGGTGAAATTTCAATATTCAAGCTAGTCTCTGTAGCTAAGGAGACTGGTTTGAGACTCACTTTTTCAGAAACCCCAAAGACAGGTTTTCTCGCAACAAGGCCCATTTAAAACAAGATTAAAATTTGTATGACTAATATGTACATAAAACAATAACAATAAAAGGAAAACTCAATCACAACGTATTTAAAACATATAATAACATATTACCATTTTAATTTTGATCGATTTTCTCAAACATGTTGATAAAATAAGTATGAGATAAACTAATTTGTGGTTTAGGAGACGCAGGTCGAAAATTCTACATATGATTATGCATTTATGACCCAAAAAATTGTTTTTGTTGATTGTAAAACGGAAAAGAAATAGTTAAATTTGCATGCAGGCAGGCATCATTACAGAGAATAAAAATCTAATTCTGTAAAACATTTTTTTTATCCCGAAAGTAGTCATATTGCATATCAAATTAAAGGGGGGAAAAGAGTAGAATATACAAGCCAAAAAGCTTGACCTTACACACACCCTGGCCTCTGGGGTCAGGTTGAACTTTATACATTGATATTGTGCAGATATAAGTACATTTTAATTGAACTGAGCATGTTGCCACTAAAACAGAGGGCATACTACACCATTGACAGTCTTTAGTTATGATCTGAATAATATCAAAGGCGGGTTATGGGGTAGGAGAAATGGGTCTTATAGTTTGAAATTTACTATTTTCTCTAAAAACACTTCATCAGGGATTTGTCTTGTATTAAATACTATTGAGGAGAGCAATGTTCAGCAAGAAAAAGAATTCATCATTTATATGAGGATGGGTCAGAAAAAATCAGTCCCTCGTCAGCACCGTTTGTCGTCACATAGCAAGCCTCGTTATACCAAATTGTGATTCTTAGGGCGGATTTATCTACCCAACCCTCACACTCACGAATGATTCCTATGATTATGGAGGAGCGCGGTGTCTCAGTGGTATAGTATTAGACTCAAGGTCAAAGTATTTGACTCAAGGTCATAGGGTATCAGGCTCAAAACTCACCGAAGACACTGCATTGTGTCTCTGAGCAAGCCACAATACACTACATTATGTCATTGAGCCAGACACTTTAACATCAGCCTAGACCGATTCAACCCAAACGGGAATCGTCCCAATGTTACTGAAACATTGTTGATTGGGCTGTAAAGCAACAACACAATTTTATTATTCTATGTATGCGTCTATGAGTAAAATGGGCCTCGGCGTGATAAAACCTGTCTTTGGGGGTTTTCGAGTAACAAAGGCGCAGACCAGCTTGTACATCCGCGCATACTGATCAGCGCCTTTGTTAGTCGTTTTAAAGAAAGTAATATATGTAAACTTGCTACAGGAGAAATTTCATTGTTCTAGCTAGTCTCTGTAGCTGAGGAGACTGGTCTGAAACTCACTTTGGCGGAAACACCAAAGAATGGTTTTCTCGCGACGAGGCCCAAATAGAAACCAAGCAACAGTTGCAGTATATTTAACCCATTTATGCCATATGGAATTCCCCATCCATATCAATTGGACAAATCCATTTCGAATTTAGGGTCCTTGGGTAGTAAGTTTCAATTTCACTTAAATTTTGAAAATATCTACTGTAGCAAACAGAGTTGAAGCTGACAAGAAACCGCGTATTGTGGCGTCTGATCTAGTTCTTCACTGTTTTCCCATAATAAGTACGCTGGGTAATGTTGCACGTCTTTGGAATACCACGCCATCTGAGTGTCAAATAGCTTGGATCCAGATTAGGCCCGACGTCATGCCTGATCTGGATCTTTAATGTTTGCAAAGGTCATCAGCAGACTCATCATATGTTGTGGGTACTCAAAAGAACCGTCTCAATGAGACGGTTCTTTTGAGCACCCAAAACACATATTCTAGTTGATGGGTAAGAAAATTATTACAATTTTACGCTAAAATGTTTGCTGGATACGAACTAAAAGTGTATGTTCTTCCTCAAATATCGCTGTAATCACTATTAACTCAAACATACTGCAATTGTTAAATGGCGTTTTATTATAAGTTGCCAAGTGACGCAAGTTGCTCAAGTAAGAAATCCGCTAACACACTAAATTTAGTATTTGGTGTGTATCTGGGTAATGGCCCAGATTTTAAGAAAGCATTGATTTCCTCATGAAAAAGCTCTGGTTTCAGTATTTCAAATGTTATGGGAATAATGACTTGCCTTTTGGTATATATACCCTCCATAGCTGCAACATTAAACTCAAATACGTTCCAAAAATCTGCACAGTAGTCATTTGATAGTAATACAACTACGTTTCGGGTCTTGCGCAAAGCCTCTGATATTTCTGAATAAAGTTTCCTGCCTGCATGTAGCTCATCCCTGATTAAAACTTTGAATCCTCTCCGTTTTAACCAGGGATACAGCTCTTTTGTTACAAAATCGTGCATAGATTTATGAGCAGTAATGTCATGATCTCGCTCGTACGATACATATATATCGTACTCCAGCTCGATCTGACATTCCTCCAGTGGGTGATACGGATTAACACTGCGTCTCCCAAAAACACTTAGATATTGCTCTTTCCACCTTTTATGGAGGAGAATAGCAACAACACTACCTCCTATGAGCAAGACAATAAAAGCAATCACACAGCTAACAGTCACAGTTACGTAAATGCAGTCGTTTTTTAGAAGTTGATATAAAGCAGCTCTAGGACGTAGACTTACTTGTGATTCATTCTCATACTTACACATTAGTCCAGTTATATTGAATATAATATTAGAGGTACAGAGCCAGTAGACGAAGTTTAACCTTGAACAATCACATAATAAATTATTACCATCTATATAAACCGTTAAGTCATTAGATTTTAAGCCTGTCGTGAATTGATTAGAAGCGTATCGAATGAGATTATTAGAAAGATAAATTTCTTTTAAATTCACCAAAGAGTTTATTTCAAACGTTAGAGTAAAAAGATGATTCTCGGCCAAATTTAAATGTATTAAATGTATAGTGTGAGTAAACGCTTCTGCTGGTATTTCAGTTATCTGATTGCCGCTTAAATCAAGGTCCTCAAGATGTGATAACTTATCAAGCCAAGGCCAAAAACCTTTTAACCATTTACTACAATAATATATATTGGGCCTAAATCTAGATATATTCAATGACCTGATAGAATTATTAGTGATGTCGAATTTGTATAACTCGCATATCAGCCCACTTCTGCTTACATCAATCCATTCAAGAAATGCAGGAATTTTCCACCGCGATTGTATTGTGAATCTAGTTTCTGAGCTCAAACCTTCACTTTTTAATGTCATATTTCTACCCTGATCGTTAAATGTAATATTTTCAGTTTGATCTTTAAATGTCATATTTCCGGCTTGATCGTTAAATGTCATATTTCTGGCTTGATCATTAAATGTCATATTTCTGTCTTGATCATTAAATGTCATATTTCTAACTTGATCTTTGAATGTCATATTTCTGGCTTGAAATTTGACAGTTTGAGCAGTTTTGTTTAAGTACTTATTAATTGTTGTTGTATTATAAAGTGGAACTGATGACACTGTGTATAACTGGTACTGACCAGTTGAGTCCATAGTTGTTCTCTTTATATCCTTTTTCAGATGAACATTGGAGTATGTAGAATGGGGAGTTTGATCAGATAGATCTAGTTTCTCTAAGTTATGCATTTGGCTTAAAGTGTGTGATGAGACATAATCAATATTGTTGTTTGCGAGAATAAGCTCTTTAAGTGACTTGGACTCAAATGGTATTCCTCGCAAATTGCTGTGGGACATATCAAGATATTCAAGATATGGTTGAGAACAGATCATCCATGGAATACCATCAAATGTGCAAATGTTAGTGGCAATCAGATTTTTGACTGTACTATTGCATACTGCTGCTATAAAATAAGTCCACATAGTGTACTTACATAGAAACCTACTATTCCTTATATCAAGTGATGTTAGGTTTTTCAAACTGGTAAACGCATTCCGAGAAATCTTACTCAACTTGCAACTTCCCAATGACAGCGCAAGTGAACGTGTATACCTTAAATTGAAAAATGTCTCATTATTGATTTCTGATATATTACCTGATATTTCTAAATATTCTAGATTCTTCAGACTAGAATACCCGTGTCCAAAGTTGGTGTTTGGTGCTCCTGTAATATATAACTGCTTTAAGCTTGGTAATTTACTTATTGGATTGTCCACGTATGTATAGTTAACATCGTGAGGAATATAACGCCTGACCAGGCTTAACTGTTCCAGTTGGATAAGAGGTTGAAATATGTCTGTTGGTAAAGATGTACTGTAATACAGATAGTTGTAACTCAAGTGTAGAACTTTCAGTTTGGTTAGTTCGACAAATAATCCACTGGGAAGATGATCCAGAAGATTGTAACTCAAATCTAGAACTTTCAGTTTGGTAAGTCTGACAAATACTCCACTTGGAAGATGATGCAGGTGATTCCCCCATAGATTAAGCATCAGAAGATTTGAAATGCCAGTGAACATAGTATCGCTGAGATTCTTAAGCCCACACCATCCAAGTTGAAGGTCTTCAAGGTATTCCAATTCTATGAATGGAGTCGAGTTGACGCTAATCGGTTTGTTGAAGCTCATATCCAGATAAGTGAGATTCTGAAGTCCTTTGAACATAGATACTTCTAGGTCGTTACCTCTAATGGAAAGATTTTGTAGATTAGAAATGCTGGCAAAAAAGGCACTGTTCAAATCTTGAAGCATATTGCCAGATATGTCTAAAACTCTTAGCGCTGAAAGTTTTGTATCAGAGTCATTGTTTAAATGTTTAATGAGATTGAAACTTAAATCAAGTTCCACTAAATTATAAAATCTTCTGAACTGCCTCGGATTTACTTCTTTGAACCGATTATCAGCTAAGTTTAAAACTTTGGTGGAATCAGGAACATAAAAAGGTACCTTGTCTAGGTTCTGACCTGAACAATCTGCTGTAAATGCTGCAAGATTTATGTTACACGAACCAGAGATTCCACTGCAGAAAAGTACAGTACAACATAACACGACAGTCGTGGCCTTTGAGAAATCCATAACGTGGTCCAGTATTCTGTATCAAGGCACAGTGACCTGAAATATAAGTGAGACATCATATGAGAGTGTGGTACTTATCACATTTGGGAGCAGCGAAGGCTCAGTTGAGCCAGCGCTTCCTATATTCAATATCACGACAGGCATGACAAGGCGACCTAAACTATCAGTGAGGCATCATATGAGAGTGTGGTATTTATCATATTTGGGAGCAGCGAACGCGCAGTCGAGCCTGCGTATATGGGCAGTCTTGGCAGAGCCGTCTCTATTTCCATACTCACAATATGGCTGTAGAAAACTAATGAAACCAATGGCATAACCTAACCAGAGCGCTGAAAAAGATACGCACATTAAAGGGGGACTACTAGATCCAGCAGTGATTCTCTCCAATTGCGTCCTTTTTCATAATGAGAACTTCTCTTAAAGGAAAGAATTTGCTTCCAGAGGTGTGACGTCGTTTTTACGTTTGAAAAACGTTACTAATACATGTAAACGTATGCGACGCAGTCCAACTATTTGCTGGAGTTATTCGGTGCAATGACGGAAAGTTTGAAGAAGCTGAACACTTAAAATGTATTTTCGTTGTTTATATTGCGTGTAAGAATTGAAATAGATCAGCTCTAGCGCGTCAATTGTTGAGTAATAATTCACTGTTAGTTGGTCAGTTGTATGAAGATAAATCACTTGCGCCGCGCGCTCGTAATTCTATCTTCCTTACAACTTACCTTAAAACAGTGAATTATAACACAACAATCCACTGCTAGAGCTGATCTAATTCTTAAATATACCCCCCTAAATGAAAATTCCCATTATTGAGAAACAAACCACATTCATTCGCTTTGGTGTTGGAACGCTACAATTTCTATCTTTTTAATTTCAGAAACAAAAAAGCCAGAAAATTGTTACGTTCCAAAAAATATAATCATTATTCTAATAAGAGATTGTATTTGTGATTATAAATGTTTCGGGGCAGCATATATAGAGGATCTTAGATGAGTGCTCATGTTTTATTTAATTAATTATTTGAGTTGGGGAAAAGAGATAAAATGCGAGACTTGTCGACGTCAATGATAAATGATTTTAGTACTATTATATCGGCGAGATACGAAGCCCGTGGTGAGCCACCTGTGCACATGCGCAGACTCATAAGACTTTGTTTGATCGAGTTAATTCTTAATCTCACAGTCAATAAAAGGGTAAGTTCAACTTGTACAAAATTTACATAGGCATGTATCCAAATTACATGCACATTTTCAGACTATAGCCAATTATCTATAAAGTCTAAAATAATCAATATAAATTTCTGTAGACGTTGCAAACACCCGCTATAAATTAACTTGATAGTAATAACGACTGAAGAAGATAGCTCAACTTGTGAGCAAAATTATAAAATACAAGTCAAGTTGAAGACTTTATTCAATTACAAGAACATCTTCAGAACATGACCAAAACATTTGTTAAGTTTCAAAAGATGCATAATTCATGGTTTGAAGATATGCATGTGGTTTGGATATGAAAATGTCTGCAAAGCTTCATTAGATGCACTGGTCATGATCTGAAGAAGTGCATAAGGTTTGGATATGAAAATGTCTGTAAAGTTTCAAAAGATGCATTGACTATGGTCTGAAGATGTGCATGTAGTTTGGATATTAAAATATCTGTAAAGATTCAAAATATGCATTGACTATGATCTGAAGATGTGCATGTGGTTTGGATATTAAAACTTCTGTAAAGCTCCAAAGGATGCATTGACTATGGTCTGAAGATGTGCATGTGATTTGGATATGAAAACATCTGTAAAGTTTAAAAAATGCATTGACTATGGTCTGAAGATGCGCTTGTGGCTCGGATATTAAAACATCTATAAAGTTTCAAAAGATGCATTGACTATGGTCTGAAGATGCGCATGTAGTTTGGATATTAAAATATCTGTAAAGATTCAAAAGATGCATTGACTATGATCTGAAGATGTGTATGAAGTCGGATATTAAAACTTCTGTAAAGCTCCAAAGGATGCATTGACTATGGTCTGAAGATGTGCATGTGATTTGGATATGAAAACATCTGTAAAGTTTAAAAAATGCATTGACTATGGTCTGAAGATGAACTTGTGGCTCGGATATTAAAACATCTATAAAGTTTCAAAAGATGCATTGACTATGATCTGAAGATGCGCTTGTGGCTCGGATATTAAAACTTCTATAAAGTTTCAAAAGATGCATTGACAACATGTATGGTCGAACATCTGTAAAGCTCAAAAAGATGCATTGACTGTGGTCTGAAGATGTGCATGTGGTTTGGATATTAAAACATTTTAAGCTCCAAAAGATGCATTGACTATGGCCTGAAGATGTACATGTAGTTTGGATTTTAAAACATCTGTGTAAAGTTTCAAAAGATGCATTGCCTGCATGTATGGTCAAACGTCTGTGAAGCTCCAAAAGATCAAAAGATGCATTAGTCATGGTCTGAAGATGCGCTTGTGGCTTGGATATTAAAACATCTGTAAAGCTCCAAAGATGCATTGACTACATGTATGGTCGAACATCTGTAAGGCTCGAAAATAACTTACCTGATGGTAACTTAAGAAAGGACTGTGCCGGTCAAGAACGTCTGACTTATATGCTTATCAGTTCCTGTAATAAAGAAATATATATAAAGAGAGAGAGGATCTTACATGAGCACGAATGTTAGATTCTATTTATCATATGACAAATACTTTGAAATCTCATTTCTGGCGTAAAAAGCGTTATGATTTTGTCATCATGTACGCAACGCTGTTATGGACGTCATAACGTTTCCCGTAAATCGGTAAACCACTAGTGGTTTATCGATTTTATTGCATGGCGTTATTTCACTCCCAGACGCGACGTCATATGATAAATACATATAATGTGACGATAATTTCCAAAACCCATGCACATCTTCAGACCCTAAGCAAATCTGCAATGTTACAAATACATCAGAATAAAACTGATTCACAAAGTACCCATTCATTTCGCCTGATACAGCGAAAATTGACAAAGAAAAGTTGAAAATAGATAAAAAAAAAATAATGTGACAATAAAGTCTAAAAAACATGCATATCTTTAGACATTAAGCAAGGCATCTGCAGAGTATTAAACCGATCTGAATGAAACTTACTTTAGTGGGACAAAGGGACGGGAGGCTAAATACATGTACTAAGTCCCCTCGCTTTATTCATAAAGGCATGAAACAATAAGTGAATAAATGGAAGGAAGGATTGAAATAATTTTCTAGGGTCTCAACAGGGATTTCATAGTTACCAAGGGAAATGAGCTATCGGTGTTCAATCAATTAAGTTTTACTGTTGTTTTCGTTTTTGTTACCATGAAGGCCTGGTACTAAATAATCATAAAATGATGTATAAAACAAATCTACTATTTGCTTAAGCAGCGACATTCAGGCAAAAAAGTTCGAAACTTTTCGAATTATTTTTCAGTACTTTATAGAAGATTCCTTATTGAAACTAACTTTCACTCCTTTTTTACAAACTTACTTGTTATTCTAAGTGAAGCGTTGTATCCACATTGTATAATTTAACCCCTTTATGCTCTTTTTAGACTCTTCCTTACGGTTTGATTAATAACTTAAGGATACATGTAGTCCATTGTATATATCGAGGAGTCACATATTATAATTTTCAAATAAAATTGTATTTCTTTATCTGAAGATTTTCTTCGTCTTAGCATACATTGTAGACCCTGATGAAATGCAGCAAATGCTGCATTTCAACTGGGTCTTCACTCTTTGCCAAAGTACGCATTTAGGAGTCAGTAGTAGATAAAGGGTTAAAACTTACCTGCTAATCAACCAGATTTTGCTCTCATCAATTGAATTCTGCCTTTTGTCAAGGTAGACATCTGCTTTCCTCTGCGAGTTAAGAGCTTCTGAATAGTCCAGCTTGGTTGTTGTTGTTTTAAATTTGAAATGAAGATGCGTCTAGAAATTGATACATATGACAGGCAGGGATTGGGGAGACTGAGGTGTTTAATAACCATTTTCGGAATTTCTCAAGCTCATGTTTTGTCACGTTTTCGTATCATATTTTGTATGAATGTTTTAGCTGTAATGGAATACCCCACTAAATTTGAATGATGAGGCTGCAGGTTCGAGCCTCATTGGCATCACTGTGCTGTGTCTTTGAACAAGACACAGTAATCCTTGCTTAGTACTGGTTCAATACAGGAAGATCCGTCCCGACATAACTGAAAAATTGTTGACTGGGACTTAAAAAAAAAGAATAAAAAAAGGTGGGATAGTCTAAAGTGCGACGTTGACTGGGACGTAAAGAATAAAATCAAACAAATAAGTTTTAAAAGGGTATCCTTTGGAAGCAAAGAATGCATCAAAGAACTGAAACTAGAGTATGCATATTTTCTGGGCCAGACTGACTAGTTTCGGTCATTTAGGCCTCATCAGTGACCCGCTAATTGTTTCAATGTTTCACAATGAAAGCCATGATCCCAAAGGACAAGAAAATAAAATCTACACTATAGTGAAGGGCTTGGAGTCGTTCTACCGCCGCCACACAGTCCCAGTCACAATCAAATATGATCTTTAAAGGGTATCCTTTGGAGGCAAAGAATGCATCAAAGAACTGAAACTAGAGTATGCATATTTTCTGGGCAGACTAACTAGTTTCGGTCATTTAGGCCTCATCATTGACCCTCTAATAGTTTCAAAGTTCCACAATGAAACCCATGATACCATAGGACAAAAATAATAAAATCGACACTAAAGTAAAGGACAGGGAGACGTTCTACCGCCGCCACACAGTCCCAGTCACCAGCTGTAGTGAAGTCAATATGTTCTTAAAAGGGTATCCTTTGGAAGCAAAGAATGCATCAAAGAACTGAAACTAGAGTGTGCATATTTTCTGGACCAGACTAGCTAGTTTCGGACTTTAGGCCTCATCAGTGAGCCTCTAATAGTTTCAAAGTTCCACAATGAAATCCATAATCCCAAAGGACAAGAAAATAAAATCTACACTATAGTGAAGGGCAGGGAGACGTTCTACCGCCGCCACACATTTCCAGTCACCAGCCCTAGTGAAGTTAAATATGTTCTTAGAAGGGTATCCTTTGGTAGCAAAGAATGCATCATAGAACTGAAACTAGAGTCGTATTATCCAAATTTCGATGTGTTTTCTATATCTGGATTTATCTGAAAAAAAAAATTGGCTGGGACGTACAGAAACAAATCAAGCAAAAACAGGTCGGATTATCTTAATTGCGATGTATTTTATATATTTAGAGGTGTTGACTTATATTAGATAGGTGATTGACGGCGCAGGCCCCGGTGAATTGCCGCGTATTGTGACACTTCACCTGGCTCTTCACTGTTTTTAGGAGTCTTTAGTAAACAAAGAGTTAATGCTAGAATGCACCTGCCAATGAGCAATGCTTCACTAGATCTTAAACTCACAACGGTAACATGAAGGTGGTTATCGAAAACGTTAATACTATCGACGAACGTAGATCAAAATTAGCTAGAAACAAGATTTTGATTGCCATTTGTGGCCTGCAACATATGGCAATCGAAAACACTGTTTCTAGTGTAGTGGATTGCTTAGAGCGTATTCCATTGCCCCCTTCCCGATGTGATGTTGTTCGCGGACCCCTGTGACCAGGGGGTAGGATGGGGTTGGAATGTGGGTTGGGAGGGCGCTTTGTACAATCAGTAGGGAGTCAGACTTCAATGGAATGCTAGTGTTCCATTGAGTTAGGACCCCTGTCCGTCCAGATACTTTTGTAGCGACGATTCTCTCGCAGCGGTCAATTTTACAACTAAAGTAGTTGTCAGTCTAACCTGTCTTAAGCGGTCACTTAAAACTAGACAAAACAAAGATCTTAATGACAAATGGTAGTTTAATGAAGGTCAAAAGTATAGCAGGATGCTCCCTTTGGAGCATTCTGCAATACTTTTGACCTGCATTTAGCGATAATCGGTATAGAAAACCAATTTGTGGTGTTATTTTTGAGTGGCCGCTTAAGACAGGTTTCACTGGTACATGTAGTATGGTCGGCACAAAGTGAAAATCAGTACAATCGTGCATTCCAAATCTTGCAGAGAGTGGCATTTTTGACTTTGTCCCAAAATTCCAATTTTGTGTCAGACAACTTAAGAACCGCGCAAGGGATATTGTCAGTTTCTACCGCTTTTATCCAATGCAATTCCCATTAAGCACAAGGACCTATAAAGAAAAACAATCTTGCAAAAACAAGTGTGATTATCTTAATTGCGATGTGTTTTATATATCTAGAGATTGTTGGCTTATATTGCGTAGGTCACCGACGGTGCAGGCCCCTGTGAAATGCCGCATATTGCGACTTCTAAAGCGACGATCTCATCGGGATACAAAATGTAGTGAATCAGAACAAGATGAAGGCTGTATGACTAATCCTCCTCCATCCGGTTACAACTGAAGGCACATATCAAATTTGGTAGTTATTGAAGTTTAAAACCGAAAGGAAGAAGTTTCTGAACTTGAAACTGTAACTTTACACGGACAGGAAACGCCACACCAACAATGTCAACATATTTTAGCTGGTGTCAACCAAAACTTTGAGAGAGAATTTACCATGTGCGCCAATCGAAGACTCTGATCAGCCTGCGCATCCACACAGTCTGATAGGAGTTTTCAATGGGTGCTTTGTGGAAAACCAAGCGCTAGGGACCAATGTTTCTTCATACGGAACACTAAGACTACATGAATGATCAGAAGGGACCATACTAATGCTTTCGCTTTACTTGAAGCTGGAACGTGATACATGTATAAATCAACGCTGACAGCAAACCCTATACCAACATATCGTATTTAACCCTACTTGAGTTCTTCAAATGCTTATCCCTTAATCATGGGTCAGCCAGCACACGAGGTTCTACTAATTATCGCTTTGTCGAGCAGCGAGGGCTCGCATGAGCCTTCGCCGATCTCATAGATATTGCTGTAGATATAGTATCAAGCAGAGATGTAGACCCTTGACTACGTCAGCATGGGTATCCACTTGCAAGAGCCTTCGCTGCTCACTTACAGAATTGATACACACTTACCAAAGCCTTCGCTGCTCACAAACAGCATGGATACACACTTACCTGAGCCTTCGCTGCTCACATACAGCATGTATACACATTAACCAGAGCCTTCGCTGCTCACAAACAGCATGGATACACACTTACCAGAGGCTTCGCTGCTCACATACAGCATGGATACCCACTTGCCAGAGCCTTCGCTGCTCACTTACAACTTGAATACACACTTGCCAGAGCTTTCACTGCTCACATACACCATGGATACACACTTATCAGAGCCTTCAATGCTCACATACACCATGGATACACACTTACCAAAGCCTTCGCTGCTCACATACAGCATGGATACACACTAACCAGAGCCATCACTGCTCACATACAGTATGAATACACACTCACCAGAGCCTTCGCTGCTCACATTCAGCATGAATAAACACTTACCAGAGCCTTCGCTGCCCACATAAACCATGGATACACACTAACCAGACCCCCGTTGTTTTCTAATTATTCTTTAATGGTGATTTTAATTGAAAAATAAATTAGAGAAATGAATTTAGATATAGAACGCGTAATTGAATTAATTTTTTCCACATAAATGTGAGTTTTTGTATAGGCTGGGATTAGATGGAATTTTGGTGTGTTTTTGCCGCTCCTCTTTGAATTAGTCCCCAAGTGAACCTAACGATATAAATAAAACATGGCTTATACGGGTCAATGGAGGTAATTCGTCAGTCCTACAGATAAGAGTGCGTAGCAGAAAATTATTTTTCCTATTTCTCAACCAAAAATATTTGCAAAAAATATTTGGTGTGTACTCAAAACAACCGTCTCGATGATACGAGTCTTTTGAGCACCCAAAACACGTGTTTAAACTGATGAAGACAGTCGCAGCTCCACGCTAAAATTGCTAAACTGGACCAATCTTCGCGCATTAGGCTATGATTCACTGGTTATACTGACTTATATAAACTTCACTGTACATCTAAAACCGATGCATTAAAATGGCCTGTGTTAAAAAGCGATTCAAATAATAGTATTGTCTAAACCTTAAATGCTGGGTTGTTTTTGTCCTGTGCTGAATTTTTTTTCGAGATAATTATTTTCTAAAAATATGTCTTTCAGGAATACAAGTAAGATTTCAAACAGTATGGATCCAGATAATGCCCAACATTTTAGCCTGAACTTGGCGTAGGCTGTTGACAAAGTTTATCAGCGAAATATCTTATGCAGGCAAATATTTGATGCTCTTGAAGTGTAATGAATATCCCTGATTCACTATTTATCGTCAACTCTCTTCTAATTTGCTTGAATTGTCGTCATAAACTCTTTACTTACTAGTGTCGTCTGCTGATAACCTTTGCAAACAATTTAGACCCAGATCAGACCCGACGGGCATGATTTGGATCAAAACTGCTTGACACTCTACTGATATTGCCGAAAAAAATTAGAAAAAAATACAACAACAAAAAAGCTGATTTTGAAAAAAATATCAGCAGACGACAAAACCAGGGCAAATTACCTCGTAGGCAAAAAGAGTCGATGAATTGAAATGGATGGTGCTACATGTACATGCAGGTTTCATGCTTAAGCCTTATATTTGCCTACTTTCCATACGGCACGGTCTAGGACACACATAGACTTTTACAATTGCGTGTGTGCGTGCGTGTGTGTGTGTCAAAGTGATGACGAGTGAGGTTTGCGGAATAGATTTTCGTTGAATCAGCGGATATAGATATTCCTGTAGGCTAGTATATATCATCATAGCAATGCAAATATACCACGTGTATCTATAGGGGTACACATGGGTATATTTATAGGGAAAAACAACTAAGTTATTCTTTTGTACAGGGGATTTGGGCTTCATTTACAAACAAGGGCGTCTCCCAAAAATAAGTTTTAGTTACGCGGTGTGCATTTAAATCCACATGCTAAGTGTCGTTCTTCTAGGCTCAATTTAAAGCTGTTTAAAAAAAGAAAAACGGGGGTCACTTAATCTCTGGAAACACATTAGTCACATACAGCATGGATACACACTTACCAGAGCCTTCGCTAGTCACATACAGCATGGATACACACTTACCAGAGCCTTCGCTAATCACATACACCATGGATACATACTTACCAGAGCCTTCGCTAGTCACATACAGCATGGATACACACTTACCAGAGCCTTCGCTGCCCAAATAAACCATGGATACACACTTACCAGAGCCTTCGCTAGTCACATACAGCATGGATACACACTTACCAGAGCCTTCGCTAGTCACATACAGCATGGATACACACTTACCAGAGCCTTCGCTGCCCACATAAACCATGGATACACACTAACCAGAGCCTTCGCTAGTCACATACAGCATGGATACACACTTACCAGAGCCTTCGCTAGTCACATACAGCATGGATACACACTTACCAGAGCCTTCGCTAGTCACATACAGCATGGATACACACTTACCAGAGCCTTCGCTAATCACATACACCATGGATACATACTTACCAGAGCCTTCGCTTGTCACATACAGCATGGATACACACTTACCAGAGCCTTCGCTTGTCACATACAGCATGGATACACACTTACCAGAGCCTTCGCTAGTCACATACAGCATGGATACACACTTACCAGAGCCTTCGCTATTCACATACAGCATGGATACACACTTACCAGAGCCTTCGCTAATCACATACACCATGGATACATACTTACCAGAGCCTTCGCTAGTCACATACAGCATGGATACACACTTACCAGAGCCTTCGCTGCCCACATAAACCATGGATACACACTAACCAGAGCCTTCGCTAGTCACATACAGCATGGATACACACTTACCAGAGCCTTCGCTAGTCACATACAGCATGGATACACACTTACCAGAGCCTTCGCTGCCCACATAAACCATGGATACACACTAACCAGAGCCTTCGCTAGTCACATACAGCATGGATACACACTTACCAGAGCCTTCGCTAGTCACATACAGCATGGATACACACTTACCAGAGCCTTCGCTAGTCACATACAGCATGGATACACACTTACCAGAGCCTTCGCTAATCACATACACCATGGATACATACTTACCAGAGCCTTCGCTTGTCACATACAGCATGGATACACACTTACCAGAGCCTTCGCTTGTCACATACAGCATGGATACACACTTACCAGAGCCTTCGCTAGTCACATACAGCATGGATACACACTTACCAGAGCCTTCGCTAATCACATACACCATGGATACATACTTACCAGAGCCTTCGCTAGTCACATACAGCATGGATACACACTTACCAGAGCCTTCGCTGCCCACATAAACCATGGATACACACTAACCAGAGCCTTCGCTTGTCACATACAGCATGGATACACACTTACCAGAGCCTTCGCTAGTCACATACAGCATGGATACACACTTACCAGAGCCTTCGCTGCCCACATAAACCATGGATACACACTAACCAGAGCCTTCGCTAGTCACATACAGCATGGATACACACTTACCAGAGCCTTCGCTAGTCACATACAGCATGGATACACACTTACCAGAGCCTTCGCTATTCACATACAGCATGGATACACACTTACCAGAGCCTTCGCTAATCACATACACCATGGATACATACTTACCAGAGCCTTCGCTAGTCACATACAGCATGGATACACACTTACCAGAGCCTTCGCTGCCCACATAAACCATGGATACACACTAACCAGAGCCTTCGCTAGTCACATACAGCATGGATACACACTTACCAGAGCCTTCGCTAGTCACATACAGCATGGATACACACTTACCAGAGCCTTCGCTGCCCACATAAACCATGGATACACACTAACCAGAGCCTTCGCTAGTCACATACAGCATGGATACACACTTACCAGAGCCTTCGCTAGTCACATACAGCATGGATACACACTTACCAGAGCCTTCGCTAGTCACATACAGCATGGATACACACTTACCAGAGCCTTCGCTAATCACATACACCATGGATACATACTTACCAGAGCCTTCGCTAGTCACATACAGCATGGATACACACTTACCAGAGCCTTCGCTGCCCACATAAACCATGGATACACACTAACCAGAGCCTTCGCTAGTCACATACAGCATGGATACACACTTACCAGAGCCTTCGCTAGTCACATACAGCATGGATACACACTTACCAGAGCCTTCACTAATCACATACACCATGGATACATACTTACCAGAGCCTTCGCTAGTCACATACAGCATGGATACATACTTACCAGAGCCTTCGCTAGTCACATACAGCATGGATACACACTTACCAGAGCCTTCGCTAGTCACATACAACATGGATACACATTTACCAGAGCCTTCGCTAGTCACATACAGCATGAATACACACTTACCAGAGCCTTCGTTAGTCATAAACACCATGGATACAAACTTACCAGAGCCTTCGCTAATCACATAAACCATGGATACATACTTACCAGAGCCTTCGCTTGTCACATACAGCATGGATACACACTTACCAGAGCCTTCGCTAGTCACATACAGCATGGAAACACACTTACCAGAGCCTTCGCTAGTCACATACAGCATGGATACACACTTACCAGAGCCTTCGCTTGTCACATAGAGCATGGATACACACTTACCAGAGCCTTCGCTTGTCACATACAGCATGGATACACACTTACCAGAGCCTTCGCTAGTCACATACAGCATGGATACACACTTACCAGAGCCTTCGCTATTCACATACAGCATGGATACACACTTACCAGAGCCTTCGCTAATCACATACACCATGGATACATACTTACCAGAGCCTTCGCTAGTCACATACAGCATGGATACACACTTACCAGAGCCTTCGCTGCCCACATAAACCATGGATACACACTAACCAGAGCCTTCGCTAGTCACATACAGCATGGATACACACTTACCAGAGCCTTCGCTAGTCACATACAGCATGGATACATACTTACCAGAGCCTTCGCTGCCCACATAAACCATGGATACACACTAACCAGAGCCTTCGCTAGTCACATACAGCATGGATACACACTTACCAGAGCCTTCGCTAGTCACATACAGCATGGATACACACTTACCAGAGCCTTCGCTAGTCACATACAGCATGGATACACACTTACCAGAGCCTTCGCTAATCACATACACCATGGATACATACTTACCAGAGCCTTCGCTTGTCACATACAGCATGGATACACACTTACCAGAGCCTTCGCTTGTCACATACAGCATGGATACACACTTACCAGAGCCTTCGCTAGTCACATACAGCATGGATACACACTTACCAGAGCCTTCGCTAATCACATACACCATGGATACATACTTACCAGAGCCTTCGCTAGTCACATACAGCATGGATACACACTTACCAGAGCCTTCGCTGCCCACATAAACCATGGATACACACTAACCAGAGCCTTCGCTTGTCACATACAGCATGGATACACACTTACCAGAGCCTTCGCTAGTCACATACAGCATGGATACACACTTACCAGAGCCTTCGCTGCCCACATAAACCATGGATACACACTAACCAGAGCCTTCGCTAGTCACATACAGCATGGATACACACTTACCAGAGCCTTCGCTAGTCACATACAGCATGGATACACACTTACCAGAGCCTTCGCTATTCACATACAGCATGGATACACACTTACCAGAGCCTTCGCTAATCACATACACCATGGATACATACTTACCAGAGCCTTCGCTAGTCACATACAGCATGGATACACACTTACCAGAGCCTTCGCTGCCCACATAAACCATGGATACACACTAACCAGAGCCTTCGCTAGTCACATACAACATGGATACACACTTACCAGAGCCTTCGCTAGTCACATACAGCATGGATACACACTTACCAGAGCCTTCGCTGCCCACATAAACCATGGATACACACTAACCAGAGCCTTCGCTAGTCACATACAGCATGGATACACACTTACCAGAGCCTTCGCTAGTCACATACAGCATGGATACACACTTACCAGAGCCTTCGCTAGTCACATACAGCATGGATACACACTTACCAGAGCCTTCGCTAATCACATACACCATGGATACATACTTACCAGAGCCTTCGCTAGTCACATACAGCATGGATACACACTTACCAGAGCCTTCGCTGCCCACATAAACCATGGATACACACTAACCAGAGCCTTCGCTAGTCACATACAGCATGGATACACACTTACCAGAGCCTTCGCTAGTCACATACAGCATGGATACACACTTACCAGAGCCTTCACTAATCACATACACCATGGATACATACTTACCAGAGCCTTCGCTAGTCACATACAGCATGGATACATACTTACCAGAGCCTTCGCTAGTCACATACAGCATGGATACACACTTACCAGAGCCTTCGCTAGTCACATACAACATGGATACACATTTACCAGAGCCTTCGCTAGTCACATACAGCATGAATACACACTTACCAGAGCCTTCGTTAGTCATAAACACCATGGATACAAACTTACCAGAGCCTTCGCTAATCACATAAACCATGGATACATACTTACCAGAGCCTTCGCTTGTCACATACAGCATGGATACACACTTACCAGAGCCTTCGCTAGTCACATACAGCATGGAAACACACTTACCAGAGCCTTCGCTAATCACATACACCATGGATACATACTTACCAGAGCCTTCGCTAGTCACATAAAGCATGGATACACACTTACCAGAGCCTTCGCTGCCCACATAAACCATGGATACACACTAACCAGAGCCTTCGCTAGTCACATACAGCATGGATACACACTTACCAGAGCCTTCGCTAGTCACATACAGCATGGATACACACTTGCCAGAGCCTTCGCTAATCACATACACCATGGATACATACTTACCAGAGCCTTCGCTAGTCACATAAAGCATGGATACACACTTACCAGAGCCTTCGCTGCCCACATAAACCATGGATACACACTAACCAGAGCCTTCGCTAGTCACATACAGCATGGATACACACTTACCAGAGCCTTCGCTAGTCACATACAGCATGGATACACACTTACCAGAGCCTTCGCTTATCACATACACCATGGATACATACTTACCAGAGCCTTCGCTAGTCACATACAGCATGGATACATACTTACCAGAGCCTTCGCTAGTCACATACAGCATGGATACACACTTACCAGAGCCTTCGCTAGTCACATACAACATGGATACACATTTACCAGAGCCTTCGCTAGTCACATACAGCATGAATACACACTTACCAGAGCCTTCGTTAGTCATAAACACCATGGATACAAACTTACCAGAGCCTTCGCTAATCACATAAACCATGGATACATACTTACCAGAGCCTTCGCTTGTCACATACAGCATGGATACATACTTACCAGAGCCTTCGCTAGTCACATACAGCATGGATACACACTTACCAGAGCCTTCGCTGCTCACATACAGCATGAATACACACTTACCAGAGCCTTCGCTAGTCACATAGAGCATGTATACACACTTACCAGAGCCTTCGCTAGTCACATACACCATGAATACATACTAACCAGAGCCTTCGCTAGTCACATACAGTATGAATACACACTTACAAGAGCCTTCGCTAATCACATTTACCATGGATACATACTTACCAGAGCCTTCGCTAGTCACATACAGCATGGATACACACTAACCAGAGCCTTCTCTAGTCACATACAACATGAATACACATTTACCAGAGCCTTCGCTAGTCACATACAGCATGAATACACACTTATCAGAGCCTTCGCTAGTCACATACAACATACACACTTACCAGAGCCTTCGCAATTCACAAACACCATGGATACATACTTACCAGAGCCATCACTGCTCCCATACACCATGGATACATACTTACCAGAGCCATCACTGCTCTCATATACAATGGATACACACTTACCAGAGCCTTCGCTAGTCACATACAACATGGAAACACATTTACCAGAGCCTTCGCTAGTCACATACTACATGTATACACACTTACCAGAGCCTTCGCTGCTCACATTCAGCATGAATGCACACTTACCAGAGCCTTCTCTAGTCACATACAGCATGGATACACACTTACCAGAGCCTTCGCTAATCACATACACCATGGAAACATACTTACCAGAGCATTCGCTTGTCACATAAAGCATGGATACACACTTACCAGAGCCTTCGCTAGTCACATACAGCTTGTATACACACTTACCAGAGCCTTCGCTAGTCACATACAGCATGGATACACACTTACCAGAGCCTTCGCTAGTCACATACAACATAAATACACATTTACAAGAGCCTTCGCTAGTCACATACAGCATGAATACACACTTACCAGAGCCTTCGCTAGTCACATACAACATGGATACACACTTACCAGAGCCTTCGCTAGTTACATACATCATGGACACACATTTACCAGAGCCTTCGCTAGTCACATACAGCATGAATACACACTTACCAGAGCCTTCGCAAATCACAAACACCATGGATGCATACTTACCGGAGCCATTACTGCTCTCATACACCATGGATACATACTTACCAGAGCTTTCGCTGCCCACATACAGCATGTATACACACTTACCAGAGCCTTCGCTAGTCACATACAGCATGTATACACACTTACCAGAGCCTTCGCTAGTCACATACAGCATTAATACACACTTACCAGAGCCTTCGCTGCCCACATAATCCATGGATACACACTTACCAGAGCATTCGCTAGTCATATACAGCATGGATACACACTTACCAGAGCCTTCGCTAGTCACATACAGCATGGATACACACTTACCAGAGCCTTCGCTAGTCACATACAGCATGCATACACACTTACCAGAGCCTTCGCTAGTCACATACAGCTTGGATATATACTTACAGGAGCCATCATAGCTCTCATACACCATGGATACACACTTACCAGAGCCTTCGCTGCCCACATACAGCATGGATACACACTAACCAGAGCCATCACTGCTCACATACAGCATGAATACACACTCACCAGAGCCTTCGCTGCCCACATACAGCATGGATACATACTTACCAGAGCCATCACTGCTCACATACAGCATGGATACACACTAACCAGAGCCTTCGCTGCACACATACAGCACAGGCGCTCCCATACAGTAAGTATGGATGTAGACGAGGTCTTTAAAATATTTAAACCCTTGGCTACGTCAACATGGGTCCACATTTACCAAAACACCGCGGTTGCTCCCATACAGTAAGCATGGGTGTAGATGAAATCTTAAATAAAGATAGATTTAGAAAGTTAGCTATGCCAGCCTTTGCGTTTAAAGTAGGATCTTGCGCATATGCGATTAGAACCTAAACTTATAAAATGGCTCAGTAAGCTTGTGCATGGCGAACCCGACATTTTTAATTGAACCCTAGTCATGCTGAATATATATATATATATATATATATATATATATATATATATATATATATATATATATATATATATATATATATATATATATATATATATATATATATATATATATATATATATATATATATTGTTCAGCGAATAGTGTAAGTAGAGCAGAGTTGCGGAAGTAAAATTTCATGAAGACATTAACCTCAACAGCGGAATTGCGGAACTTCATGATGACATTCGATCCCTTCTGAGCGGATTTGCGGAAGTCGAACGTCGCCATGACATTACACCCAGAGCAGAATTGCGGAACTTCGTAAAGACACTCCCCTCAACATAGTGATTGTGGAAGCGGAACTTCGCGAGACATTCCCTTCTGAGCGGAGTTGTGGAACTTCACCATGACATTACCTTTAGAGCAGATTTGCGGAAGCCGAACTTCATGGAGTCATTCGCCTCAACAGCGGAATTGCGGAAACTTCGTGAAGACATAACCTTCTGAGCGGAGTTGCAGAAACGGAACTTTGCCATGACATTAAGCCCTGAGTGGAGTTGCGGAACTTAATGAAGACACTCCCATCAACATCGTGA
>CAXHUL010000121.1:94177-119177 GCA_964019695.1 Loripinus fragilis
TTGCGGAAGTGGAACTTCGCAAGACAATCCCTTCTGAGCGGAGTTGCAGAAGCGGAACTTGACATGATACATGTAATTACCTTTGGAGCGGAGCTGCGGAAGCGGGTTTTCATGAAGACATTCCCCTCAACAGCGGAATTGCGGAACTTTGTTGCAGAAGCGGAACTTCGCGAGATATTCCTTCTGAGAGAGTTGCAGAAGCGGAACTTCGCCCTCCTCTGGCTTAGCATAAGTGTAGGATTGTCATCTGTATTTTAACAAAGAATCTGTCTTTGCCTGAGCAGTTTGTCATTACAACACCAACTTTGTCAATAACGGACTAAAGCTACTGTCAATGTGGCTACTCCAAAGGGCTACCGCATATAAAGCTTTGCCACAGGAGTCCGTGACCCTAATCTGTAAGGCTACAGCTCTGCATTATTACATCAGCGCTGTCAATAACGGACTAAAGCTTTAAAAACTCCGCTGCGCAACTGCCAAGATGACCCCACCAAAGGGCCTACGCCTAGATTGCATTGTCACAGGGGATTGTGTCCTGATCTATCAAGGTTCATTCGCATTCCCTCTGGCTCCGCATGAGTGTAGGACTATCATTCAATTTGGTACTTTTACAAGTTACCTGCCTGAGCAGTTTGTCACTTCATGTAAAACACCAGTTTTGTAAATTACGGATCAAAGCTTAAAAAATTCTCCATTGCGCTACTGCCAAGTTGTCCACACAAAAGGTCCACCGCCTTGAAAGCTTTGTCGCAGGGGACTACGGCCCTGATCTGTCAGGGGTCATTCGGACCCCCTCTGGCTCTGCATTTGTTTAGGAATATCATCAGTACTTTCTTTGCCTGAGCAGTTTCAAACTACAACACCAGCTTTGTCAATAACGGAATAACACTAAAAAATCCTCCATTGCGCCAACACCGCCAAGATGGCCACACCAAATGGCCACCGCCTAGATAGCTTTGTCACAGGGATCTGCTGCCCTGATCTGCCAGGGGCCCTTCGGGCCCCTACTTGCTCTGCATTAGTGTAGGATTACCATCGGTCCTTTTACAAGTCACCTGTCTTTGCCTTAGCAGTTTACACTAAACACCAGCTCTGTCAATAACGGATTAAAAATAATTAAAAATCCTCCGTTTGCCACCGCCAAGATACCCACACCAAAGGGCCCCCGCCTAGATAGCTTTGTCACTGATTTGCCGGGGGCGCTTCGAGCAACCTCTGGCTCTGCATTTATGTAGGCTTATCATCACTACAACACCAGCCTTGTCAAAAACGGAAAATGCACCATTCTATCACCACAAAGATTGCTATGCCCAAGGGCCTTCGCCTAGATATATTTTGTCACATTGACCTGCCGCTATTGGGTAACATCTGCAAAGTTGTGCAACTCTGCTCTTGGGGTTTGTCTTGCTGAGTTCTGCTTCCACAATTCCCCTATAGGGGAAATGTCTTCGAGGGGTTTTGCTTCCACAATTCTGCTCTGGCGGTATGTCTATGCAAAGTTTCGCCTCCGCAACTTCGCTCTAGGGGCAATGTATTCCCAAAGTTCCTCTTCCACAACTCAACTCTGGGGTATGTCTTCGCGAAGCTCTGCCTCTGAAACTCCGCTCTAGGGGAAATGTCTTCCCGACATTCCGCTTCGACAATTCTGCCTTAATGTCTTTTCTAATGGTCCGCTTCCACAACTCCGGAGATCTGCTGATAACTATCGCAAACAGTTAAGACCCAGATCTGGCCCAAAATATCCCAGTGGGCAAAGAGTGAAGGATTTAATACACACTGTTCCAAGACGATTCATCCAGGAAGTCTCCTTCGTAAGCCGTCTCTAAACGTGGGTCGTGCATATTACTGTCAGATGCTGGCTTTTTTTTTATCTATTATTCACATTAAATCAAGCCAATCTGGACATACTTTAGATACAAATAGATGATAACTATATGAATAGGCATGAAGGTTGCCATTTGTGGACAGAATAAATACAATTCGGATAAACAATATCATTTAACCTTTTGAGAAAAATAATTTGACTATTAAAATAAGCATTCTTTTAAATGCTAATTGCATATTTGATAAAAAAAAAACTTTTTATGGTGTTTTATGTGCCTTAAGTTCAAGTATCTTCCTCTTCATCACCAATGTTTCAATCAGTTTTTTTTTCATAAATATGCTTTATATAAATAAATACAATATTCAACGTTTTTTCTCACAATTGAGCCCCCTCAAATAGCAACAATTTATATCAAATAGTAGTTTTGACTGATTAGTGCTTTTATTACACTTAAATAATAAATATAAAGAAAATCACATATATAACTGTAAAAATAGGTGTCATTATTAGTAACAATAATACTGCTGGTCGTTTGCCTTCAATTAAAGAAATAATATTAAAATGTACATGTAAGAATAAGAAATAATTTGATATCACTATAGGAGTTCCTATTTCACTATAGAAGTTCCTATTTTTTTGGGTAACGTAGTAAACTTTGATATTGCAGGGTAATCCCCATCTGCATATAAACTAACAAATATTATTTTGTGGCTAATATGATGAGTTTGTAATAAACCATAATGAACAAAGCTTCGGAGGTATAATGAAAGCCAATGGTCAAGTTATAGCACTGCAAGTAGTACAGCTTTTGTAATATATTTGAAATTAAGTAACGTATACAACAGTTTTATCATAGATGTAGATATTTTGTTGCATACTGGCTGTTGGCTGCATTTATCTAAGAGCTTTCAATGAAATGAGCATGTCGATAGATGATAATTAGATTGAACTTAGTATTTGCACAATATAATTTGAGACTATTATAGGGTAAATGAGGTATGTTGGCTGTAACACAGTAAAGCACCAACAGCCGGAAGCTAACATGAACCATTTGTATCTTATATTCTTATATCCATTTAATGCTACTTCAGAAACCCATAGTGTACAAAATAACCCCTCGATTGGGGTGAAGGAATCAATTAGCAGACATTTTGGATGTAACATATGTAACTATTTACATTATGGTTTCAAGATTAACATGCAACACAAGAGTAATTTACTGTTGGTTACCACTCTCATAAAATGCTAGCTGAAAATATATGTTTTAAACGTCATGACATTATTCCATGCTTTTTGCCAAAAAAACATGTTTGTTATTATTGACAAATTATAAGGCTGTAGCTATTTTCAAATGTCCACATAAAATATCCTATAAAAGATAGGGAGCTAAACCTTTATGTTTTGGATAGGTCAATTAATTGTCTTTGTGGCAGTATCAAAAACTTGGCCAAATAACCAGTAATAAACATTTCAGAAGAAACGACAGACAAGGAAACTAACTTCAAACTAACCTTATAATCTCTGAATGATATAGCATGATCCCTTGTCGTTATCGAGAAAATTCAGCTACAAATGGTACATTTGTATTTTGGACCTTTACGCTTTATTGTAAAAATTAAGTGTTTGGGTCAATAAATGTCATACCACGCTACAGCGAACGACTGCTTCACAAGCCACGTGTGAGAGAGCTCAAAAGAAAAGCATACTGTAACTAGTATTCCGAGACTCCGATGTGTCACCTGGCAAAACAAGGCAAATTTGTTGAATTAATATCCCCAGCGAAGGGTTATTTTAGAGAAACTTATAAATCACAAAACATAAATCTCATTTCTCCAACCCCTAAGTTCACTTTGGGTACAATTTCATATCTTACCTTTCAACCTGGCCCAGAAGTCAGGGGTGAGTGTAAGGTCAAAGTTTTTCTTTTATGCTAGTCTATATACGTCTTTCCCTTTAATTTGATATGCAACATGACCACATTCACATTTTCTTTTACCTTTTATAACCCTACTCACATCATGTTGAGAGTGTGTGTAAGGGCAGAATATGTGCTGGCATGGTGCTCTACGCTACACTCCCCTTAATTTTATTGCAGCATGACTCCGTTCAGAATAAAACTGTTGTTTGACCTTTTGACCCCACCTCAGGGGCCGAGGGTGTTTGTAAGTTTGATTTTGTTTGTTTGATTTGATTCTTTACGTCCCATTAACAATCTTTCAGTTATAAAGGGACGGGTCTTCCTGGGTTGAAATAGTACTAAGCTAGAATTAATGTTCTTGCCTAAGGACACGACGCAGTGACGCCGGTGAGGCTCTTACCCGCGGCCCCTCGGTCTCGAATCAAGCACTCTACCACTGAGCCCCTGCGCTCCCGATGGTGCTTGTAAGGACAGAATATGCGCTTGCGTGGTGCTCTATGTTCCATTCCCTATAATTTGATATTCAACATGACTACTTTCAGAAAAAAAATGTTTTGACCTTTGACCCCACCCCAGGGGTCGAGGGCGTAGGTTATGCCAAAATATGTGCTTGGATGGTGCTCTATTCTCCATTCTCTTTAATTTGATATGCAACATGACTACTTTCAGAAAAAAATGTGTTGACCTTTGACCCCACCCCAGGGGTCGAGGGTGCCTGTAAGGACATAATATGTGCTTGCATGTTGCTGCATTTCTGATTCCCTCCAATTTGATATGTAACATGACCATTTTGACCTTTTGACCCCACCCCCGGGGTCGGGGGGGGGGTCTACGGGCAAAATATTTGATACCATATTGCTGCATGCGTCATTCTCTTAAATTTGATATGCAACATTACCATATTCTGAAAAAGTTGAATTTTGGGCTCTGTCCCACCCCCTAAGTCCACCCAGGGGGTCGGACCCAGAACTTCGAACTAAAATCCCGTTTGATATGTTTCATATCAATTGTACTTCTGTCTGCATGCGAAATTTCAGTAAAATATTGACACCTGACTGAGTAATTGTGAAATTTAAATATTTGACCTTTGATCCCAACTAAGGGGTTAGGGGGTGGGGCAAATTTTAATCACTGTCATGCTTATAAGCATGTACTGGGTAATCATGGCTTATAGTGAGAATGTGTCAGATATAATAGTTTTGGAGAAATAAGAAGTTTATAACACCAAAAAAGCCAATATAGCTTTTGCAGTAGCCTAATCCTAATTTTAAAAAAAAGGCCATAACTCAGTCAAAATTTTGTGGATGACCTCCAAATTCGAACTTGACCTGATTTTATTATCATTTACCCTTCTGTAAACTATGAATAAAATTGTTGCATCCCTTCAAAAGTAATTGATCGGAAACCAAAAGCGTGACAACGCGGACGACGACGCCGCAGACGATGACGAAGGAGACATGATACCTAATTGTCGACCATGCTTCGCAGGCGACAAAAAGGTGATGCCAAAATATGAGTACTTGGGGTGGGCTTAAATCGTGAGATTTATTTTTGATACCATGTACACACTCAGATATAAAAAAAATAGTGCGACCAGGTAACGGACGTTGGGCGTGTCAGACAGAACACTGCCATTCACTGTCAATTTAGCTTGGTCTACAGTAAATTGGGTAAAACAGCATAGGTACGCTTTAACCCTTAAAACGCCAGCAAAAAATCATCCGAAAATCCGTCTGCAATTGTCGTCTGCTGCAAATCTTTGCTAACATTTAACAAAGCTAAGTATAGAGACAAACAGTGTGGACTCAGATCAGACTGCTCTGATAGGACCAGTCTGATCTGAGTCTACACTGTTTGTTGGAAAGGCTTCTAAAACATTTCAGCAGACGACAAATACAGTCGAATTTTGTTGTGATTGGCGCTTTAAGGGTTAATCGTGCAAAACAACTGAACCGCAGACGACAAAGGCGACCAGCTTTATAATGCCCGGTAAACGTTCACAGAAAATTTAAGTCTTACTTGTTTACAGTCACATTGGTATATACTATTGCTCACTGGTCAGGGCCTTCTAGAACCTATGTGGATTTTAGTCAAGACCAGCAAGGCAGACTGGTCTATGTTAGAACGTCAGTTGCTGCTACTTAAAGATAAAGAGTCAGGTTGCACAACGTAAAGAAGATCTGATTGCATGTAGAATGATTTTATCTG
This sequence comes from Loripinus fragilis, assembly GCA_964019695.1. NCBI lineage: Eukaryota > Metazoa > Mollusca > Bivalvia > Lucinida > Lucinidae > Loripinus > Loripinus fragilis. Next base: position 100,129 of record CAXHUL010000121.1, read on the forward strand.
TTATTTCCATTGGTATTGTATTTACTATACAGCCATGCCTCAAATAACCATCTAAAACGCAAAGCTGCATACACTGGTACGGAGGTCGAAATGTTTTACACATGATATACGGATATAAACGGCATACATGTAATATAGGTTTAGTGATTACACATTATTGAACTAACCCAACAAACAGGCTGGCATGAATGACGCCTAAAAAAACTGTAGTTATTAATGGGCTTTTGGGTCACTGTCTAGCCACGCCAACACCTGGTGCCTATCTCCGTTAGCTTTAAATGAAACCAGGACATCGCATACCACGTGGCGACACAGTGACCAAATAGCTGTATAATACCTGTAGAGTCAACCAGTGGTAGAGTGCTTGACTTGAGATAAATGGGTCGTTGGTTTGGGTCTCTCTGGAGGCACCATATCGTGTCCTTGTGCAAGACACGTTATACTCTATTTAGTACTGGTTCAAACCAGGAAACGTCCCAACATGACTGAAAATTTCTTGACTTGCATGGGCGGATCTAGAGGGGGGACAGAGTGTCAGGACCCCCTTGAAAGATCACAAAAATAGGTATTCTTAGCAATACTGGTCCTGATCCCCTGAAAAATCGCAAAGCTACTAGGCCAGAATTCAATGTTAGCCGTCATTTGGACGCCAGAGAAACCCAATTTAAATGGCGTTTTGCTAGCGAGCCGATGATGGCCCACTTTTAGTGGTGTTTTGATCATCTCTCCTCTCATCAACTTTAGAAAACAAAAAAAAACATGAAAGTTGGACCCCCTCTGAAAAAAAGTTTCTGGATCAGCGCATGACTGGGATGTGAAGTATCAACTCAAATAATCGAGGTCCACAGTTGCTCAGTGCTAGTGTTTAGACCTGTGATTAAAGAATCGCTATTTTGAGATTGTTCAATGAAAGCACTTCGAAATGTCATAAGCAAGACACTTTTTTCTCTGTTAAGTACTGGTTCAACCTAGGTGGACAGGAAACGTCGCGTCATGGCTGCAAAAATGTTGTCAGCGACTCAAAGCATCAATACAAACAAACAAAATCAACTCAAAATAACAAAAGAGATACTCATCTCTAATTTTTGCTGCAGTTGTGTGCGTCTACTGGTACACAGGTAGGGAAATGATACATATATCTTTTATAAACAATAAAACTTAGAATTCATCGTCAAAGATATTGATGTTTTGGTTGTATAGTTTAAGACGGACGTACGCGTTACACGTTTTAGATACATGTATCTACATATTTCAAACAAGGTATCTGAACTGATCAGATTCATCCTCAATAATTCGAACGATACGGCAACTATATATATAGTTTAGTTGCGGAGTTTCACAGATTGGTGAATACGCGAACAATGCAACCTGACTAGCCGATTTCCAAATGTATATGTCCAGGGGTTGAACTTAGCTAAGAACCGCCCAACGTCTCTTATTTGGACGGACTAATTTTTTTTATACCATTAACACGTTTTGTAGCGTAAGAGGATAGTCACGTCGTGACAGATCAGAGTCTTTAAGTCTCTTCCTGAATGCATGAAAGTGAACTGTGCACTACCTAGAAAGAGCTTGGGAATACTCAGATTAGACACACCAATTGCCAAAGCTGATAGCGCAATCTATTTTGTCCTCCGCAAAACTGAAGAGGGGCGGGGATATTGGTTTTGGAGTGTATCCTGTCGGCGTTAGCGTTGAGAGCTCGTAGCTCTCTACTGGACCAGCGTGTCGTGGAAAGAGTTGACATTCACCTTATCTTTAAGTTTACAACAGCACTTAGAAAGGTCAGATTTTGACAGCACATTATATACTGAACAAAAGTGAAAAAGCCTCACCTGAATTATTTGCCATTTATATACAAAATGATGCAAGCCAATAAAGCAGATATAATGGGTTTTCATCTAATTGCCATGCTTGGAATTTTATGACTGAAATCTCCTTAGGAAAATCAATGTGTCGTTGCACCTTAGTCTGAGGACATTGCTAGTCGAGAAATAGTAGGAAAAATGTACTGATAGGTCTAACTGATTTGGCAAAAAAGAAAGTTATAAAAAAAATCGCGATAAATCGAGGATTACAACATTTAATATTCCCTATTTGTTTTGTCAAAGGGAGACAATTTACCAATTTGAAACACAAAAAGGAACATAACTCAGACATCAAAGGAAACAAATTGATGGAGTTTCGATGATTGTTTGCTGGATGTCTGGGAAGCATTATTAAGCTTTAGAAAATACTTCTTGTCCAATATTTTGTCACAAAAATAAAATATTGTAGTGTAGCGTTTTCACTTTTGCTCGGTATATCTTGAAACGTATGATGGATACTGGCCAAACTTCAGCCAATCCCACCGCCGATCTGGCTTATCTCGGACACACCACTTATGTCGAAGTGATCATCAATTCCATATGTGCCGGGACATGTGATTTCCAACAATGTGTCATTTTGACAAGTGTAGACTCAGACGAGCCTTTACTCCTTCTAAGCTAAGAAACTCCAAAAGTATGTTCCTTCAGTAGCTTAACACTCATAAAATATGCAAGCGACTAGCAAGAATATGCAAGCGACTAGCAAATGCTCTGGTCAGACTGCGCGTATGCGCAGGCTGATCTGAGGCTTTGCTGGTCCCACATACCACATTGTTGGAAATCCCATGCCACGGCTAAATTATTGTATTGTAGTCCAAACTGGTTTATGTCGAACTAAGTAATAGCGAAAATTCGGTGTATAAAAACCGGAGTGTTATTTTCATTCACCAAAAGTTTTCCCCTAGTTTACAGCTACTTGTGTCGAAGTCAAAAGTTGTGTTGGCCAAAACATAGCAAATATTTACAATTAAAATATGGAAGAAGGCAAAGATCAGGAATCGAAACAATGCTTTTTTTGTTGAAAAATCTTCCGTTTTGATGAACAAATGTCATACCACGCTACAACGAACGATGGCTTCAAATGCCATGTGTTAGAGAGCTCAAAAGAAAAGCATTTATTTATCAGTCAGGTGCATAACTTCGTAAAGTTAAAAAATATAACACTTCAAGCAGTTAACTTTTTTAAGCAACAAAAACAAAAGTAGCCTGTTTGAGTGAAACTGGCTTTTTTCATCTGCATATTCCGGAGTTACCGCAATTTTCACGGCCATGTGGGTAATTTTATCTGAAAGACCTATTACATAGCTTTACGATTATTCAATAAAATAGTGTACGCATCGTCTAGAAATTTGTACGCGAGGCCATTGAAGATCAGAAAAATAAACTACTTTTTAACTTGAATAAGTTATATTTTTGACGGCCTAAAATTTGACCTTGGCGTAAATAATATCAGATGTAACCTAATTAAGTTACTTTCGATAGCCTCTCTTTGAACTCATTGTTGAAAAGACACAATTTTAACTTCTTCAAGTGATATATATTGTAACTTTTACAGGTTATGCCCCTGACTGTTTATACAATACAATATTTTCAGAAGGTTGTACTTCTAGCTGATATAGCCAGTCTTCCAAGTGGTCCTCTATAAAACATACAAATCATATAAAAACTATATATATTATGTACATGTGCAAATGGCACAGCTTAACAAGGTGAGGATGCGATAAAACATATCTCCGACGTATAAGATTCTAAGACATGTATCTAAGAATAAAATCTCTAAATTAAAGCATTAACTGGAAATGACTGAAAAAAAGAAACTGCACAGCGTTGTTATTCATCACATTCGTTTTCTGGATTTTTTTTATTATTATCATAAATCATTTGACGGGAAGACTATCGTGAATAGGGGTATCAGATTGATACACCTATCGATAGTGATCTATGTCCACTTTATCTGGAGCTGATGACTATTTACCTCTACGTCGTCTAGACGCCAGTTAATTTTAATCGTACGAGCTTTTGCACGGAACAAGTGCGATATTCTAAAAGAAGACACGACTTTAAGTGCTCTGACCATTAGAGCGCCCATGCAGGCTTGGACGAAAAACAGAAGGGATGTTTTTGCTCTTGAAAGCCAGGGAATTCATAAGCGGGGTTTTCTTGCTGCTAGTAGGTAATACTTCTTGTAAGCTTGCATAATACAGAGAACAGAGCTATACTAATAACACTGTAGTCATACCACTACGGCAATTTGGGTCTCGTCACTTATTCCGGTGTTAAGGTAACTTTCTCATCATGCTCAATTTCTTCATTTAATCACAGATCAACGCCCGAAAATGCTTGGGCTCCGATTAATTTTTGTTCATCAAAGACACATTGTATCTTTTAGCTTTAAAATTATATGAAAACTTTAACGTTGATGTCTAGGCATGAAATAACTAATTACGGTTTCGTCATCGTGGACGATTAATCAATGACGAAACCGTATAATTTTGACGAAACCGTAATTGACATTTTTTTGATATAACTGTACAAAAACACATTTAAAATCTGATTTTATCTCCGATTTGGCAAAACAACACAGAGGTTGTTAACTAGACTATACAATCTCGAAGCAAACATATTCGAAAGTTCTCATTTTAGTCAGCCTTTATTTGAAGGTAACTTTACTATAACACCGGAGTGGGTGACGAGACCCAAATTGCCGTAGTGGAATGACTACAGTGAATAAGGGAGGGTAACGGATAAGGGTAATGGACGCTGAGCGGACTGAAAAAATGCAAAAATTGTTTAACCGGTGTTCATCCGGTGATGACAGTCGCCTCGGTGGCGATGAATTTCTTCGCGGAACGTGTAAGGAGCGCATAAAACGCATGTGTAGCGCATACGTGACGGACAAGTAACGGACAAAGTACGGTCAGCTAACGGACTTTGCCGTATTAGTAACGGATGTATAACGAATATGTACCGTATATGCAACGGACAAAACGTTCGTTGAACGATCAAAGAACGCACTTGACCAGTCAGGTGACGGATAATATATCTTTCGTCGGTTGAGTCAAAATTTGGTCCATAACTTCATGGTGCCATCCAAAGGAACGTCAACAAAAACGCTGCAAAGGGCAGGGGAAGAGGGCGTAAGCCCAGGGGGTTGGGGAGGGTACTCTGATACTTCCATAGATTTGTAGGCTCGGGCCATTTTTAGGGGTTCAAGTTTTGAATTTCAATATTTTTGGGGGTTTCAGAAAGATGAATAATGTTATTTTTTTAGGGGGGTGAATGATGAAACTGTGGATATTTTAGGGGCCATCACAAAACTGGACTATCTTTGGGAGTTATTTCTAATTATTCTAGGACTTTTTCTTAAGGTCAATATACAGAATTGGAATATCTTTTCGATGTTGCTAACTTTCAATTATATTTGGGGTATGCCTGGTACTCATTCTGATATTTTTTTCTGGGGGATAAACAGAAGGTGCTTGGTCCAAGTCTACGTAGCAAGAAATATTGAGAGTAACCCCCCCCCCCCCTGGGGCGTAAGAAGACTGTAAGATCTCCATAAACTCTTCCTCTCGTTCAAGGCCGACTCTCACACGACAGACCATTGTTTTGTGTTTCTGTTATGCATCTCTTTGATTCTTAAACATCCTTTCATGTGAAGTTAAGAAACGAAATGTGTATGTGATATTGGGTGGTGGTCGGGGATTGGGATGGAGTCGAATCTTGTTCCATAGAAAGATAAACGCTATTGTTTTATTCTCAAGACCCACAGTTTCGCATCCGTTATATGCGTTTCTTTTCCGTTTAACATGCGGTACTCGTCCGTTTTAACCGATATATGTTCTGAGGTTGACCGTTCCACAACTCAGGTCGAACGATCATCGACGGATACATACAGATGCCTACCGGAAGCCTTACGCGCGAGAACCGGACAAACCGCATACTAACGCGTAAGAAATCAAACGTTCATCCACCGAATATCTTTATCCGATGACGTCTACATATGTGACCCGTCACGCGAAAAGGGACGAGTTGGGTGTCATATAGTGAAATTCACTTTTTCCGCTTTTTGAATAGAGAATTTTATGACGAATCAAGAAATATTAACATGTTGGTGGGTTCTTGATCATTTTGGGTCTCAAAATGTCCAAAGAAGATGGGTACCGCCCTGAAGCGTCACAAACTTTCTATTGACGTTATTGTAACGTTACATGTACATCATAAAATCCGGCAGATTAACACGCGTTATAAAATATTGCAAAAGGACGTTACAATGTATTGTCTTTCTCTTTTTCTATTTATCATTCCTCTCATTCTTCCTCCTCTATTTCTTCTTTAAATTTCGCACCAGATATTTTACTAGCCTTAAATTACACTATAGTGTCAAAACTTAGTCAACTTAAAATATTTTCCTCACTGTTCATGCATCCAGCTTGATAAAAAGCATACCATTGGAAAGGCAAACCCAATAAACAAAATTTATTCATTAGTCAAGGTCTCTTACTTCCTGAAATCAAAGCACTGAGAGTACTGGTGGGGACGGCTGCATTGAAACGTTCAAATAGGGAGGTTGTTAGTTAGATATCTTTTCTATAACCTGCAAATGGAAACTGGAAGTACCGTCTCTGATGTAGGGTCAAACATGTTGCCACAAAGTGAAATGGGAAAGCAATCTTTCTGACGACATTTGCATTTGTTCATTGGACAAAAACAGCCTTTTTGGGGAGAGTTTATCGAATGTAATCCATTATTGAACAATGCTAGAAACCAGATGATAACTGCTAACTGAAGAAGTGAATAATCAAACTTTATTTTCAAACGCTTTTATCATAGAGTGTTAAAATGATCCCTCAATAAATGTTTGTGAAAGTTCTTCAGGCAGGTAAGCGGTAAACAATTTTCTCTTAACTTTGTCTGGCACAACCAAAACTAAACAGTTGTAATTTGTTTCCTAATACCGTTCCATTTGGTTTCTGTTGGTTAAAGATCTTATGAGGATGAGGGAAAGTGTTTCCTAGTATCTTACCTAATACAAATCCACCCACTTATTCAAAGAAATCAATGATAATCAAGAACTGATTTGATAAAGTTCTGTCCACTTTTGTATATGTTTTTCCTACTTTTACTCAATCGCCACCATAGACATTATGTGCAAGCTTGAATGAAGTCTCTTAATGGCAGAGCCAAACCAATTGTATAATTTTGGTAGAGTGCATCATTAGGGCCAAGTTTGTGAAATTATTGTAAATTTTGGATCATTGGTTCAGGAGGAGAAATCATTCAAAGGCACTTCTTATCTGGAGCTTTTGCAGATCCATTGTTCAGTGGAGTGGAACCATTTGTGCAAATTTGGTAGAAGACACCATAGGGGACAGTTCTGTGAAATTACCTTGCTTTTGGGCCAGTTGTTCAGGAGGAAATTCTGTTAAAAGAAGTTTCTTAGCTAGAGCTCTGGCAATCATTTTGTTCAAAAGAGTGGAACATCTGGTCACGAACCTGAAGGCCTAAAGTCACAGAAAGTAAGAAAATGAAATAGTGCATGTTCTTCAAATACAAATGGTTCTATAAAATAACTGGTATTTCCGCCCAGCAAGGAATTATTTCAATTTCGGAAACATAAAGAAATCAGATGTGGCAAGATCTAGGGAATGCAGGAGGTGAGGCAAATTAGTTACTTTTTCCTTTCTTCAAAAACACTGTAACTATTTCAGAGGCATGAGCAGGGCCATTGCCATGTAGAAAACAGATATGTTTAAAACCAGTGACAGGGCGTCGTTTCTGATATGTTTTAGGCTTCTCCAGTACTATATGTCTTTGTAGTCCTTTCCAGTGATGTTTTTGCCCTTTTCCACCAGCACTTTTATTGCGACTCCTTCACCAGAGAAGAAAATTGCATACCAAACCTTCCTTGCACTTAAAGACCGTTTGACAATTATTGGGCGTCTGCTATGTTTAGTGGCCAAGATTTTATTGCTAAAGTTTCTGACCAGCTCAAATTAATAGACCCGATTTTCATCACCTGGGACGACATTGGCATACTGCTTTTTGTCATAAGTTTGAAACATTTTAAGCAGCTTTTCGGCCACTAAAACCCGTTGTCTGTTTTGCTCATCAGTCAACAGATGTGGCACCCATCTAGCAAAAATATTTCGGACTTTTAAATGTTTCTTCAAAATAAAGTGAACCGTTGATAGTGACATGCCTACTTTTCATGCAATATCACAAACTGTAAATGATTTCCTTCATTTTTGAAAGCTGCGAATTTTCGCCTTCCTGATTTTGGTGCATTTTTGATGGACTCTAAGCCAGATTAAATTTTATTTTTCCAGCGCCTAACTGTGTCATAAGACACACAAGAAGGTCCGTAAGTAGTAGAAAGTTCAATCATCAGCTGCTTCAAAGAACAGACAAGTTTTGAGCGAGCTTTGATGTAACCCCTTATTTCATCTTTCTGGTTGACTCTTCTACATGTACCAACTATTTTTATTATAGTGGTCAATGACTGCCTGTATTAATATGGCAAATTTTGTGTCTTACATTAAGTCTAACGTGTACATTTATACACCGTTGTGTAGACCTTAAATAAACCTTTATAGGTATATATTGGTTTTTATCGTGTCCCACGTGGATATTGAGATATAGGACAATAAGCAATTCATTTCGAACATCCCTCGTAGGTACCATCATTAAAGTGTGCCCCCAAACGCTCAAATTGTTGAACTAGCCACTGTCGTTCAAACCCAAATGATTCTAAAAAGGAAATAAGATGTCCTAGATTTTGACCTCTAGCCACAGAGAAATGAATATTTTGGGGATATGAAGATATATGGATATTTTTTTCTGGAGGGGGGGGGGGTTCACCACGAAATTGGACTATATTTAGGTGTAATTTCTATGCATTTTAGGGTCTTTTATTTACATCAAGGATTTTTTGGGGGTTGCTAAAATTTCAAATATTATTGAGGTCCTTGAAATTCCTGATATTTCTTGGGAGTGAATGGTAGATGCTGGGCCAGACCCTTCGTATGAAGAAAAAAAGAGTTACCCACCCCTCCCAAGCCCCCTGTGACATGCAAATACTCTTCTGTGACAAGAATACACTTTTTCAAAGAGGCTCTGTCTACACTAAGAAATTGAAGCGGCTGATTGGGCAGGCTGGCTGACTGACTGATTGACTGACTGAGAAAGCAAGCAGACAGACAGCTATATTTTGCTGCATACTGCTCTAAAACACTGGTCAGCTTTTTTGCGGGAGGGGGTGTGTGGCACACTGATATTAACATATATAAGTAGGTTCTGTCCATTTTTGGAGATTCAAAATTTTTAATTACATTTTTTGTTGGGGGGGGGGGGGGGGGGGGGGCAGGAGATCAGAAAAATTAATATGTTTGGAGATATGATGAAATTATGATTTATTTTTTGTACGTTTTGGGGGGGTCATTTCTATCAATTTGGGGCTTTTTAAGGTCAATGTTCAGATTTGGAAAATGTTTTTGGGGTCGCTAAATTTACGAATATGTTTTGGGTATGCCTGATATTCCTTATATTTTGGGGGTAAGAGTAGATGCTGGGTCCAATGCCAAGCCTAGGTATTTAGAAAACTTGAAAGTATCCAAAATATGGTCAGGCACACTTACCACCTGAGATACTAGATAATCTAGCAAAACAGGCATAAAAAAAAGTCAAAAGAGCAAAGAACGAAACAGACAGAAAAAACGAGACAGACAGCCATTGGAAAGTGGACAGACAGAGAAATGGCTAGATTATGCTGCTCACAGCCTTCAGAACATTGGACAGGCGCTCCAACCACCTGAGCTACTAGACACACGTAAGCAGGCTAAACGAGCATATAAGTAAAAGAAGGAAGAACCAATGCAGACCGACAGACGGACAGATGGATTAACGGACAGACAGACAAACAGCTAGATTTTGCTGCTCACAACCTTGAGCACTTTGGTCAGGCGATCCTACTACCGTAGAAACTAGATAATTGTGCTAAATCAGCATACAGAAAAATAAAAAAAAAAAAGAAAACCCAATGGCTACATTCTGATCTAACAGGTTTTTGATCCAGTCGTTTCAGCACACCAGCTACCTAACTTTTGTCATAGATAATTCTGACGTTTTGATTTTTAGGATTTCCGTGAACAAGAAAGCATATTGCAGAACCCAACGGCCATGTACAACGCCAACAATGGTCACATCCGCGGTAAGATTAGGAGCATGCTCTCAACCCGTGGTTCAAATTTGCATCAAACTCGCAATAGAACCAGTATCAGCTGTCCCTGCTGGTAGAAACTACAGGCTTTCAAAATGCAAGTGCCTTTGAGCCCATTATTAGTTCTTGCCACTTTAATTAATATGTGGAAAACGGTTCTAAAAGCCCTGCCCCGTGGCCAGATAACAAAACCCCGCGGACGCTATAGTATTTTTCCACGCACCTCCATGGTTTAGACTTCCAACCGTTGAAGGGGTAGGGGCAGAAATCCCGTTCTCATAAACAATCGACGCTTATTTAAGGTCACTGCCCATAGCAATAACCGTAACTCTAAATCATCAAGGGAGGTAATACTTGGTAGCGTTCGATTATGACAAAGTGTGATTTTACGCAACTATGATATGTTTTCTACAGACAGTAATGCCCGTTACACTGCACGTTGGTAATCTGAAAGTGATTGATATCACATTAAAAATGCAAACAAAATTTTAAGTATAATGAACAACAAAAGTTGGCATTCTTTACGGATACTAAACGATGGACGCTCAGCTCTGCGAGAAGAAAAAAATCAGTCAGTGTAATGGAACACGCATTATACCAGGGAAATGTCAGTCGACTGTTCGCGGTTTTTGACAGTCCACAACAACAATAATGATATTAACTACTTGTATATAGATCTATATATGATTTTCTGGTTTTATTTTACCTGCATTAAGATTTCACCAAGACAGACAATCTCGTCACGTTCTCTAGCGTCTACTTTGAACCTGACGTGCGCTAATGACGTCACTTGCTCTTATGACGTCATTATGCGTAAACGACAAGTATTGAACTTGACGTTGACGTTGAGAGTCCCTCGCTTTAGTTTGCGTCCTAAACAATTTGCCTTATGTCAAATGTGTTCCAATATTGAGCTACAAGGGCTATCTTGGACTAAGGTTGACCCAAGTATAGTCGTGAGTTTAATTATAGTAGGCCTACTCTAAATTTACTAAAGGTACGCGAGGAATTCTGCCATCGGGGTCTGCAAACAACAAAGGCACAGACCAGCTTGCGCATCCGCGCAGTCTGATCAGCGCATTTGCTATTCTCAAATTGAATAGTATCATATTTAAACTTGCTCCAAGCGAGACTTCACTAATTCTATCTAGTTTCTGTGGCTGAGAAGGTTACTTTTTGGTATGATCTTATCGGAAACCCGGGAGACAGGTTTTGTCGCATCGATGCTCATATATGCATTTATATTCATGTAAATGCGGACCCTATCCACAAACCTGTTTCATGTGATATGCACATAGAAAATGTCTAGCCCTTCTAGACTACTCGTGGCCAATTCCACCCATGACCAACGCCGATGGGATTCGTACCAAAGATAATACCCCCTCCCCCTCCGCGCCACTGAATTGCCCCTTCAGTAGCGGGAAGGGTGTGGGCATAAAAAGAACCTTTTTCATATAAATGCGGGTCCAACAAAAGCATAGGTAAGTTAAATGTACTCATTGAGACGGTTCTTTTGAGCACCCAAAGCCAATATAAAAATAATGAGCAATAAAATATTTACAATTTTACGCTAAAATTTTTGCTAATCTCCAAGTTTACTCTACATTTGACATGTTTCAACCGAAAGATCTCCGTCAAGGGATATATATATAGATCTAATAGAAATAAACCTCCTCTGGCTTCGCGATCGGACATTAGTATGGCGCCCGAGGCCGCAACAAAGATTTAAAAACATTTCAAATTTTTAGATGAGTACATGTAGTATATGCATCGATCAATTGAAGCGATGCATATTAAAACAGCACATTTTTCACCTAAATCAGACATGCAGAGTAACCCCGTGACCTTGAAAAACGGTAAATGTCCCCAACCCATTACAACTCTATCCTAATGATGTATCTATGCAAATGTGGGCAAAATATATCGACTAGGTGTTCAGACAAAATGCAGATAAGTTTCTTTTTTACTGTGGGTGGGGTATTTTGGTATCGTTTTTGGTATTGAAAAGGCTTCTCATATATGCATATAAATGTTCCAAGTATTTGGAATACATATAGTTTCATTTAGTAGTTCACAGTGAGGTATTTCAATCAATAGTGTTTGGTTCGTAAGGTTTTAACATGCTTAGAAATAAGAAAAGCCTGCTTAGTTCATTATTTTGCAGTTTAGGGGGTAGGGATAGTTATTTGGTAATATCTCACTAATAATACGGTGATTTTTATTTAAATTCTGTCATAATGCATCTTATATAATGATCACTTTCCTAAAAAGAAATTAGAAAAAAATATTTTTTTAAAGTATGTTTAGATATTGAATTATCAGTCAGTAATTGCTGAAAACGAATGCATAAATATCGCTGAACGCTGGTTTGAAAGCGTGATATGAAGAAAAATACTTGTATAGATGCAAAAGAATGGTTTGAGAAAAAGTTCTTAATTATTAATGGCTTCGCATGCTTGTTTGAAATAACGATTTTTAAATATAAAATTGAGTTACAGAATATTTTACTTGTCTTAATGAGTTTCCAAAAAGCTGCGATAAAAAGCCAACATAGGCCATATAATGAAGAGCTGTAACTTTTGAACTGGACGGTAAATTTTCTTTAAAATGCGTTATTTTTCTTATAATATGATGTACTACAGAATATCAAAAAATAAAAAAATTCTATTTTTTGGGAAAAAAAATCGCCCAGGTGTGGGCGGTGACCTTAAGCCAAATCATTAACATACAGGTAAAAACAAGTAAATGTCGTTTCACCAAAAACGCAAAACTATAGAAACCATTTCTGTAAAAATGTGTAATTGTCAATCAATCCAAAAGTGTCCCGATTTCAAGGACTCGTTCATGATCTATTTGCATTTTTTTCTCGCATATTTAACCCTTAAAGCGCCAATCGCAACAAAAGTCGTCTGCTTATCTCGTCTGCCGAAATGTTTAAGAACCATCTATGGCAGAAAGTCTGGACCCAGACCAGACTGCTCCTATAGGAGCAGTCTGTTCTGGGTCAACGCTGTTTGCTTCTATACTTGATTCGTCAGTAATGTTATGACATTTTCAGATGCATTTTTTCTTGGCGCTTTAAGGGTTAAGTACTGTAATGTCTTAGCCATGATGTGATGTTAGAGTGACTATTCAAGAATATGTATATGCCTTTAATCGCGCCTGACAAGTGTTCGTAAATAGGTTTTAACTATTTCAAATGAGAGCCCCTACCTTCAATTTCAGTTGATTTATTCTCCGCGAAAAGACTAGTCGAACAATATTCGCGGCCAAGAATTCGGTATGATACCAGTGCTGAAGCCCGCAAAATAATAATATTTGCTAACAGGTTGGACCCAGATCAGACCAAACAAAACGTCGAGCCTGATTGGATCCCAAATGCTTGACACTGTAGCGATAGAACCGCAGGGGCGCATCCAGGATTCCATGTTGGGGGGGGGGGGGCATATTTAAAACATGAAATATTTTCATGCGAGCGCAGAAGACGCGAAGCCATGCTAGGGCGTGGGGGTCGTTATGAACTTGGCACACTTTCACACACCGAAAATAATTCAAACGTATACTCAGGGTCGTAGCAACGAGTTTGAGATTTAATGTGAGTGTTTTGATTCACAGAATGCATGAATGCGAGTTCTGTAGGTGCCAAGCGCGGGTAAGGGGGTCTGGGGCATGCTTCCCCAGGATTTATTGAAAAATCCGCGCACTTTGGTGCCTTCTGGCACATTTTCATGCAGTTTAATTCTTTATCAGAAAGCTCCATTTTTTCAACAGGCAAAGTCATAAAATTTTGAAATGAATGGGTAAAATGAACTTCGGTGTCATTTCTTCAACTTTCAAATGGTTTCTAAACGAACTTGTTGACTATATCATGCGCGATTGTAAAAAAAAGTTTTGTGAAAATGCGAAGAACATAATTATTTGCAGACAAAAGTTTCATCGTGTGTACGTCCGAGAAACATGTTTCAAGAGATTTTTGGAGTTTCATGAAACAGTTTCATCGAATAGGACATTGCTATATTTTCTGAAACTTGTCTCATATTTTTCCAGACAATTAGCCAATCACAGCTCGGCTATTTCTGAAGGTCAGTTTACCTGTAATTTCTACAAATGTGCATACACAATTAAGAAAGGGGTAGGTACAAAAGCTAGGTACAATATGGTGAGCCCTATATATACTGAGGGAAAAAAGTTTAGCAATCTACTTTGGGGATTCACAGTTTAGAAGAAATAGGACTTTTAATTTCATAGTGTCAAAAGTATATTTTGACAAACGTTCGCAAGTACGATGACATTGAAATTTCACATAATGTAAAGTCGGATTTTATGCCCCCTTGCTAAAACAGCTTATCTGGCAATAGTGCAAATAGTTTTTGACTAAAAGTTTCATTTTTCTGTCATATGTTTAGATCCAAAAGTAAGAAAGTGAAAAACGGTTTAAAAATTAATGTTATGTTCACCCTTTTCGTACAGTTTTTAGTTGAAAATCGTATTTATCCAAATTACCTCCCTTTCAATTGAATAACGTTGAAATCAGAATGCTCAGCAGATCAAATCCCCCCTATGATGTCGGATTTTGTTTCTTTTGACCACTTGCGGGTAGCCATTAGTTCATTTTCAAGCAAATGATATGTTTACGAACCTGCCAATTAAAAAGATCTAATGCTTCAAAGATCGCCTATGGGAAACCCCATTATAAATAATTGCTAAACTATTTTCCCTCAGTATACATTTCTTCGTTGAATCCAAACTTCGTATTATTCGCGGTCCATTTGTTTGTTTGATTTGATTTGATTTTTTACGTCCACTCAACAATCTTTCAGTTATGCGGGACGGGTCTTCCTGGGTTGAACCAGTACTAAGCTAGGATAAATGTGTCTTGCTCAAGGACCACAACGCAGTGACGCCAGTGAGGCTCGAACCCGCGGCCCTTCGGTCTCGAGTCAAGCACTCTACCACTGAGCCACTGCGCTCCCGCGGTCCATTTAAATGTTGCGTTGCAAGTGCAATGATCATCAGACACAATGGGACAGCAATTTCGTCCTCCTCAGCATACTCAGTAAGTATCATGTTGAAAAAGTATGCACAATTTTAGCGGGAAAGAGCAACAGGTAATGTGAAGTTGCATCGTCTGTACAGTAGTGTATGGTACACACAAAAGTTGCATACATAAGTTGCAGACAAAAGTTTCATCGTGTGTATCAGGCTTCAGACTGCTCTGATCCGGTGCCACAATGCTTGACCGTATGATAAAATTGGCAATTGTTGTGAGCATTAACACATAGTGCTCAGATGACTCCAGTAGACGTCATTCAGAAAAAGGAACCGAAAGATATGGTAGGCTACAATAAAATGACAGGATTTTAGCAGGGCGCCGCCGATCTGGCACCTTTGAATTTAGATCTCTATATGTACGTTTGCGAGCAGAGCGAGCAAGAAAAAATCAGACTATTTAAAATTGAAAAAAAATCAACAACAAAAAACAGTAGCCGCTGCTAAAAACCATATTAACAAGAAAAACTGTAGCATGAAATATCATGTTATACTGGGGCGGTTTAAGTGGCTCATTAATGGTTTTACCGAGTTTATGATAGAGCAGTAGATATCTTTTTAATGGACTGATACATGAGGATGGTGCAATATGCAATTCAAGTGCAGCAGCTAGGGTTGAGGGTTGTTGCTCAAAAGAACCGTCTCAATGGCATTGAGGTGATTCTTTTTGAATACCTAATATGTATTTCTGGATTTTGAAGAAAGGTTTTTATTATTATCATTAAACACCCCTGAAAGTATCTGGTGGTCTGGATGTTATTATGGCGATGTGCAGACTGATCTAAAGTCATGAGTTGTACCTCTTGAGTAGGTAGATCTGTTCTCTAAACACGGTGCCTATTTACTGTCATGTGTACAGCTGAAAGAGATGTCGTAGTACGTTAACAGTTTGTCCAGCTTTCTTTTCATTATGCGTAGGAGCTTTGGCTGCTGTTCTATTATCTCTATACAACAGTACGCAATCTTCATTCTCAGAAAACATATAAAAGTGGGCCACCATCGGCCCGTCACCAAAACTCCATTATGGCATTTGGTTGGCGGGTCGACAGTGGACAACCGGGCATAGTTTTGGTAGCGCTCAATGGCATTTTCAAATGCACTTAAGTGTTCAAATGTACGGTCCAATGTGACAAATATGAACCATTCTGACAATAGAAACTGAAACTTTTGTGAAACTGGGTCAAATTGTAGAATGAAAGAGTAATGATCAGTAATTACTTTTGGTTTGATTTATCTAAGACCGATAGTTAAAAGACCTTGATCTGTTTGCGGCAGGTAGCAGGTAATAGGGATCAAAGACAATAGGATAATTTCAATTTATTGTTTTCGTCGTATGAAACATAATGCTCTATGCTTATGTTTTTCGCACACACGACACCCTATAAACTGACATTGAGATAAAAAAAAATATTTGGGCCTCGGAACGTGAAAGCCTGTCTTGGGGGGGGGGGGGTGCGAAAAACAAATGCGCAGACTAGCCTGCGCATTAGCGTAGACTGATCAGCGCCTTTTTCATTTGCTTTTTGGGAAGAATCATTTCTAGAATTGCTACAAGTGAAATTTCAATTTTCTAGCTAGCCTCTGTAGATGAGGAGACTGCTTTTAGACTCGCTTTTTCAGTAGCCCCAAAGACAGGTTTTTGTCGCGTTGAGGCCCATTTTGTGTCGAAAATTGCACAACATGTAACACAATCTCAGTAGCCTACCTAATCAATGCAATTATATATTTTCTGGCATCAATGGAACACTGCAAACTGTTTGTAAACGTCCCTTGATGTCAATATAGCAACCCGAATAATGATTATGCTACTGTACTCCTAGCTTACTGATACACACTTCCTTTAGTAAAAGCCAATACTTATTAATCATGGGGGAACAGTGGTGACCTACATCCGTCATCGATAGGAAACAATGAACGAGAACAGTTTATCTGCCTGTTATATTACTGGGTCTGAGCTGTTATTTATTCTTTTACAATTAATCATCGTTTCCTTTGTTGAATTAAAAGGGAAAACTTAGATTTGTTCTTACATTTTCAACTTTCTAAGCTTTGTTAGACTGGTTCTCTCCCTTTAATAGCTTGTCAGCATATTAAGACAGGTAACTACTAAACGCCATTGCGTCTATTTATAGCATATACACTGACGTAGTAATGGAATAATACGTAGTATTGGAAAATACCTGTGACGTCTTGAGTCCATCTGTGGTATTGAATAAAAAGTGCATTTGCGATTTTTAAACAACTGCTCATCACGAGCCACTATCAGCCCTCCGATGAACCGTCACCTGCGGATGGTGGTTCGTTGGCGGGCCGATAGTGGCCCAATTGTACGTGCGGATTGGATTTTTTTATAAAGTTTATTTTGTTCTATTATCAGTAATATGGCAACTGAAAAATTACAAGTTCTATAGGTTCCTATAGAAATAAGCATCCCCAACCCAACACTGGATGCGTGGATCCAGAGGGGGTTAGGTGGTCCGGACCCTACTCCCCCATCCCCCTAAAAAAATCACATGTTCTATGGGTTTCTATAGAAATAAGCATCCCCCGCCACCCGAAAATAAACAAAAAGACAGTTACCCCGCATCTAGTCAGACGCAACACGGCCCAGTACAACCATTTTCTGGAATTTCAAATGTTCACAGGGGAAACACTTATGAGACTTTCAGTTTGCACCTACAAAACTCAATCCGTGACAGGGAAGTGGGCAATTACTTATTTCTAACCGATGTGCGGATCCAGAGGGGGATAGGTGGTCCGGACACCCCCCCCCCCCCCAAAAAAAAAAAATAAATAAATAAATACATAAATAAATAATAATCACAAGTTCTTTAGGTTTCGTTGGAAATAAGCATTTGCCCCCCCCCCCCCCCCACCACATCCCCGAAAAAAAAAAAAAAAAAAAAAAAAAAAAAACAGTAGTCAGACATGTTACCGACTGTGGCGGCTGGTAAACCTCCTGAGACTTTCAGAAAACTCAATCCGTGACAGAGAAGTGGGCAATTACTTATTTCTTACCCATGCGCGAATCCAGAGAGGGATAGGTGGTCCGGACCCCCCCCCCCCCCCCCCCGAAAAATCACAAGTTATATAGGTTTCTATAGAAATAAGGATTTGCACCCCCCCCCCCCAAAAAAAAAAAATAATAATAATAAATAATAAAAAGTTGCACCCCACCCCCCCCCCCCCCCCCCCCCCCCCGCGATAAATGTTTCGACCCTTTTGAACCGTAAAAAAATATAGTTGCAAAAAAAAAAAAAAAAAAAAAAAACACCCTTATCAGAGTTTTTTCTGTTATTTGAGTCTGGACGCCCCCGGCCCCTGCTTCTGTCTGCGAGGAGAGGGTGGAGGGGGGGGGGGAACCATATTTTCATTCATACGTGGGCTCGCACCATTTTGGGGTTCAAAATTTGAATTTCAATACCTTTGAGTGTTTTCACAAAAATGAATATTTTTTGGGGTATGAAGATTTTGTGGATATCTTTTGGGGTCATCACAAAACACCAAAAAGTTAACCCCAAAAATGGTCCGGGCCTACGTATGTATGAAAATATCAGAGTACCCCCCCCCCCTTTCTCACCCAGGTGCGAGTATGCTTGGAATTCGTGAACAATATCAGCGGACGTCATATTTTGTGTTTGTCACTACACAGATAGCAAAGATACGTTGGGCCCACGTTGGTAGTTGGTGGAAATGTGGGCGTCGCCGCATACCAACCTTGTACCAACATCGAACCAACGCAACAATGTCGACCATTCTCTCATTATTAAACACCACTATATTATTACAAAATCCTCTGTGCCTGTATTCTAAATAATGTGTTTGGTGTTAAAAGAAGTTTATGTTTCCGGAGCACATGACATTGGACCAGCATTGCGAAGGAGATTTGTTTGATTTGATTCTTACGTCCCATC
>CAXHUL010000122.1:0-60371 GCA_964019695.1 Loripinus fragilis
CACTTGGGGACTAATTCAAAGAAGAGCAGCAAAAACACACCAAAATTCCATCTAATCCCAGCCTATACAAAAACTCAAATTTATGTGGAAAAAATAAATTCAATTACGCGGTATATATCTAAATTCATTTTTCTAATTAATTTTTCAATTAAAATCACCATTTAAGAATAAATAGAAAAAAACGGGGGGCACTTAAGTCCTGGAAACACATTAATACATGCATTTAACCCTTTACTCCATCGGCTATTGCTCCAAAAGGCAAATGCTCCATTTTCCAAAATATTTTTTTTAAAAAATACATGATATTTCAAAGGTGTCAAAAGGCGTTATTATATATGGAGTAAAGGATTATCTCGACTTCTATTTTCTGGCCAAATTTATTCATTATAATTACAATAGATGATGGACCATATTAGGGCTGCCACGTTTACACGTGTAAACGGCACCGTTTCGTGTTTCTGCAATAAACGTTTACAAAATTGACCTACCGTTTACACGAAATTTGTCACGTGATAAGCGTCGTGGTTTATTAATAGCATTTCCTAATGAAAAAATATTCTCTTAAACAGTGATACGTCACATCTTGATCTGAATCATCAATCAAATTGTTTGTTTTCTCAGATTCCGCTGTATTCTGCAATTAGAAATTATGGCGGACATGCTCAATGGGCCATAAAAATGTCCCGAATATTGTCTCACTCAGTCACTGCTTGGAACAATTATTTTCCTGCATTTTAACAGTTATTTATGTAAAGGCAAATAAGAGACGCATGCGACAATGCTTCAGAGAAGGCCATGCACTTTATTGGAAGAAGATGTGATTTTTTTGTTTACTTCCTGTCGGCGTGTGGATTGATGCGTACGTGACAATTCGCAGTTATGTCTTGTGTGTGTCCACTCATTAATTACACGCTTGCAACTGAAGAAAATGTCCGTAATGAACGAGTCTGCGCATGTTGCAATCACTTTCCAATTACTTGAAATAAGTTCTATCGCAACACCCAACTAGAAACAATTTCGAATATTCGCACAAGGTACATTTTTCAAAGGTTTTTTTAGGGAAAATATCGGCGATTTTACCGATCTGCATAATGAAAAAATTCAATCTGGAAGTTACGTTTAAACGGAACCGTTTCGGTTACTGGAACTCGTGTAAACGTTTACCAAATTTTGTAAACGTGGCAGCCCTAGACCATATATGTACATGGTAAATGATATGTATGGTAAGTGAACAGTGTATGTATAAAAACCAGCTGATCTGAATCAACGATGATCATGTTTCAACAATAAGATACATCCGGATCCAACAGCTAGGATTTACCCTCGGGTTAGGGGGTGGGGGCTGCACATCCGAACCAAAATTACCCTCAAGTTATCCCCCCCCCCCTCCCCACCCCCAATTCCACTAGATTTCCTGTAAAATTGCAGGAATAGATAAAAGCGTAGGATAAGATGCCTTGTCTATGGCAACAGTTCAATAGTGGACCTTTTCAGGGGTGAATCCAGGATTTCTGGAAAGGGGGTTCGTTACATCAAGGTGTGGGGGTTCGGTAAAAAATGCTGATTTTATCTCATTTTTCTTGAAATTCCCATGAAAATGAAATAATTTGGTCTCATTTCATTTTCATGGGATATTTAAAAATGGGGCAAGGGGAGGTGGGTTTAAAAACCTCCTCTGGATCCGCCACTCCACTCTAGCCTATGTATGTTGGGCCAGTAGAGCAAAAAAAGGTCCCTTTCCCATACTCACACCTCCCTCCCCCCCTGAACTCTTGAATCTTATACAGTGAACATCATAACATGCTCAAACTGAGCTTCTAGACCAGCCTGTTTCTCTGAACTGCTTCACCTATGAGAAGGTGTACAGGAAGATAGAAATTGCGTTGATTATGGGACACACCTTTACTTGTATTTTTGAGAATGAATCATTGACACAGGACAGGTGTGTCTAAAATGTAAACATTGAAGGGTGGAATGGTAATAGACAACTCAGTAGATCAACCACACTACTCATCAAACGTTAATACATTCGGTAATCAAAAATAGAACATAATTCCATACCATTTTGAGTTTGTTTTCCGATAAGAAATCAACCTGGACGACAAAAAGATCTGAGACTGAGGACCGGTTTAGTTTCGACTTAAACTACCTTGACCGATAATTTCAGGGGCACTAAGTGGGGGAATCAAAACAATAAAAATGCCTGTAGAAACTACATTAATACATGTCTTTATTATAGACTGGCCACTTTTTAAAGTTAATTATTCAAAATTATATCTAGGGGTGCGGGGGTATGGGGAAGGCGTAAGCCTTGCTCAGATGGCTAATTTTATCCTTGCAAGGTGCCCCTATAATCATGTTTGATTGACAGGTTGTTGAAAGTAGACCCGACACGGCACTTAACTGATCGAATAGGAGAGAAAATACGAAATGTATAGAAGGGAACAGAACAGATTCATAGATGGTTGTGCAGTCCAGGGGCAGGGACCACCGCCTAGCCTCCCCCCACAATTAAATCTGAAACAATCCCGAACCAATACATATTGTTCACCACAGGTCGTGCACATTACGGTCAGTTGTACTGATTACTATTGCAGGAATTCCTAAATCGATAATGTATATAAGTGGACTCGAACTGACAGGGCTGGACCCAGAGGGGTTGTTTACGGGTAGGGGGCACCTCAAGCCGAAGGTTTGAACCGAGTGGTGATTCGCGCCGCGAACCCCCTCTAAATGGAGGGGGGTCCGGATTTTTTTTTTTTAAAACTATGTCTGAGAATGCATTTCAAGCCATCTGTATCTGTATCTCGTAGTTATCCACCGATGTTTTGTCGATGCACCACCTCTTATGAGGCGTAAAAGGGCGTAATGAATATAGTTTAAAAGTTTATGTACATTAAAAGTTCTTTATATACAAAGCTAAAATCCTGGTGTCTTGTAAAAGAATGATGGTCAATTTCCAACCTCTACGACCATTGCCCCGCTGTCTTCCCTTCTTGTTTATTCAACAAGCCGATTCTGGTATAATGTAATTCTGCTAATAGTTCTCTGCTATACAGTTCAATCTTATGTGAATCAATTTTTTCCAACACATCTTCATGTACCACCATAGAACAGTCCAGAACCAATTTGGTAAAAACTATACTGTCAATACTTTGACTTGGAATAATGTTATTAAATATCATATTGAATTTCTGTCTGTACGGCTTCCTCACATGTTCCAGTGAATCGCATCTGGCTATGAAGTGCTCTCTACCCTCCGGTTCTTTCTGACGCAATTTACAAGATGGGTCTACCGCATATTGATTAAAGCATGATCTGTTGGCCTGCAGTATGTATGCGCCCGTCAGTAACTTGACTTTCAGTTCTGCCCTTCTGTTATCTCGAACATTATGCCTAACACTTGACCAGCACATATGAAGCTTTCCAACTGTGACTGAACGCGGGTTAAGATACTTCAAAGACTTCTTACTGTAGATTTCCTGTTCCCAGACGGTTTCCAAGTAACTGTTCATTTTTGAATTTAGCAAAGTTTCCATTTCTCTTTTGAAGGTGTATTTACAAATAGTTCAAATGCACTTGGAAGATCATACTGTTTTAAAATTCGTTTAACTTCATTGCACCAGGAGCTCTCATCTGAAGATTTCATTAACAATTGTCTCTCAATAATATCATATTCAACTGAATCCTTTGAACTAACCGAGCTTACAAACAGGTTAAGAATGTTTTTATGTATTATTAACTCGACTGGTGGAATACCCAATAGGGAAAGAGTAACACAATTTGGAGTTTTATCTGGAAGCCCTTGGATTTGCCACAAACATTTTCTCTGGAATTTCTCCAAACTCTCCATGTCAGTCCTTGACAGTTTCTGCACCTCAAGACCATATACCACCCTCGGGATCACGTATGTAGACCATAAGTAAGCACATAAAGGTTTCGTCAGCCCATTCCCTGAATGCAGGCCCGCGCCCATCAATGCGTATGCAGTCTTTCTTCCCAGGCTTATCTTCTCCTCAATATTAACTTTTTGTTTTATGTCTCTGAATATGCCCAGATGGTTACACTGACTCTCAAATTTGATTTTTTTTCCACCCATATCAAAACCAAGTTGATCACACGTTGACTTGACCCCATTACTGTACAACAGCACTCCACTTTTGGTTGGATGGATAACATACTGTTCCTGGTTAGCTGACTCCCCGGTGTCCTCAACCATACCCTGCATCTCATCTTCAGAGTTTGTAATCAAAGCCGTGTCATCTGCAACCGTTACGTGAGGGACACAAATACTGCCGATAACCATTCCAGTATACCTGTCTTCTAGTACTATCAGATGCGGGTTATTGTATCTTTTATAATGCGAAGTCGACAGTACTCCTCCCTGACCAACACCTGACGTATGACAAATGGCGCTGACAAATGACTCTCCCACTTCACTGAGGTGGTCATATCGCAGTATATATCTTGCACCAGTAGCCAATCATTCCCAGTGATCCCATCCAGGTACAATTTTCTCAACAGCAGTTCATGGTTGACAACATCGAAGGCCTTTTGCACATCAAGTGTAGCCACAAACAATGGTTCTCTTTTGTTCTTCGCCTCATTTATGCATTCAGTCCAGACCAGCGCTGCTCCCAGTGAAGAGCTACCAGCAGTAAATCCTTTTTGTAATCGTGATTGAGAATCCAATAGTGTCTGTGTATGTCTTTCATTCAATACATGCTCTAAAATTTTTAAGATGACAGGGGTAACTGTTATTCGTCTGTAGTTAGAAGGATTGGATTTATCCCCTTTTTTGAAGATTGGAGAAAGTATACCTTCCTTTAAAATGGGAGAGATATGACTCTGTCTGACCATGTAGTTCAGTAGGTCTAATAGAAATTTATCTAACACTCCTATGCTTAGTTTAAAGTGTTCACTTGTCAATTTCAACACATCGGCTGCTTTGTTGTGCTTTAACTTTTTCAAGGCATTATGAAGTTCATTCATTGTGATTAACTTTGATGGGAGTATTTGCTCCCTAACATTATTATTTATTGCTAAAATATCCTTATGCACTACATCACGGTGCTGCTGATCAAACTGTTCACACTGTAGAGGTTCAGCCAGATTCCCAAAGTGAGTTGCCCACCCTGAGCATACCGCTTCCGGTGTGTCACATACCGTACCATTAACTACAACTGCCTTAACACTGTTATTATTTGCCTTTCTTTGTTGATTTATCAATTTTGCAAATGTCATAGAATCTGAGCTAGAGTTCATTATTTTTTCAACTTTATCTATTCTCTTGTGCGCGGTGGCTCTTCGCTGTTCTGCCCTTATATTTTTCCTTGCGTCTCTTCTCTGTATGTTCAATGGATGATCCACGTCTTTTGGTGAACCGCATTTCTTCCACTCCCACCATATGTATTTTGATCTTTTTACTGCACTTTCAATCCTTTCATTCCAAATTCTATGTTTTGCCGTTTTGACCTTTATCTTATCTCTATATCCTGATACACTTCCCACTACCTCCCTTTTTAGTACTGAGGTCATATGTCCTAGTGCACACAAGAATTCAAATTCTGTTCTCACGTCATCCGGGAACCAACCAATGTCTCTACTAATAATATCCTTATACTTTCTATGATCACACTTGTCCCAATTTGGTTTAATATCAATAGTCCTGTTCTCAACATTAACAATGGTTTTTTTAATTTTCAGTTCTGCCACTACAGGTAAATGATCTGAAACATTCATGTGGTCAGATAACACATCTACCTTATCCACCAGGTTTGCTCCGTCCTCTGAGTAAAATATGTAGTCAATCTCAGATGAAGATGAATCTTTAGAGTGTATATAGGTACATGTTCCATCTTGGGAATGTAATAGTGAATTTTCATATATGAAACATTTTAAAAGTTTATCTCTATCATTGCCTAGGCGTTCCAGCATAGAGGAATTCATATCTCCAACTAGGAATAACACGTGACTAGATCTAAAAGTCAGCATAATTTCTTGTATTTCATCTAAAATTTCTTGAAAGTCCTGTTTTTTTGTAGTGCCGCGTACCGGCATATAAACACCAATTACGCAGAGTGGGGGTTCAGTCTGTACTTCTAAAGTCATAATCCGATTTCCGTCATTTGAGTGAAATTTGTACCTAATATCCAGGTCCTTTCTCACCATACAAGCCACACCTCCATATCCTCTAGGTTTCTGTGTGGATGGGAGCGTCATCAACTGCTTTCCCACATGATGTATGCGAACTAAAATATTCCTGCAGCAATGGCAGCTGGAAGTTAAACAACCATGTTTCTTGTAAGAATAAGATGTCCACTTTTTTAGATAATTTTTGTGTGAATAAAATATTAGTTTCAACGTTTTTGATATTAAAAGTTCCAATTACTAGATTGTTTGTTACTGAGCTATCCATTTTGTCTCTGAGGCCCTGCCTGCACCTAAAAAAGGCTCACTGTTGCTTTTGCTGCTGTTCTCAGACTCCATTTCAAGGGTACTTTCATTTAGTTCCATAATTTGGCAACAGTCATTCAGTTCTTGTGCGCCTATGTCGGTCTCACTGTCACAGGTATCCTTCAGACCACCATCCATCGCATCAAGACAAGTTGATCCTGTACCAATGTTATGGCATTCATCTACCTCTGAATCCACAATACTATCCACCCTTCCACTGGTCTTTGCAATAACATTGATTTCTTGTTGCTCTGTTGCACCTTTGTTTCCAGATGGTTCTCGCCCCGTTGTCCGTTTGTCATTCTGCCTGACTGTTTTTGGCCTAGAACTGTCTACCTCCATTGGCTGTTTATCGTAGGTATTCTGCTCCCCATCCCTGTTTGTCCTGGTTTGCATATTTGCCGTTGATCTTGACGACTCCATCTGGGTTGGGGCTTGCGCGCTTCTACCCTGATTATACCAAATAGGAGGACCTAGCAGGTTCTGGACTGTAGGTGTTGCATATGGTTGCGCGAATGGAGGCATCATCGGTCCATGGCCATACATCGGCGGAGCAAATGGTATCTGGGGGTTATGTGCAAACGGTGCCATATATGGGTGCGGGAATGGCGTCATATTGGCGTATGGTTGATGTACCAATGGTATATGTATTCCTGGTATTGGATTCAACTGATGACCTGGCGGCAGGTAACTTTGAAAGTATTGGAGCCGCTGAGACATTACATTCTGCTCAATCAATGCCATTCTAGTTTTCTAACATTCAATTTCAATATTTTTCATTTGATTTTTTAACTCATCAATGTCATGGGACCTATATTGGGTATTATTATTAGGCACTGCGTTTTCCCAGCATGTAGCTGCGCGTGAAGTTTCCCTTACCACTGCCGGTTCTTGTGCATTTACATCTTTCCTCAGTATTTTGTTTGAATTTTCAAGCTCAAGCAGTTTCCTTTCTAATTTACTGATATAGGATTTTGCAAAGTTTAGGTTCTCTTGAAGTTCTTCATTTGCTACTGTCTGTTTTTTCCCACTTTTTTTGCTCTGCTTACTTGTTTTCGCCGTATTTTTACAATCCTGATTAAATGACTCTGTGCACGTTGCCTTTTTACTATCAGAATTAGGTCTATCATTCCGTTCAGGGACATTGTCAATGATTACAGGAGAAATGCAGACTCCACTGGTAGCCTTCACCGATGTGTCGGTTTCTGTAGCATCAGATATCAAGGGATTACTATTGTTCAGAATCTCTACCTCACCGTCGTTTATGCTTGTTCTAGCATCATCTCCTCTTTGCATGTCCATATCACCAAACGAGTGCAACAGGTCCTCATCATGACTGCATGAAATGCACTTATAACTGTCTCCATCGCCATACCCATCAGGGGGGTCCAGGCCTTCACATTGATAATGGAACCACAGCTCACAGGCATCACACGATATCCCACTCTCGACATAGCTACTACAGTGCGGGCAAAAGTCCAGGGAGTTAGATTCATCATCTTCATCCATTTGCTGTCCTGCCATCAAAGATAGGGTAGGGTGTTGTTGCAAATCAGTAACCCTTACCTCCTGAATCTGTTCATTATCACCTTTACCATTCCTACTACCAGTCAGGTTGTTGTGCCGCTCCATGTCAACATCATCATCAGGTAAGCTTTTCAGCTTAGTAGATTTGCTGCTCAATTTAGACTTACTGAGATTCATGTTCTTAAGTTGTGCCATAAACATATTAAATATTTCACTGTCCAGAGATTTAACATTTGCTATATTCATGATACTATTGACTATGATTTGGTGATTTCTGTTAAAAAGTGTCTTGAAGCCTATTTTTCCATATTCTATATCCTCAAATTTAAGTAAGGTTAGACACTCAAACACCTTGTTCCTAACTATTATTTACCACTTTCGCTGGCAAGCCCCTCAAAAAACCAATACCTCACCCAAAAAACACGGACTGGTCACTTACATACAGGTATATGTATTTATTGGAAATACCTTGTCGTGGCTCAGTGGTGGCTAAGCTTTCAAAACTGACGTATGTTGAAGATTAAATAAACATATCTCCGTTATTTCTCTGTATATCTTTCGTTTATACTGGGTCCGAGGTGACAAGCATATTTCAAGGACTCCCAGACTACAGATGAGTTTAGGGCACTCCTCATTGAGTCAAACACAGCCGAGAGATTGTTTTTTTTTTGCTTTTTTTGGTTTGGTTTCTGTTTTGTTTTTTGTTTTTTGTTTAGTTTTGTTTTTTTTTCTTCAAAAGAAAGAAAAAAAGAAAGGAAGCTGAGGAATTTTCTATCAGGGATTTGGGGAGATCAATGCATTATTTTCAGGGATCAAGTGAGCACAGACCCCCCTGGGGGCTCGCGGGGGTACAATGTCTCTAATAATCGACCCTGTATCCCAAGAATAAACTGCGACTTCACCTACATCCATACTTTTTCTATGTCATTAACGCACATATTTCAGACGGAAATAGAATGGCCAAATATGTATTTATATGCCAAACAATATATATGATATGTGCTTATTGTATGGATGCTGACAAGCTATTAAAGGGAGGTCAGTCTACACCACCACCATCACCGAGTTTTGGCAGGGGCGTTTACGAGAGTGGTTTCTAGTCAACTCGTACCTAAGTCAACTCGTACCCTTTTTGGTCAACTCGTATATGACCTTTGGTCATCTCTAACCTACCCCAAGTGAGCAAAAAAAAACGGGGCAGGGTAGAGCATGATAGACGAAGAGTTGGTAAGTCTAGGTCCTAACAAGCCTTTTCAAACAATTAAACATCACATTTTACTATCTGTGCTGAGGTTAGGTTCGGGCCAGCCTGTTCAAAGCCATGGGGGTACTGTCATTTTTTCTTCAAAAGTAGGCTCGGGAATAGCATCTATCGTTCGTCCCCCAAAAAATATCAGGAATTATAAGCACCTCCCAACTATTGAAATTTTAGCAACCCAAAATAATACCCCCATTCTGTACCTTGACCTTAAGAAAAGATCCTAAATTGCATAGAAATGGCTCATTAATATAATCCAATTTTGCGGTGACCCAAAAAAAAAAAAATCCACAAAATCTTCATACCCCAAAAAATATTAATTTTTTCTGAAAAACACAATAAATATTAAAATTCAAAATTTGAACCCCAAAAAATGATCCGTGCCTACGTATGTATGAAAATATCCGAGTACCCCCCCCCCTGGTTTATGATGTCGGTGTGCCGCCGTCCCTTCGCACTAGGCATATACATCCTCCCCCTGGGTTCAAAGATCCCAACGTTTATGCCTAGGGGCGGCGTTCTGGGAGCTTGTTAAGTGATACATAATCGTCACAAATTAGTATTTGCGATCGAACGAGGTTCAGGTCAGCTGTGGCAAGTTCACTTACTTTTTCCCTATGAGTTAATGTTTGGAATAGCCTACTTAAACGACCAAATCGACACAGTTTTGCTATCTGCAATAAGGAGAGATTCTGGCCAGCCTGTGCAAATATTTAAAAACACATTATAAACTACGACCTGTGAGGCTGCGATTAGGGGTTTTGGATCTGTCTGTTCCAATATCCTACACCTTTTTATATAATGACGGCTCCGCGGGGTCTTCGCTGCTCGTATACACAAAGTTTTGAATTTCGTACATAGGTCTGTTATGATAGCACGCAGTGTTTTTTCCAACTAGCACTAAAACATTAGAGGGTATTTTGAACTACTCATTTCAAAATAAGTCAGCAGACGACAAAACAAAATGCAAATTTGGAGTTATTTAAGTAGCAAGTAGCGAAGGCTCAGGTGAGACTGCATGATGAGAGACCCAAACCTTCTTACGTGAGCTGTGTTTATTTTTAAAGTTATAAACCAGAAAGATTTCAATTTATTACATTGCAATTATCACACTGGTCAACGGAAATGCATAGGGTTTCGAGAAACGCTTAGGGTTCTCAAATGGAACGCACAGGCTCCTAGAACAATGGCGGATTGACGACAGCCAAAACAGGTATGAGACATATTTTCTTTTTATCTTACAGTTGTTCAACGATCGTAGAATGCGACATATGCCTTAAAGTACGCCACACTCATTTGCCTTTACATCGGCAGTAAGTTTAAGTCCCTAGATTTCAAAATGAAGAAATAGACCCAAATCTACATTTTGAAGTAGAGGTGTGTTGTGCTAAATTGCCTACAAATTCCCTATTCCGTCTTTAATACGCAATCGCAGCCCCTGTAATGCCCAGAAATTTGTAAACCCTGATAATGAAGCCAAATGACACTCACCAAACTGCAGTCAGATCCCTATAAAATAAAAGCGTGTCCAATTTGCTTTACAACGTACCTAGGTTCTAAATTAGAAACAACGCAGAGGATTCTAAAATAGTTAAAAATTGAAAATAGAAACGTTATTTCTAATATATATATATAAATATATATATATATATACATATATATATATATATATATATATATATATATATATATATATATATATATATATATATATATATATATATATATATATATATATATATATATATATATATATATAAAATATGTTTAATGAAAACATGCGCACAGCGTTTCCAATGACACATGCTAAAACTACTAAAATAAAACCCCTTTGACGCAATCTGAGCATCACAGTTAGCTATACCCAATAATACACTTCATTCAATTCCATTGGAATTCAAAAATTGAGCTTGTCAAAAGTCGTTAAGCCTAAGGGAAATTATTTTACAAAAGCTCATACTTGCATGAAATTATTCCTGTATACACAAATATTGCTTTTTTTATCAAGGAGACGGATACCTTTGGTCACATTGTTGTATGAACAAATTATACATCTCACATAGATCACTTTACGCCCCAACATACAGCTTTTGAGCAATCGGCAGCATGCTTATAAGTCTTTTTAGATTTACTTCCTGGTTTGATACCGTTTGCAATATTGTGACACGCTGGGTTAACTTAAGAGAAAACCATTTGGATGAACATGTACTGCAAACATCTGACTGCAATATTTAGAAGTAATTTGACCCACATATTATGTATTTCTAGTATTATTTACACAATTTTTCAATTTGACTTTGAAAAATTCATAAGCAAAAATTGACAAAATATATTTTTCTACTAGAAATTTGTACATTTTGGGCGAAAATACTTCTAAATATTGTAGTCGGATAATTGTAGTTCATGTTCATGCAATTGTTTTTTTTCTAAAGGTTCCAGAGGGACTCTAACATTTTTATTCCAGGGGGGTCCTTTTTGTCCTTTTTTTCTAGGGGGGAGGGGGTAGGGGGTTCAATTGCTTATTCCCTATAGAAACCCATATAACTTGTGTTTTTTCAGGGGGGGGGGGGGTCCGGGCCCCTTGCCCCCCCCTCTGGATCAGCGCATGCAATATTCGGATCAACTGGATGCTGTGACAAAAGTTAGATATGAGAAAAAGTTGTCAATTTTGAACTTCCCTGGGTATCCCTATATGTATACATGGTGTCTGGGAACACAACCATAGTTGCCTGACCAAGATCCAAATTGTTTTTCACGTCAGAACCATTCAGACAACTTTGGGTCAAATCCATTGTATTTTATTTTTTGCATTAAAACTACCTGGCATGTAATCTGCCCATAACCTTTGCAAACAGTTTGGACCCAGATCAGGCCCGACATCCTGTTCAGGCCTGATCGGGGTCCAAGCTGTTTGACACTTTAGAGGTTAAGAAAAGCTGGAGTGCAACTAATGTTTTTTTTTTTTTTTTTTTTTTTTTGCGTTAAACCTTTACATGACATTGTCAGCAGATGACATCTGCTGATAAGCGTTTCAAACGATTTGGACCCAGATCTGGACCTGAGGGTATGACAAGTTGAAGTTGAACAGATGTATTTTGACTTTGCATTAAACCTTTATATGATATTGTCATCTGCTGATAACCCTTTCAAACAATTTGGACCCAGATCGAGCGTGACATTCTGCCTGACCTGATTTGGGTCCAAACTGTTTGATGCTTTGTGGGTTATGACAAGTTGAAGTTGAACCGATATATTTTAACTTTGCGTCAAACCTTTACATGACATTGTCATCTGCTGATAAATCCTTTCAAACAATTTGGACCCAGATCGAGCGTGACATTCTGCCTGACCTGATATGGGTCCAAACTGTTTGCCGCTTTAAAGGTTATGACAGGTTGAAGTTGAACCAATATATTTTAACTTTGCGTTAAACCTTTACATGACATTGTCATCTGCTGATAACCCTTTCAAACAATTTGGACCCAGATCGAGCCCAAAATTCTGATAAGGGTCCAAACTGTTTGACTCTTTAGAGGTTATGAAAAGTTGAACTGATGTATTTTAATTATGCGTTAAACTTTTACATGCCATTGTCATCTACTGATAACCCTTTCAAACAATTTTGACCAAGATCAGGCCGAACATTCTGTCCGGACCTGATCAGGTCCAAACAGTTTGACACTTTAGAGGTTATGACAACTTGAAGTTGAACCAATGTATTTTAACTTTGCATTGAACATGAAAGTGTCATTTACTTACAATCTTTGTAAACAGTATGGACCTAGATCAGGCCTGACATTCTAGCTTTATTTTCTTTGCGTGATAGTTGTCTTGTTGCTTAACTGTGATGGATTCTGGTAATGTGACTGCAAAGATCGATGTTTCTAAGTATTTGTCATTATTATTTGGGAAGCTAAAAAGCTGTATTTTCTTGTCTTTCATCATGTTTGTTTGTTTGTTGGTTTGGTTCTTAACGACGCGTCAACCCTTGTGGGTCATTAGCGTTAGACGGTATTAAACTAAACATGATGAAGATGGAAAAAGTAAAAAATTATAAGATAAAATAAAAGGAATGATGTTGATGAGACTGTATGATGATAATTAGTTGCAATACGATTGTTGACAGGAGAGACCACGTACAATATCTGACAGTTTCAAAGAGCTATTCAGATAACTGTACATGTTCTTTAACTGAACAGAATACAACATTAAAAAATCTGTATTATGGTCTGATACAAATGTAAAACAAAACATAATTTTAAAAATAGCAATTAGATTTTGTTAAAAAGATTTATATGTCTTAAAAATGTCATAATACTATCAATATGTTTATCTTGAAATAATTCTTTCATGTTATCAACATGGAAGCAATTATTTCTTACTTGTGCAAAATCGCCACACTCCAAAAGGAAATGACGTACAGTGAACGGTGCGTCGCAACCAACACATTGTGGCTGCTCTTCACCTTGTAGTAAGTATGAATGAGTGACTCTTGTATGACCTAAGCAGAGTCGAGCTAAAACTACTTCTTCTCTTCTAACGTTTTGAACAACTGATTGATATTCACCAATAGTTGGTTTGATGTCAAGAAGTTTATTACCAATGCTGTTATTCCATGAAGTTTGCCAATCTTCCAAGATATATTTATTGATAGATAGCTTAAAATTGGAAAATGGAATTTTAAAAGAAGTTGGTTCTAATAAAAGCGATGTTTTTGCTTGCTTATCTACCATCTCATTCCCTTGGATACCTATATGACTAGGAATCCAAAAGAGAGCAATTTCTTTATAAGCTAAAAGCTCATGACATTTTTTCTAAAAGTTTCTGAATCTGTGGATGCTTTGAACTGGTATGGTTCATTGCTTTCAATACAGAAAGCGAGTCAGAAAATATAATAAATTTATTGTTAGCATCACAAGTGCTAATGAAATCTAAAGCTAGATCAATTGCTTTGGCTTCAGCAGTGAAAATTGATGAATCGTCAGGTATACGTTGCATTTTACTATGGTTGTCTGATATAACAGCACAACCAACCTTTGAGTCTTCCTTTTACCCATCAGTATAAATTTGTTGGTAATTCTTAGAACGACTTTGTATTTTTCTGAAATCATCTTTTAATATGTGTGGATTTGATTCAGATTTTTTCCCGGAATGTAAAGATTGTTGCAACCTACGGTTTTGCCATTATTGAAGGTTATCTAGAGGGAAACGCAAAAATCAAAATATCGATAAAATTCGAATTTTCATATTCGGCGGCCCTTGACGACCGTTGCTAACAGCAAGTGCAGTGCCAAGAATTTTATTGAGTATCGCTAACTGTGATGCTCAGATTGCGTCAAAGGGGTTTTATTTTAGTAGTTTTAGCATGTGTCATTGGAAACGCTGTGCGCATGTTTTCATTATAACACATATAGTATGTATATTTTAGAAATAACGTTTCTATTTTTAATTTTTAACTATTTTAGAATCCTCTGCGTTGTTTCTAATTTAGAACCTAGGTACGTTGTAAAGCAAATTGGACACGCTTTTATTTTATAGGGATCTGACTGCAGTTTGGTGAGTGTCATTTGGCTTCATTATCAGGGTTTACAAATTTCTGGGCATTACAGGGGCTGCGATTGCGTATTAAAGAGGGAAATATGGAATTTGTAGGCATTTTAGCACTAAACACCTCTACGTCAAAATGTAGATTTGGGTCTATTTCTTCACTTTGAAACCTAGGGACTTAAACTTACTGTCGATGTAAGGGCAAATGAGTGTGGCGTACTTTAAGGCATATGTGTCATTCTACGATCGATGAACAACTGTAAAATAAAAAGAAAGCATGTCTCATACCTGTTTTGGCTGTCGTCAATCCGCCATTGTTCTAGGAGCCTGTGCGTTCCATTTGAGAACCCTAAGCGTTTGCGTTTCCGTTGACCAGTGTGATTATGAATTTTCTTTTATAAGATTGTACTATTTTGTTTAATTATTTAAGTTTACACTGTCAGACAATGTTAATTTCTTATTACAGCTTAATTAACCCTTATAGCGCCAAGACAAAAAAAAATTGAAAATGTCGTCTGCTGAAGTCGTCTGCTGCAAATAATTATTGCCTAGCATTACTGACGAATTTAAGTATAGAAGCAAACAGCTTTGACCCAGACCATACTGCTCCTATAGCAGCAGTTTGATCTGGGTCCACACTGTTTGCCATAGAGGCTTCTTAAACATTTCAGTAGACGAGAAAAGCAGACGACTTTTGTTGCGATTGGCGCAATCACATATTCATCATTGATTAGGTACCAAATACTGTTTTTCACACCATACCAATCACCAGCACGTGGCTGTAAAGCGGCTTTAAGTTCATAAAATCCGCGCCCCGAGAAAAATTTCTTCAGTGGTTAGCTACTCTATAAGGACACATCCAGCATGCTCAGTTACAAAGACTAGGTTTCAATTTGAATAATGCGTATATATCAAGTTTAACTATAAAGTTTTAGAGATCGAATAAAAAAAGCGCTGATCAGACTGCTTGGATGCTCTGATCGGTCTATCTCATCGAGTATGTACCTTTATTGTTTGCATGCAACAAAACCAGATTTTATCTTTATCTATGGGACCATTGCTATTTGCGATGATAAGTGTGCAGTGTGCCATCCCTGTAAGTGAACACTAAAAGAGGTGGCTGCGTAGTTGCCACCCATTTTGGATGGTCATTTAGCTACACTTTCATACTAAGACGACGCTTATAAACAAATAAAGGTATGAGTTGACTTAGGTACTAGTTGACTAAGGTATGAGTTGACCAAAAATGGGTACGAGTTGTCTTAGGGGTACGAGTTGACCAGTTACCACGAGAGTTGAGCAACTAGCTAAATCAACACGACAGCTATATTGACAGCATTTTAGCATTTATTTTATTTTTTAGAAAAAAACTTCGACGAAAATCGGAAATGTCAGATAAAACGAGTTATTCACGTAAGCAATATGTACAATCAAAGCAATGTTGGTTGGTTCTTTGACTCTATCAAATCGTTTATGTAAATATATCTGTTACTGTAAAAATTCAGTATTCGCCACCAAGAAGTTCGACCTTGCACTGGTTTCCTTTAAAGTTTAACCAGCAGCTAACTAGTCGGTAAATAGCTATACGGGTTCGGTGCACAATTAATCGGTCCCATTCAACTCCATGTAGAAAGGCAGATTTCGAGCATCTGCAAATTTTTCCAGGACATTGCTTGGACTTTTTTCTGCCCGTGAGTGGCAAGATCTGTCATTTACCTATCAAAAAAGGGAAAAGACGAACTACCTTGATAATCTCCTTTTAGCAGCATTCTCCGTTCTATGAGGAACAGTCAAAAAATTCAGCCTGAAATCCGACCGGCCTCATACGTTACCTGGGGAGTGTGCCGGGGAGTCTGTGACAAAATAGTCTAAACAAAGATGCATTTTTCTGCATCAGCCTGACAAACATAGACCAATGTTGAATCACATATACATTTAAAGTAGAATAAAGCACCCATTCACGCCATAAAGGGCCCAGAAACGGCAAGTGCTAAATTTCTAAAGGTACTATTTTCGTGGGCTACCAAACCGGAAAGACTGTAATTGTGTACTAACAATTGTATTATGATAACTCGTACACGAAAATGAAACAAGTATTGGGAGGTGGGGTACTTGTAATCTGGATTTTAGCAAAATTATGAAAAATCAGCAAATTTCAAGATAATTTTTCTCCCATGACCATCCTAATCTAAGGCAATGATATATTTAAATCAATAAAGTGATATATGTTCTTAAACAAAAATGCAAGAAACCCTTGTGTTTTTTCTTCTCTAACATGCAATTGTGTTAAGGTAGCAGCAACCGTTTTCAAAATCTAAGAAATTGGCCCAAATGGCACATTTTAACATAATTTTTCTCCGATGACCATCCTAATGTAAGACAATGATGTATTTAAAACAACAAAGTATTGTATGATCTTAAGCAAAAATGCAAGAAACCCATGTGTTTTTTCTTCTCTTGCGTGCAATTGTGTTAAGGTAGCAGCAACCGTTTTCAAAATCTAAGAAATCGGCCAAAATGGCACATTTTAACATAATTTTTCTCTCATGACCATCCTAATGTAAGACAATGATGTATTTAAACCAATAAAGTAATGTATAATCTTAAGCAAAAATGCAAGAAACCCATGTGTTTTTTCTTTTCTTGTGTGCAATTGTGTTAAGGTAGCAGCAACCGTTTTCAAAATCTAAGAAATCTGCCAAAATGGCACATTTTAACATAATTTTTCTCCCATGACCATCCGAATGTAAGACAATGATGTATTTAAACCAATAAAGTAATGTATGATCTTAAGCAAAAATGCAAGAAACCCGTGTGTTTTTTCTTTTCTTGCATGCAATTGTGTTAAGGTAGCAGCAACCGTTTTCAAAATCTAAGAAATCAGCGAAAATGACACATTTTAACATATTTTTTCTCCCATGACCAGCCTAATGTAAGACAATGATGTTTTAAAACCAATAAAGTAATGTCTGTTCTTAAGCAAAAATGCAAGAAACCCTTGTGTTTTTCTGCCGGGCTGCGTAGCGCAGTCGGTAACGTGTCTGGCTACAGATGCGTGTCTGACTGCAGATCCAGGGGTCGCGAGTTCGATCCCGGTCCGGTCCCATACTTTCGTGGAGATTGATCATGAAATGATTTCTACGGTCATTCTCCTCCCTTCCGCTGATTCATTCAAGAAGGGTTGTTGTCAGTTACAAGCGAAAGTATGTGCACGAATTACTGGTTAACCGCTTGTTCAAGCCTGTCCAAGAAAAAGTGTGGTTAGGTGAACTGACCGTCCCGCAATGACCATAGCTGTTGACTTGGGACGTAAAGCAACAAAACCAACCAACCAACCATGTGTTTTTCTTATCTTGTGTGCAATTGTTTTAAGGTAGCAGCAACCGTTTTCAAAATCTAAGAAATCAGCAAAAATGGCACATTTTAACATAATTTTTCTCCCATGACCATCCTAATATAAGACAATGGTGTATTTAAACCAATAAAGTAATGTATGTTCTTAAACATAAATGCAAGAAACCCATGTTTGTTTTCTTCTCTTGTGTGCAATTGTGTCAAGGTAGCAGCAACCGTTTTCAAAATCTATGAAATCGGCAAAAATGGCACATTTTAACATAATTTTTCTCCCATGATTGACCTTATGTAGGACAATGATGTTTTTAAATCAATTAAGTTATGTATGTTCTAAAACAAAAATGCAAGAAACCCATGTGTTTTTTTTCTTCTCTTGTGTGCAATTGTGTTAAGGTAGCAGCAACCTTTTTCAAAATCTACGAAATCATCAAAATGGCACATTTTAACATAAATTTTCTATGATGTGTGAAATGTTAAAGTACAAGTGTAAGCAAAATGATTAGTTTGGTCACGGTGGTGGTGGGGGGGGGGGGCACTTTAGTAAAACTTTTTCTATGTTCTTTATGCTGAATATGTGTAGCAAAACAGAGTTTTGACCCATATCTTTAAATTGCCATTTGTCCAATGAGAAAAACACTTTTGTGGAAAAATCGAGAGTTGAACCTACTATCTTTTTCATGTCATTAAGACTGTCCGATGTCCTTTAAAAGCATGCATGCATTTTGTGTGCAATTGTATTAAATTTAAGGAATCTGAATTAAACCACTTTCAAAATCTAAGAAATGGGGGACAAGGTACATTTCAAGATATTTTTTCTCCCATAATGGTGTACGACCATATCAATTCTGCACTGTGGTGACGTCAATTCTCAGCTTATCTGTCCTAATATTTAAGATATTAACGGTAAATGACCTCATGCTTTTGCATATGTTAAAGAAATTAGTTTATAGTTTCCTGTCCGAAAGTTGCGTTCGACCACTTCTGATTTGTCTTTCATTCAACGTAATATGGGCCATATTTTGAAATCAGGGGACAATGACCCGGGCCCACCATAAATCTGAAGGCCTGGGAGCTGCTCCCCATTAACCCTTGTCCTGCTGAATAAATTATAGTGTTTCCAGGTTATAAGTGACCGCCGTTTTTCTTTTTTTAAACAGCTTTAAATTGAACTTAGAAGAGTGGCACTTAGCATGTGGATTTAGATGCACACCGCGTAACTAAAACTTATTTTTGGGAGACGCCCTTATTTGTAACTGAAGCCCCAGTCCTCTGTACAAAAGAATAACTTAGTTGTTTTTCCCAGTGAATATACCTATGTGTACCCCAATAGATACACGTGGTATATTTGCATTGCTATGATGATATGTACTAGCCTACAGGACTATCTATATCCATTGATTTAACGAAAATCTATTCCGCAAACCTCACTCGTCATCACTTTGACACACACACTCACGCACGCACGCAATTGTAAAAGTCTATAGGGGTCCTAGACCGTGCCGTACTGAAAGCAGGCAAATATAAGGTTTAAGCATGAAACATGCATGTACATGTATCACCTTCCATTTCAATTCATTGACTCGTTTTGCGTACGAGGTAATTTGTCATGATTTTGTCGTCTGCTGATATTTATTTCAAAATCAGTTTGTTTCTTGTTGTTGCTTTTTCTAGAATGATCTTTCGAGAATATCAGTAGAGTGCCAAGCAGTTTGGATCCAGATCATGCCCGATGTTTTGTCGGACCTGATCTGGGTCCAAATTGTTTGCAAAGGTAATCAGCAGACGACACAAGTAAGTAAAGAGTTTATGACGACAATTCAAGTTTAGAGAGTTTGGGATATACATTAAACTTAAAGAGCATCAAACATTTGCCTGCTAAAGCTATTTCGCTGATAAACTTTGTCAACAGCCGAAGGCAAGTTCAGGTTGAAATGTTGGGCATTATCTGGATCCATACTGTTTGATAACCTACTTGAATTCCTGAAAGACATACTTTTAAGAAACAATGATCTCGAAAGAAAATTCAGCCATTATTTAAGGTTCAGACAATACTGTTACTTGAATCGTTTTTTTAACACAGGCCATTTCAATGCATCGGCTTTAGATGTACAGTGAAGTTAATGAGTCAGTATAAGCAGTGAATCATAGCTTAATGCACGAAGATTGGGCCAGTTAAGCAATTTTAGCGTGAAGTTGCGATTGTTTTTTATCAGTTTAAACACGTGTTTTGGGTGCTCAAAAGAACCATATCATCGAGATAGTTGTTTTGAGTACACACAACATTTTTTTTGGTTGAGAAATAGGAAAAATAATTCTCTGTTACGCACTCTTATCTGTGGGACTGGCGAATTACCTCCACTGACCTGTATTAGCCATGTTTTATTTATATCGCTAGGTTCACTTGGGGACTAATTCAAAGAAGAGCAGCAAAAACACACCAAAATTCCATCTAATCCCAGCCTATACAAAAACTCAAATTTATGTGGAAAAAATAAATTCAATTACGCGGTATATATCTAAATTCATTTTTCTAATTAATTTTTCAATTAAAATCACCATTTAAGAATAAATAGAAAAAAACGGGGGGCACTTAAGTCCTGGAAACACATTAATACATGCATTTAACCCTTTACTCCATCGGCTATTGCTCCAAAAGGCAAATGCTCCATTTTCCAAAATATTTTTTTTAAAAAATACATGATATTTCAAAGGTGTCAAAAGGCGTTATTATATATGGAGTAAAGGATTATCTCGACTTCTATTTTCTGGCCAAATTTATTCATTATAATTACAATAGATGATGGACCATGTCACCATATATGTACATGGTAAATGATATGTATGGTAAGTGAACAGTGTATGTATAAAAACCAGCTGATCTGAATCAACGATGATCATGTTTCAACAATAAGATACATCCGGATCCAACAGCTAGGATTTACCCTTGGGTTAGGGGGTGGGGGCTGCACATCCGATCCAAAATTACCCTCAAGTTATCCCCCCCCCCTCCCCACCCCCAATTCCACTAGATTTCCTGTAAAATTGCAGGAATAGATAAAAGCGTAGGATAAGATGCCTTGTCTATGGCAACAGTTCAATAGTGGACCTTTTCAGGGGTGAATCCAGGATTTCTGGAAAGGGGGTTCGTTACATCAAGGTGTGGGGGTTCGCTAAAAAATGCTGATTTTATCTCATTTTTCTTGAAATTCCCATGAAAATGAAATAATTTGGTCTCATTTCATTTTCATGGGATATTTAAAAATGGGGCAAGGGGAGGTGGGTTTAAAAACCTCCTCTGGATCCGCCACTCCACTCTAGCCTATGTATGTTGGGCCAGTAGAGCAAAAAAAGGTCCCTTTCCCATACTCACACCTCCCTCCCCCCCTGAACTCTTGAATCTTATACAGTGAACATCATAACATGCTCAAACTGAGCTTCTAGACCAGCCTGTTTCTCTGAACTGCTTCACCTATGAGAAGGTGTACAGGAAGATAGAAATTGCGTTGATTATGGGACACACCTTTACTTGTATTTTTGAGAATGAATCATTGACACAGGACAGGTGTGTCTAAAATGTAAACATTGAAGGGTGGAATGGTAATAGACAACTCAGTAGATCAACCACACTACTCATCAAACGTTAATACATTCGGTAATCAAAAATAGAACATAATTCCATACCATTTTGAGTTTGTTTTCCGATAAGAAATCAACCTGGACGACAAAAAGATCTGAGACTGAGGACCGGTTTAGTTTCGACTTAAACTACCTTGACCGATAATTTCAGGGGCACTAAGTGGGGGAATCAAAACAATAAAAATGCCTGTAGAAACTACATTAATACATGTCTTTATTATAGACTGGCCACTTTTTAAAGTTAATTATTCAAAATTATATCTAGGGGTGCGGGGGTATGGGGAAGGCGTAAGCCTTGCTCAGATGGCTAATTTTATCCTTGCAAGGTGCCCCTATAATCATGTTTGATTGACAGGTTGTTGAAAGTAGACCCGACACGGCACTTAACTGATCGAATAGGAGAGAAAATACGAAATGTATAGAAGGGAACAGAACAGATTCATAGATGGTTGTGCAGTCCAGGGGCAGGGACCACCGCCTAGCCTCCCCCCACAATTAAATCTGAAACAATCCCGAACCAATACATATT
Source organism: Loripinus fragilis (assembly GCA_964019695.1). Taxonomy (NCBI): domain Eukaryota; kingdom Metazoa; phylum Mollusca; class Bivalvia; order Lucinida; family Lucinidae; genus Loripinus; species Loripinus fragilis. Next base: position 22,308 of record CAXHUL010000122.1, read on the forward strand.
GTTCACCACAGGTCGTGCACATTACGGTCAGTTGTACTGATTACTATTGCAGGAATTCCTAAATCGATAATGTATATAAGTGGACTCGAACTGACAGGGCTGGACCCAGAGGGGTTGTTTACGGGTAGGGGGCACCTCAAGCCGAAGGTTTGAACCGAGTGGTGATTCGCGCCGCGAACCCCCTCTAAATGGAGGGGGGTCCGGATTTTTTTTTTTTTTAAAAACTATGTCTGAGAATGCATTTCAAGCCATCTGTATCTGTATCTCGTAGTTATCCACCGATGTTTTGTCGATGCACCACCTCTTATGAGGCGTAAAAGGGCGTAATGAATATAGTTTAAAAGTTTATGTACATTAAAAGTTCTTTATATACAAAGCTAAAATCCTGGTGTCTTGTAAAAGAATGATGGTCAATTTCCAACCTCTACGACCATTGCCCCGCTGTCTTCCCTTCTTGTTTATTCAACAAGCCGATTCTGGTATAATGTAATTCTGCTAATAGTTCTCTGCTATACAGTTCAATCTTATGTGAATCAATTTTTTCCAACACATCTTCATGTACCACCATAGAACAGTCCAGAACCAATTTGGTAAAAACTATACTGTCAATACTTTGACTTGGAATAATGTTATTAAATATCATATTGAATTTCTGTCTGTACGGCTTCCTCACATGTTCCAGTGAATCGCATCTGGCTATGAAGTGCTCTCTATCCTCCGGTTCTTTCTGACGCAATTTACAAGATGGGTCTACCGCATATTGATTAAAGCATGATCTGTTGGCCTGCAGTATGTATGCGCCCGTCAGTAACTTGACTTTCAGTTCTGCCCTTCTGTTATCTCGAACATTATGCCTAACACTTGACCAGCACATATGAAGCTTTCCAACTGTGACTGAACGCGGGTTAAGATACTTCAAAGACTTCTTACTGTAGATTTCCTGTTCCCAGACGGTTTCCAAGTAACTGTTCATTTTTGAATTTAGCAAAGTTTCCATTTCTCTTTTGAAGGTGTATTTACAAATAGTTCATATGCACTTGGAAGATCATACTGTTTTAAAATTCGTTTAACTTCATTGCACCAGGAGCTCTCATCTGAAGATTTCATTAACAATTGTCTCTCAATAATATCATATTCAACTGAATCCTTTGAACTAACCGAGCTTACAAACAGGTTTAGAATGTTTTTATGTATTATTAACTCGACTGGTGGAATACCCAATAGGGAAAGAGTAACACAATTTGGAGTTTTATCTGGAAGCCCTTGGATTTGCCGCAAACATTTTCTCTGGAATTTCTCCAAACTCTCCATGTCAGTCCTTGACAGTTTCTGCACCTCAAGACCATATACCACCCTCGGGATCACGTATGTAGACCATAAGTAAGCACATAAAGGTTTCGTCAGCCCATTCCCTGAATGCAGGCCCGCGCCCATCAATGCGTATGCAGTCTTTCTTCCCAGGCTTATCTTCTCCTCAATATTAACTTTTTGTTTTATGTCTCTGAATATGCCCAGATGGTTACACTGACTCTCAAATTTGATTTTTTTTCCACCCATATCAAAACCAAGTTGATCACACGTTGACTTGACCCCATTACTGTACAACAGCACTCCACTTTTGGTTGGATGGATAACATACTGTTCCTGGTTAGCTGACTCCCCGGTGTCCTCAACCATACCCTGCATCTCATCTTCAGAGTTTGTAATCAAAGCCGTGTCATCTGCAACCGTTATGTGAGGGACACAAATACTGCCGATAACCATTCCAGTATACCTGTCTTCTAGTACTATCAGATGCGGGTTATTGTATCTTTTATAATGCGAAGTCGACAGTACTCCTCCCTGACCAACACCTGACGTATGACAAATGGCGCTGACAAATGACTCTCCCACTTCACTGAGGTGGTCATATCGCAGTATATATCTTGCACCAGTAGCCAATCATTCCCAGTGATCCCATCCAGGTACAATTTTCTCAACAGCAGTTCATGGTTGACAACATCGAAGGCCTTTTGCACATCAAGTGTAGCCACAAACAATGGTTCTCTTTTGTTCTTCGCCTCATTTATGCATTCAGTCCAGACCAGCGCTGCTCCCAGTGAAGAGCTACCAGCAGTAAATCCTTTTTGTAATCGTGATTGAGAATCCAATAGTGTCTGTGTATGTCTTTCATTCAATACATGCTCTAAAATTTTTAAGATGACAAGGGTAACTGTTATTCGTCTGTAGTTAGAAGGATTGGATTTATCCCCTTTTTTGAAGATTGGAGAAAGTATACCTTCCTTTAAAATGGGAGAGATATGACTCTGTCTGACCATGTAGTTCAGTAGGTCTAATAGAAATTTATCTAACACTCCTATGCTTAGTTTAAAGTGTTCACTTGTCAATTTCAACACATCGGCTGCTTTGTTGTGCTTTAACTTTTTCAAGGCATTATGAAGTTCATTCATTGTGATTAACTTTGATGGGAGTATTTGCTCCCTAACATTATTATTTATTGCTAAAATATCCTTATGCACTACATCACGGTGCTGCTGATCAAACTGTTCACACTGTAGAGGTTCAGCCAGATTCCCAAAGTGAGTTGCCCACCCTGAGCATACCGCTTCCGGTGTGTCACATACCGTACCATTAACTACAACTGCCTTAACACTGTTATTATTTGCCTTTCTTTGTTGATTTATCAATTTTGCAAATGTCATAGAATCTGAGCTAGAGTTCATTATTTTTTCAACTTTATCTATTCTCTTGTGCGCGGTGGCTCTTCGCTGTTCTGCCCTTATATTTTTCCTTGCGTCTCTTCTCTGTATGTTCAATGGATGATCCACGTCTTTTGGTGAACCGCATTTCTTCCACTCCCACCATATGTATTTTGATCTTTTTACTGCACTTTCAATCCTTTCATTCCAAATTCTATGTTTTGCCGTTTTGACCTTTATCTTATCTCTATATCCTGATACACTTCCCACTACCTCCCTTTTTAGTACTGAGGTCATATGTCCTAGTGCACACAAGAATTCAAATTCTGTTCTCACGTCATCCGGGAACCGACCAATGTCTCTACTAATAATATCCTTATACTTTCTATGATCACACTTGTCCCAATTTGGTTTAATATCAATAGTCCTGTTCTCAACATTAACAATGTTTTTTTTTAATTTTCAGTTCTGCCACTACAGGTAAATGATCTGAAACATTCATGTGGTCAGATAACACATCTACCTTATCCACCAGGTTTGCTCCGTCCTCTGAGTAAAATATGTAGTCAATCTCAGATGAAGATGAATCTTTAGAGTGTATATAGGTACATGTTCCATCTTGGGAATGTAATAGTGAATTTTCATATATGAAACATTTTAAAAGTTTATCTCTATCATTGCCTAGGCGTTCCAGCATAGAGGAATTCATATCTCCAACTAGGAATAACACGTGACTAGATCTAAAAGTCAGCATAATTTCTTGTATTTCATCTAAAATTTCTTGAAAGTCCTGTTTTTTTGTAGTGCCGCGTACCGGCATATAAACACCAATTACGCAGAGTGGGGGTTCAGTCTGTACTTCTAAAGTCATAATCCGATTTCCGTCATTTGAGTGAAATTTGTACCTAATATCCAGGTCCTTTCTCACCATACAAGCCACACCTCCATATCCTCTAGGTTTCTGTGTGGATGGGAGCGTCATCAACTGCTTTCCCACATGATGTATGCGAACTAAAATATTCCTGCAGCAATGGCAGCTGGAAGTTAAACAACCATGTTTCTTGTAAGAATAAGATGTCCACTTTTTTAGATAATTTTTGTGTGAATAAAATATTAGTTTCAACGTTTTTGATATTAAAAGTTCCAATTACTAGATTGTTTGTTACTGAGCTATCCATTTTGTCTCTGAGGCCCTGCCTGCACCTAAAAAAGGCTCACTGTTGCTTTTGCTGCTGTTCTCAGACTCCATTTCAAGGGTACTTTCATTTAGTTCCATAATTTGGCAACAGTCATTCAGTTCTTGTGCGCCTATGTCGGTCTCACTGTCACAGGTATCCTTCAGACCACCATCCATCGCATCAAGACAAGTTGATCCTGTACCAATGTTATGGCATTCATCTACCTCTGAATCCACAATACTATCCACCCTTCCACTGGTCTTTGCAATAACATTGATTTCTTGTTGCTCTGTTGCACCTTTGTTTCCAGATGGTTCTCGCCCCGTTGTCCGTTTGTCATTCTGCCTGACTGTTTTTGGCCTAGAACTGTCTACCTCCATTGGCTGTTTATCGTAGGTATTCTGCTCCCCATCCCTGTTTGTCCTGGTTTGCATATTTGCCGTTGATCTTGACGACTCCATCTGGGTTGGGGCTTGCGCGCTTCTACCCTGATTATACCAAATAGGAGGACCTAGCAGGTTCTGGACTGTAGGTGTTGCATATGGTTGCGCGAATGGAGGCATCATCGGTCCATGGCCATACATCGGCGGAGCAAATGGTATCTGGGGGTTATGTGCAAACGGTGCCATATATGGGTGCGGGAATGGCGTCATATTGGCGTATGGTTGATGTACCAATGGTATATGTATTCCTGGTATTGGATTCAACTGATGACCTGGCGGCAGGTAACTTTGAAAGTATTGGAGCCGCTGAGACATTACATTCTGCTCAATCAATGCCATTCTAGTTTTCTAACATTCAATTTCAATATTTTTCATTTGATTTTTTAACTCATCAATGTCATGGGACCTATATTGGGTATTATTATTAGGCACTGCGTTTTCCCAGCATGTAGCTGCGCGTGAAGTTTCCCTTACCACTGCCGGTTCTTGTGCATTTACATCTTTCCTCAGTATTTTGTTTGAATTTTCAAGCTCAAGCAGTTTCCTTTCTAATTTACTGATATAGGATTTTGCAAAGTTTAGGTTCTCTTGAAGTTCTTCATTTGCTACTGTCTGTTTTTTCCCACTTTTTTTGCTCTGCTTACTTGTTTTCGCCGTATTTTTACAATCCTGATTAAATGACTGTGCACGTTGCCTTTTTACTATCAGAATTAGGTCTATCATTCCGTTCAGGGACATTGTCAATGATTACAGGAGAAATGCAGACTCCACTGGTAGCCTTCACCGATGTGTCGGTTTCTGTAGCATCAGATATCAAGGGATTACTATTGTTCAGAATCTCTACCTCACCGTCGTTTATGCTTGTTCTAGCATCATCTCCTCTTTGCATGTCCATATCACCAAACGAGTGCAACAGGTCCTCATCATGACTGCATGAAATGCACTTATAACTGTCTCCATCGCCATACCCATCAGGGGGGTCCAGGCCTTCACATTGATAATGGAACCACAGCTCACAGGCATCACACGATATCCCACTCTCGACATAGCTACTACAGTGCGGGCAAAAGTCCAGGGAGTTAGATTCATCATCTTCATCCATTTGCTGTCCTGCCATCAAAGATAGGGTAGGGTGTTGTTGCAAATCAGTAACCCTTACCTCCTGAATCTGTTCATTATCACCTTTACCATTCCTACTACCAGTCAGGTTGTTGTGCCGCTCCATGTCAACATCATCATCAGGTAAGCTTTTCAGCTTAGTAGATTTGCTGCTCAATTTAGACTTACTGAGATTCATGTTCTTAAGTTGTGCCATAAACATATTAAATATTTCACTGTCCAGAGATTTAACATTTGCTATATTCATGATACTATTGACTATGATTTGGTGATTTCTGTTAAAAAGTGTCTTGAAGCCTATTTTTCCATATTCTATATCCTCAAATTTAAGTAAGGTTAGACACTCAAACACCTTGTTCCTAACTATTATTTACCACTTTCGCTGGCAAGCCCCTCAAAAAACCAATACCTCACCCAAAAAACACGGACTGGTCACTTACATACAGGTATATGTATTTATTGGAAATACCTTGTCGTGGCTCAGTGGTGGCTAAGCTTTCAAAACTGACGTATGTTGAAGATTAAATAAACATATCTCCGTTATTTCTCTGTATATCTTTCGTTTATACTGGGTCCGAGGTGACAAGCATATTTCAAGGACTCCCAGACTACAGATGAGTTTAGGGCACTCCTCATTGAGTCAAACACAGCCGAGAGATTGTTTTTTTTTTGCTTTTTTTGGTTTGGTTTCTGTTTTGTTTTTTGTTTTTTGTTTAGTTTTGTTTTTTTTTCTTCAAAAGAAAGAAAAAAAGAAAGGAAGCTGAGGAATTTTCTATCAGGGATTTGGGGAGATCAATGCATTATTTTCAGGGATCAAGTGAGCACAGACCCCCCTGGGGGCTCGCGGGGGTACAATGTCTCTAATAATCGACCCTGTATCCCAAGAATAAACTGCGACTTCACCTACATCCATACTTTTTCTATGTCATAAAGCACATATTTCAGACGGAAATAGAATGGCCAAATATGTATTTATATGCCAAACAATATATATGATATGTGCTTATTGTATGGATGCTGACAAGCTATTAAAGGGAGGTCAGTCTACACCACCACCATCACCGAGTTTTGGCAGGGGCGTTTACGAGAGTGGTTTCTAGTCAACTCGTACCTAAGTCAACTCGTACCCTTTTTGGTCAACTCGTATATGACCTTTGGTCATCTCTAACCTACCCCAAGTGAGCAAAAAAAAACGGGGCAGGGTAGAGCATGATAGACGAAGAGTTGGTAAGTCTAGGTCCTAACAAGCCTTTTCAAACAATTAAACATCACATTTTACTATCTGTGCTGAGGTTAGGTTCGGGCCAGCCTGTTCAAAGCCATGGGGGTACTGTCATTTTTTCTTCAAAAGTAGGCTCGGGAATAGCATCTATCGTTCGTCCCCCAAAAAATATCAGGAATTATAAGCACCTCCCAACTATTGAAATTTTAGCAACCCAAAATAATACCCCCATTCTGTACCTTGACCTTAAGAAAAGATCCTAAATTGCATAGAAATGGCTCATTAATATAATCCAATTTTGCGGTGACCCAAAAAAAAAAATATCCACAAAATCTTCATACCCCAAAAAATATTAATTTTTTCTGAAAAACACAATAAATATTAAAATTCAAAATTTGAACCCCAAAAAATGATCCGTGCCTACGTATGTATGAAAATATCCGAGTACCCCCCCCCCTCCCCCTGGTTTATGATGTCGGTGTGCCGCCGTCCCTTCGCACTAGGCATATACATCCTCCCCCTGGGTTCAAAGATCCCAACGTTTATGCCTAGGGGCGGCGTTCTGGGAGCTTGTTAAGTGATACATAATCGTCACAAATTAGTATTTGCGATCGAACGAGGTTCAGGTCAGCTGTGGCAAGTTCACTTACTTTTTCCCTATGAGTTAATGTTTGGAATAGCCTACTTAAACGACCAAATCGACACAGTTTTGCTATCTGCAATAAGGAGAGATTCTGGCCAGCCTGTGCAAATATTTAAAAACACATTATAAACTACGACCTGTGAGGCTGCGATTAGGGGTTTTGGATCTGCCTGTTCCAATATCCTACACCTTTTTATATAATGACGGCTCCGCGGGGTCTTCGCTGCTCGTATACACAAAGTTTTGAATTTCGTACATAGGTCTGTTATGATAGCACGCAGTGTTTTTTCCAACTAGCACTAAAACATTAGAGGGTATTTTGAACTACTCATTTCAAAATAAGTCAGCAGACGACAAAACAAAATGCAAATTTGGAGTTATTTAAGTAGCAAGTAGCGAAGGCTCAGGTGAGACTGCATGATGAGAGACCCAAACCTTCTGACGTGAGCTGTGTTTATTTTTAAAGTTATAAACCAGAAAGATTTCAATTTATTACATTGCAATTATCACACTGGTCAACGGAAATGCATAGGGTTTCGAGAAACGCTTAGGGTTCTCAAATGGAACGCACAGGCTCCTAGAACAATGGCGGATTGACGACAGCCAAAACAGGTATGAGACATACTTTCTTTTTATTTTACAGTTGTTCAACGATCGTAGAATGCGACATATGCCTTAAAGTACGCCACACTCATTTGCCCTTACATCGGCAGTAAGTTTAAGTCCCTAGATTTCAAAATGAAGAAATAGACCCAAATCTACATTTTGACGTAGAGGTGTGTTGTGCTAAATTGCCTACAAATTCCCTATTCCGTCTTTAATACGCAATCGCAGCCCCTGTAATGCCCAGAAATTTGTAAACCCTGATAATGAAGCCAAATGACACTCACCAAACTGCAGTCAGATCCCTATAAAATAAAAGCGTGTCCAATTTGCTTTACAACGTACCTAGGTTCTAAATTAGAAACAACGCAGAGGATTCTAAAATAGTTAAAAATTGAAAATAGAAACGTTATTTCTAATATATATATATATATATATATATATATATATATATATATATATATATATATATATATATATATATATATATATATATATATATATATAAAATATGTTTAATGAAAACATGCGCACAGCGTTTCCAATGACACATGCTAAAACTACTAAAATAAAACCCCTTTGACGCAATCTGAGCATCACAGTTAGCTATACCCAATAATACACTTCATTCAATTCCATTGGAATTCAAAAATTGAGCTTGTCAAAAGTCGTTAAGCCTAAGGGAAATTATTTTACAAAAGCTCATACTTGCATGAAATTATTCCTGTATACACAAATATTGCTTTTTTTATCAAGGAGACGGATACCTTTGGTCACATTGTTGTATGAACAAATTATACATCTCACATAGATCACTTTACGCCCCAACATACAGCTTTTGAGCAATCGGCAGCATGCTTATAAGTCTTTTTAGATTTACTTCCTGGTTTGATACCGTTTGCAATATTGTGACACGCTGGGTTAACTTAAGAGAAAACCATTTGGATGAACATGTACTGCAAACATCTGACTGCAATATTTAGAAGTAATTTGACCCACATATTATGTATTTCTAGTATTATTTACACAATTTTTCAATTTGACTTTGAAAAATTCATAAGCAAAAATTGACAAAATATATTTTTCTACTAGAAATTTGTACATTTTGGGCGAAAATACTTCTAAATATTGTAGTCGGATAATTGTAGTTCATGTTCATGCAATTGTTTTTTTTCTAAAGGTTCCAGAGGGACTCTAACATTTTTATTCCAGGGGGGTCCTTTTTGTCCTTTTTTTCTAGGGGGGAGGGGGTAGGGGGTTCAATTGCTTATTCCCTATAGAAACCCATATAACTTGTGTTTTTTCAGGGGGGGGGTCCGGGCCCCTTGCCCCCCCCCCCCCTCTGGATCAGCGCATGCAATATTCGGATCAACTGGATGCTGTGACAAAAGTTAGATATGAGAAAAAGTTGTCAATTTTGAACTTCCCTGGGTATCCCTATATGTATACATGGTGTCTGGGAACACAACCATAGTTGCCTGACCAAGATCCAAATTGTTTTTCACGTCAGAACCATTCAGACAACTTTGGGTCAAATCCATTGTATTTTATTTTTTGCATTAAAACTACCTGGCATGTAATCTGCCCATAACCTTTGCAAACAGTTTGGACCCAGATCAGGCCCGACATCCTGTTCAGGCCTGATCGGGGTCCAAGCTGTTTGACACTTTAGAGGTTAAGAAAAGCTGGAGTGCAACTAATGTTTTTTTTTTTTTTTTTTTTTTGCGTTAAACCTTTACATGACATTGTCAGCAGATGACATCTGCTGATAAGCGTTTCAAACGATTTGGACCCAGATCTGGACCTGAGGGTATGACAAGTTGAAGTTGAACATATGTATTTTGACTTTGCATTAAACCTTTATATGATATTGTCATCTGCTGATAACCCTTTCAAACAATTTGGACCCAGATCGAGCGTGACATTCTGCCTGACCTGATTTGGGTCCAAACTGTTTGATGCTTTGTGGGTTATGACAAGTTGAAGTTGAACCGATATATTTTAACTTTGCGTCAAACCTTTACATGACATTGTCATCTGCTGATAAATCCTTTCAAACAATTTGGACCCAGATCGAGCGTGACATTCTGCCTGACCTGATATGGGTCCAAACTGTTTGCCGCTTTGGAGGTTATGACAGGTTGAAGTTGAACCAATATATTTTAACTTTGCGTTAAACCTTTACATGACATTGTCATCTGCTGATAACCCTTTCAAACAATTTGGACCCAGATCGAGCCCAAAATTCTGATAAGGGTCCAAACTGTTTGACTCTTTAGAGGTTATGAAAAGTTGAACTGATGTATTTTAATTATGCGTTAAACTTTTACATGCCATTGTCATCTACTGATAACCCTTTCAAACAATTTTGACCAAGATCAGGCCGAACATTCTGTCCGGACCTGATCAGGTCCAAACAGTTTGACACTTTAGAGGTTATGACAACTTGAAGTTGAACCAATGTATTTTAACTTTGCATTGAACATGAAAGTGTCATTTACTTACAATCTTTGTAAACAGTATGGACCTAGATCAGGCCTGACATTCTAGCTTTATTTTCTTTGCGTGATAGTTGTCTTGTTGCTTAACTGTGATGGATTCCGGTAATGTGACTGCAAAGATCGATGTTTCTAAGTATTTGTCATTATTATTTGGGAAGCTAAAAAGCTGTATTTTCTTGTCTTTCATCATGTTTGTTTGTTTGTTGGTTTGGTTCTTAACGACGCGTCAACCCTTGTGGGTCATTAGCGTTAGACGGTATTAAACTAAACATGATGAAGATGGAAAAAGTAAAAAATTATAAGATAAAATAAAAGGAATGATGTTGATGAGACTGTATGATTATAATTAGTTGCAATACGATTGTTGACAGGAGAGACCACGTACAATATCTGACAGTTTCAAAGAGCTATTCAGATAACTGTACATGTTCTTTAACTGAACAGAATACAACATTAAAAAATCTGTATTATGGTCTGATACAAATGTAAAACAAAACATAATTTTAAAAATAGCAATTAGATTTTGTTAAAAAGATTTATATGTCTTAAAAATGTCATAATACTATCAATATGTTTATCTTGAAATAATTCTTTCATGTTATCAACATGGAAGCAATTATTTCTTACTTGTGCAAAATCGCCACACTCCAAAAGGAAATGACGTACAGTGAACGGTGCGTCGCAACCAACACATTGTGGCTGCTCTTCACCTTGTAGTAAGTATGAATGAGTGACTCTTGTATGACCTAAGCAGAGTCGAGCTAAAACTACTTCTTCTCTTCTAACGTTTTGAACAACTGATTGATATTCACCAATAGTTGGTTTGATGTCAAGAAGTTTATTACCAATGCTGTTATTCCATGAAGTTTGCCAATCTTCCAAGATATATTTATTGATAGATAGCTTAAAATTGGAAAATGGAATTTTAAAAGAAGTTGGTTCTAATAAAAGCGATGTTTTTGCTTGCTTATCTACCATCTCATTCCCTTGGATACCTATATGACTAGGAATCCAACAGAGAGCAATTTCTTTATAAGCTAAAAGCTCATGACATTTTTTCTTAAAGTTTCTGAATCTGTGGATGCTTTGAACTGGTATGGTTCATTGCTTTCAATACAGAAAGCGAGTCAGAAAATATAATAAATTTATTGTTAGCATCACAAGTGCTAATGAAATCTAAAGCTAGATCAATTGCTTTGGCTTCAGCAGTGAAAATTGATGAATCGTCAGGTATACGTTGCATTTTACTATGGTTGTCTGATATAACAGCACAACCAACCTTTGAGTCTTCCTTTTACCCATCAGTATAAATTTGTTGGTAATTCTTAGAACGACTTTGTATTTTTCTGAAATCATCTTTTAATATGTGTGGATTTGATTCAGATTTTTTCCCGGAATGTAAAGATTGTTGCAACCTACGGTTTTGCCATTATTGAAGGTTATCTAGAGGGAAACGCAAAAATCAAAATATCGATAAAATTCGAATTTTCATATTCGGCGGCCCTTGACGACCGTTGCTAACAGCAAGTGCAGTGCCAAGAATTTTATTGAGTATCGCTAACTGTGATGCTCCGATTGCGTCAAAGGGGTTTTATTTTAGTAGTTTTAGCATGTGTCATTGGAAACGCTGTGCGCATGTTTTCATTATAACACATATAGTATGTATATTTTAGAAATAACGTTTCTATTTTTAATTTTTAACTATTTTAGAATCCTCTGCGTTGTTTCTAATTTAGAACCTAGGTACGTTGTAAAGCAAATTGGACACGCTTTTATTTTATAGGGATCTGACTGCAGTTTGGTGAGTGTCATTTGGCTTCATTATCAGGGTTTACAAATTTCTGGGCATTACAGGGGCTGCGATTGCGTATTAAAGAGGGAAATATGGAATTTGTAGGCATTTTAGCACTAAACACCTCTACGTCAAAATGTAGATTTGGGTCTATTTCTTCACTTTGAAACCTAGGGACTTAAACTTACTGTCGATGTAAGGGCAAATGAGTGTGGCGTACTTTAAGGCATATGTGTCATTCTACGATCGATGAACAACTGTAAAATAAAAAGAAAGCAGGTCTCATACCTGTTTTGGCTGTCGTCAATCCGCCATTGTTCTAGGAGCCTGTGCGTTCCATTTGAGAACCCTAAGCGTTTGCGTTTCCGTTGACCAGTGTGATTATGAATTTTCTTTTATAAGATTGTACTATTTTGTTTAATTATTTAAGTTTACACTGTCAGACAATGTTAATTTCTTATTACAGCTTAATTAACCCTTATAGCGCCAAGACAAAAAAAAATTGAAAATGTCGTCTGCTGAAGTCGTCTGCTGCAAATAATTATTGCCTAGCATTACTGACGAATTTAAGTATAGAAGCAAACAGCTTTGACCCAGACCATACTGCTCCTATAGCAGCAGTCTGATCTGGGTCCACACTGTTTGCCATAGAGGCTTCTTAAACATTTCAGTAGACGAGAAAAGCAGACGACTTTTGTTGCGATTGGCGCAATCACATATTCATCATTGATTAGGTACCAAATACTGTTTTTCACACCATACCAATCACCAGCACGTGGCTGTAAAGCGGCTTTAAGTTCATAAAATCCGCGCCCCGAGAAAAATTTCTTCAGTGGTTAGCTACTCTATAAGGACACATCCAGCATGCTCAGTTACAAAGACTAGGTTTCAATTTGAATAATGCGTATATATCAAGTTTAACTATAAAGTTTTAGAGATCGAATAAAAAAAGCGCTGATCAGACTGCTTGGATGCTCTGATCGGTCTATCTCATCGAGTATGTACCTTTATTGTTTGCATGCAACAAAACCAGATTTTATCTTTATCTATGGGACCATTGCTATTTGCGATGATAAGTGTGCAGTGTGCCATCCCTGTAAGTGAACACTAAAAGAGGTGGCTGCGTAGTTGCCACCCATTTTGGATGGTCATTTAGCTACACTTTCATACTAAGACGACGCTTATAAACAAATAAAGGTATGAGTTGACTTAGGTACTAGTTGACTAAGGTATGAGTTGACCAAAAATGGGTACGAGTTGTCTTAGGGGTACGAGTTGACCAGTTACCACGAGAGTTGAGCAACTAGCTAAATCAACACGACAGCTATATTGACAGCATTTTAGCATTTATTTTATTTTTTAGAAAAAAACTTCGACGAAAATCGGAAATGTCAGATAAAACGAGTTATTCACGTAAGCAATATGTACAATCAAAGCAATGTTGGTTGGTTCTTTGACTCTATCAAATCGTTTATGTAAATATATCTGTTACTGTAAAAATTCAGTATTCGCCACCAAGAAGTTCGACCTTGCACTGGTTTCCTTTAAAGTTTAACCAGCAGCTAACTAGTCGGTAAATAGCTATACGGGTTCGGTGCACAATTAATCGGTCCCATTCAACTCCATGTAGAAAGGCAGATTTCGAGCATCTGCAAATTTTTCCAGGACATTGCTTGGACTTTTTTCTGCCCGTGAGTGGCAAGATCTGTCATTCACCTATCAAAAAAGGGAAAAGACAACCTACCTTGATAATCTCCTTTTAGCAGCATTCTCCGTTCTATGAGGAACAGTCAAAAAATTCAGCCTGAAATCCGACCGGCCTCATACGTTACCTGGGGAGTGTGCCGGGGAGTCTGTGACAAAATAGTCTAAACAAAGATGCATTTTTCTGCATCAGCCTGACAAACATAGACCAATGTTGAATCACATATACATTTAAAGTAGAATAAAGCACCCATTCACGCCATAAAGGGCCCAGAAACGGCAAGTGCTAAATTTCTAAAGGTACTATTTTCGTGGGCTACCCAACCGGAAAGACTGTAATTGTGTACTAACAATTGTATTATGATAACTCGTACAGGAAAATGAAACAAGTATTGGGAGGTGGGGTACTTGTAATCTGGATTTTAGCAAAATTATGAAAAATCAGCAAATTTCAAGATAATTTTTCTCCCATGACCATCCTAATCTAAGGCAATGATATATTTAAATCAATAAAGTGATATATGTTCTTAAACAAAAATGCAAGAAACCCTTGTGTTTTTTCTTCTCTAACATGCAATTGTGTTAAGGTAGCAGCAACCGTTTTCAAAATCTAAGAAATTGGCCCAAATGGCACATTTTAACATAATTTTTCTCCGATGACCATCCTAATGTAAGACAATGATGTATTTAAAACAACAAAGTATTGTATGATCTTAAGCAAAAATGCAAGAAACCCATGTGTTTTTTCTTCTCTTGCGTGCAATTGTGTTAAGGTAGCAGCAACCGTTTTCAAAATCTAAGAAATCGGCCAAAATGGCACATTTTAACATAATTTTTCTCTCATGACCATCCTAATGTAAGACAATGATGAATTTAAACCAATAAAGTAATGTATAATCTTAAGCAAAAATGCAAGAAACCCATGTGTTTTTTCTTTTCTTGTGTGCAATTGTGTTAAGGTAGCAGCAACCGTTTTCAAAATCTAAGAAATCTGCCAAAATGGCACATTTTAACATAATTTTTCTCCCATGACCATCCGAATGTAAGACAATGATGTATTTAAACCAATAAAGTAATGTATGATCTTAAGCAAAAATGCAAGAAACCTGTGTGTTTTTTCTTTTCTTGCATGCAATTGTGTTAAGGTAGCAGCAACCGTTTTCAAAATCTAAGAAATCAGCAAAAATGACACATTTTAACATATTTTTTCTCCCATGACCAGCCTAATGTAAGACAATGATGTTTTAAAACCAATAAAGTAATGTCTGTTCTTAAGCAAAAATGCAAGAAACCCTTGTGTTTTTCTGCCGGGCTGCGTAGCGCAGTCGGTAACGTGTCTGGCTACAGATGCGTGTCTGACTGCAGATCCAGGGGTCGCGAGTTCGATCCCGGTCCGGTCCCATACTTTCGTGGAGATTGATCATGAAATGATTTCTACGGTCATTCTCCTCCCTTCCGCTGATTCATTCAAGAAGGGTTGTTGTCAGTTACAAGCGAAAGTATGTGCACGAATTACTGGTTAACCGCTTGTTCAAGCCTGCCCAAGAAAAAGTGTGGTTAGGTGAACTGACCGTCCCGCAATGACCATAGCTGTTGACTTGGGACGTAAAGCAACAAAACCAACCAACCAACCATGTGTTTTTCTTATCTTGTGTGCAATTGTTTTAAGGTAGCAGCAACCGTTTTCAAAATCTAAGAAATCAGCAAAAATGGCACATTTTAACATAATTTTTCTCCCATGACCATCCTAATATAAGACAATGGTGTATTTAAACCAATAAAGTAATGTATGTTCTTAAACATAAATGCAAGAAACCCATGTTTGTTTTCTTCTCTTGTGTGCAATTGTGTCAAGGTAGCAGCAACCGTTTTCAAAATCTATGAAATCGGCAAAAATGGCACATTTTAACATAATTTTTCTCCCATGATTGACCTTATGTAGGACAATGATGTTTTTAAATCAATTAAGTTATGTATGTTCTAAAACAAAAATGCAAGAAACCCATGTGTTTTTTTTCTTCTCTTGTGTGCAATTCGTGGGGTGAACGCAAAACTGCAGTAACTCATGTTTTTGCCAAAATAGGTTTTTTATAAAAATGGAAAGTGTTTAGACTAATACATATTCTATCAAATGCTTGTGGTTCTGCTCTAAATACTTTTAAAGCTATTTGAAAGTAAAAATATGTTGTATCTCAAGAACCAGTTTATTTGACTGCAATACTGTGGTATCTTGACTTGCAATACTATTGCATTTGCTTTGACTTGACAGTCCAAAAAATAAGTAATGCAATATTGCGGTATCTTTAGATACTGCAGTTGTGCACTGACCTTTTTTATTTATAACAGAAACTGAATGCAACACTGTTGTATCTTCACATACAACAGTGTTGCATTTTCTTGACTTTTTCAACCAGCAGTAAACTGAATGCAACACTGCAGTATCTTTGAGATACCACAGTATTGCAATGAATTTGTTGTTTTTCAGGACAAATCTTAAATGCAATACTGCAGTAACTTGATATACAACAGTACTGCAATGAATTTGCTGTTTATTTGATTTGAAATCTTTTATGCAAAAGTATTGTATGTAAAGTAACTGCAGTATTGCACTGGTTTTATAACATTATTATGTAAGGAAAGTGTCGAGCAACACTGCAGTAACTTGATTAAACAATGAAAAATAAGGCTCCTGTGCCACGGGTATGACTCTTTATCATGTGCCACAAACTGGTAATTTTTCTCTTAACGTATAGGCTCCTTAGCTGTCTTGTTCTTATAAATGACACTTGTTTTCTATGGAAAATCAATTTTAAAAGCAAAACATCCCCTTTAAGTTAGGGGAAAACATAAAACATTCTCTGCTGCAAAGTACTAGGCTGGCAAAATTGACAGAATTGTTTATATTTTTCTTCATTTTCCAACGCAAACTAAATCGCCCAAAAACAGACTGTCAGTGCAGTCATTTTCTGTTCTTAATAGCTTTGGTAGTGATTATAAGCCTACTAAGTATGAAGCAAAACTGATAGCTCTTTAACCTTGACTCATCTGACCCTTCTCTTTCATTTATAACATTATCATCTCAATTGAAACATAAGAAGTTACAAAGGAGGAAAACAAAGGGGCAGAAGACTTCATTTGTCTGACATGAGAAAAATCAAATCCAAATCAGTAACATGTACTCTTTCATCTACAGTTACTAAGGAGTATGCTACTGGTTTGATACCATTTGAAAAAGAAGGGGTCAGTTGAGGAGCTAAAAGGAGATGGACAGGTAGATAAGAGGGTTTGTGGACAGGTTGGAGGTGAGCAGATAGATATGGAGTTGGTATGTAGACAGGTAGAAGTTGGACAGGCAGACATGGGGATAGTTGGGGAACAGATAGAAGTTGGACAGGCAGATGAGGTTAGTTGATGATCTGGAAGGAGATGGGCAGTCAGATATTGGGTTAGCTGGTGGACAGGTTTGAGATGGGCAGATTAATATGGGATTTATTAAGGGACAGGTCGGAGGTGGACAAGCAGATATGGGGTTAGTTGGTGGACAGGTAAGGGATGAACAGGTAGATATTGGCTCACTATGTAGACAGATAGAAGTTGGACAGGCAGACATGGGCATAGTTGGGGAACAGATAGAAGTTGAACAGGCAGATGTGGGGTTAGTTGGTGATCAGGAAGGATGTGTAGAGGTAGATATGGGGTTGGTGGGGGTACCAGATATGCCATGGAGGGGCAGATGAGGGGTAAGTTGGTGATTAGGAAGGATATGAAGAGGTTTAAGATATGGGGTTGGTTGGGGACCAGATATGCAATGGATGGGCAGATGTGGGGTTAGTTGGTGGACAAATAGGAGATGGACAGGCAGATGTGGGGTAAGTTGGTGGAAAGGTTGGGAGATGGAGAGGCAGATAAGGGGTTTGTTGGGCAACATATAGGAGATGGACAGGCAGATATGGGGATAGTTTGGTAACCGGTAGGAAATGGGCAAGCAGATATGGGGATAGTTGGTGGACAGGTTGGAGATGGACAGGCAGAATTTTGGTTAGTACGTGAACAGATAGAGATGGACAGGCAGGTAAGGGGTTAATTGTGCAACAGATGTGTGATGAACAGGCAGATGGGTTAGTTGGTGCACAGGTTAGAGGTGGACAGACAGATGTTGGGTTACGGGCTAACTGATAGGAGATTGACAGGCAGATGTGGGGTTAGTTGGTAGACAGATAGGAGATGGAGAGGCAGGTATGTGGTAAGTTGGGCAACAGATAGGAGATGGACAGGCAGATGTGGGGTTAGCTGGTGGACAGGTTAGAGATGGACAGGCAGGTATGGGGATAGTTGGTGGACATATAGGAGTTGGTCAGACAAATATGGGCATATTTGGTGGACAGCTAGGAGATGGACAGGCAGATATGGGGTTCAGACAACAGATGGGAAATGGACAGGCAGATAGGCAGAGTGGGGCATCAGATAGGAGATGGACAGGCAGATGTGGGGTTATATGGTGGACAGGTTGGAGATGTACAGGTCGATTTGGGATTAGTTGGGCAACAGATAGGATATGAATATGCAAATATACAGTTATTTTGCAACAAATAGAAGATGAGATGGGCAACAAATGGGGAGATGGACAGGCAGATATAGGGTTAGTTGGTAGACAGTTAGAGATGGAAAGGCAGACATGGGGATAGTTGGTGGACAGATAAGAGTTTGACAGACAGATATGGGCTTATTTGGTGGACAGGTAGGAGATGGACAGGCAGATATGGGGTTAGTTGGGCAAAAGATAAGAGATGGACAGGCAGATATGGGGATAGCTGAGCAACAGGAGATGGAAAGGCAGGTGTGGGGTTAGTTGTGCAACAGATAGGAGATGCATAGAAATAAATGGGGCTAGATGGGCAACAATTCTATAGGAGATGGACAGATATATGTGGGGTTAGGGTGTGAACAGATAGGAGATGGACAGGCAGATGTGGAGTTAGTTGGTGGACAGGTTGGAGATAGACAGGCAGATTTTTGGTTAGTACATAAACAGATAGAGGAGATGGACAGGCAAGTATGGGGTTAGTTGTGCAACAGATAGGAGATGGACAGGCAGATGTCGGTTTAGTTGGTGTACAGGTTGGAGATGGACAGGCAGATGTCGGGTTAGTTGGGCAACAGATAGGAGATGGACAAGCAGATATTGGGAGAGTCAAACAGATGGGAGATGGACAAGCAGATGTTGGGAGAGTTGGGCATTAGATAGGAGATGGACAGGCAGATGTGGGGTTATATGGTGGACAGGTAGGAGATTGACAGGCAGAAATCAGATTAGTTGGGCAACAGATAGGAGATGGACAGGCAGATATAGGGTTAGTTGGTGGAAAGGCAGATATAGGGTTAGTTGGTGGACAGTTTAGAGATGGACAGGCAGATATGGGGATAGTTGGTGGACAGATAAGAGTTGGACAGACAGATATGGGCTCATTTGGTGGACAGGCAGATATTGGGTTAGTTGGGCAAGAGATAAGAGATGGAAAGGCAGATATAGGGATAGCTGGGCAACAGGAGATGAAAAGGCAGGTGTAGGGTTAGTTTTGCAACAGATAGGAGATGCATAGAAATAAATGGGGCTAGACGGGCAACAATTCTATAGGAGATGGGGTTAGGGTGTGGACAGCTAGGAGATGGACAGGCAGATGTGGAGTAAGTTGGTGGACAGGTAGGAGATGGACAGGCAGATATGGGGTTAGTTGGGCAATAGATAAGAGATAGACAGGCAGATATGGGGATAGCTGAGCAACAGGAGATGGAAAGGCAGGTGTGGGGTTAGTTATGCAACAGATAGGAGATGCATAGAAATAAATGGGGCTAGATGGGCAACAATTCTATGGGAGATGGACAGGTAGATGTGGGGTTAGGGTGTTGACAGATAGGAGATGGACAGGCAGATGTGGGGTTAGTTGGTGAACAGATAGGAGATGGACAGGCAGATATGGAGTTAGTTGGTGGACAGGTTGAAGATAGACAGGCAGATTTTTGGTTAGTACATAAACAGATAGAGATGGGCAGGCAAGTATGGGGTTAGTTGTGCAACAGATAGGAGATGAACAGGCAGATGTCGGGTTAGTTGGTAAACAGAAAGGAGATGGACAGGCAGATGTGGGGTAAGTTGTTAGACAGATAGGAGATGGACAGGCAGGTTTGGGGTTAGTTGGTAGACAGATAGGAGATGGACAGGCAGGTATGGGGTTAGTTGGGCAACAGGTAGGAGATGGACAGGCAGATGTGGGGTTAGTTGGTGGACAGGTTGGAGATGGACAGGCAGATTTTTGGTTAGTATGTGAACAGAGAGAGATGGACAAGCAGGTATGGGGTAAGTTGGGCAACAGGTAGGAGATGGCGAGGCAGATGTGGGGTTAGTTGGTGCACAGTTTGGAGGTAGACAGACAGATGAAGGGTAAGTTGGCTAACAGATAGGAGATTGACAGGCAGATGTGGGGTTAGTTGGTAGACAGATAGGAGATGGAGAGGCAGGTATGTGTTTATTTGGGCAACAGATAGGAGATGGACAGGCAGATGTGGGGTTAGTTGGTTGACAGATTGGGGATGGACAGGCAGATATGGGAATAGTTGGTGGTCAGGTTGGAGATGGACAGGCAGATACGGGTATAGTTGGGGGGCAGGTTGGAGATGGACAGGCAGATATGGGGATAGTTGGTGGGCATGTTGGAGATGGACTAGCAGATATGGGGATAGTTAGTGGACAGTTTGGGGATGGACAACAAGATATGGGGATAGTTGGTGGGCATGTTGGAGATGGACAAGCAGATATTGGGATAGTTAGTGGACAGTTTGGGGATGGACAACAAGATATGGGGATAGTTGGTGGGCAGGTTGGAGATGGACAAGCAGATATGGGGATAGTTGGTGGACAGGTTGGAGATGGACAAGCAGATATGGGAATAGTTGGTGGGCAGGTTGGAGATGGACAGGCAGATATGGGGATAGTTGGTGGACAGATAGGAGATGGACAAGCAGATATGGGAATAGTTGGTGGGCAGGTTGGAGATGGACAAGCAGATATGGTGATAGTTGGTGGACAGATAGGAGTTGGACAGACAGATAAGGAGTTAGTTGACAAACAGATAGGAGATGGAGAGGCAGGTATGGGGTTAGTTAGGCAATGGATAGGAGATGGTCAGGCAGATATGTATATAGGGAAAACATAGCACAAACATGGTCACTGCACAAGCTGATCTGCATTCATTTGTTTTTGCATATATAAAATGCAGGTTTTTTCATGAAGAGGCTGATAATTTTGTCATCAATCACAGCATAATTGCAAAATCCGTTTCAAGTTGAAAAAGGTCCCTTTTCTCCAACAAATTATTTTAAAAACCCCACTCCAAGAGAAGACAATTCCACAACAATTTTGAAATTTTCATAAAAAAATTCGAAATGTATCAGAAACGGCAAGAGTACAGTAGAAGCCAATAGGTCACAGCAGAAGCGTATCAGAATCTTCATGATGGCCAGATCACGACGCTTGTTTCAGGCCTCCTAGCGAAACCTATAAAACCTGTACCTAACCTATAATTCTGTGTCAAACCTATATAACTTTTATTTTTCTCATAAAATACCCTGTATTTTCCATAAAAAAAACCTTTATTTTTGTCTTTTAGGCCAGTGTTATTTTCTGGTGCTTATAAATGTTTGAAAATGTATTCTTGGAAAAGATGTTTGTGCTCTTGTGTTTTTCTTTTAAGTTTTCCAGCTGCTCTTCTTCATCAGACCATCAAGGTAGACTGGGTTGCTTGACAGTCACAGGATGGCAGTTAAGCTCCCCTGTCACATAGTGACAAAGTGAACTTTTGTGACCAGTCTTCGTCCATCATCCATTAACAATTGACTTAAATGACTTCTAAACTACAGGCTGGATGGCAAAAATGATACCCGTGACATAAAATGCATTGTTTTAAACAAGCTGTTTTACTAAGTTTATTTTGTTCTGGGTTTTTATGTATTTTTTTCTTTTACTAAATTATCGAATTATGGCAACTGAAAAAATACTGCAGTTTGTGTTGATAAGTCTTTCTTGAGCATGTGCAGTCCCATGAGTAGGATTCTCTACTTGAAATTAAATACATGATACCTATCGTTATATGCGTAATGGAAGTAGAGCTTTATAAACGAGGGGAACCAATCTACATATGGCCCTCTTTAATTATTGTTCCCGTCCGTTTCATATCTAGGTTATACAGGCTAAAAATAGATTTTCAATTTTTCATGATGAAAATTTTTAAAAGTCTTCTAGTCTGAGAGCTTTGATATTTGGTAAGTGGCATCACCTAGTGGACCTCTACCAAGTTTGTTCGAATTATGCCCCTGGGGGCTGAAAAGGGCCTGCCCCGGGGTCATTAGTTTTACATGGGCTTATATAGGGAAAACATGAAAAAAATCTTATTGTCTGAAACCACAATGCCTAGAGCCTTGGTTTGACCTAGTGAACCTTTACAAAGTTTGTTTAAATTATGCCCCTGGAGTCTCATTTTTCATAGGCTTATACTGGGAAAACATGAAAAACTTCTTGTCTGAAATCACAAGCCCTTGATATTTGGTATGTACCCCAACTTGTGGACCAATTTTGTTCAAATTGTGCCCCTTCGACCAAAGATGGACCAGCCACAGGGGTCACATAGGCTTATATAAGATCAACTTTTTCAGAATATGGTCATGTTACATATCAAATTAAAGGGAAAGAAGCAAACAATAACATGTTGGAGTGGGGTCGAAAGGTCATGCTTTTTCTTTTCTGAAAGTAGTCATGTTGCATATCAAATTAACAGGAATGAAGTTTAGAACACCATGCAAGCAAATCATAACTCTGCCATCTTACATACCCTCTACCTCTGGATAGGGTCAAAGGGTAAAAAAATCTGAAGAAGTTTATGTTGCATATTATCAAATTAAAAGGAAAGAAGTGTAGAACATTATGCAATTAAACTGTGTGACCTTAGCTTATGCACACCCCAGCCCTTTTGGGTTGGGTAAAAAGGTCAGACAATGAAATTGTGTAGATAAGTATATTTTGATAGAACTTAGAGAAATGATAGGCTTTGTTTATGATCTGAGTGATACTCAAGATGGACTAAAGTGTTTGAGAATGGGATTTATATTTTGTGGTAAACATCTTCTCCTCATGACAAGGATTCAGGTGAGCGATCAAGGTCCCATGGGCCCTATTGTTCTCTCTATTGATGGTCATATGAAGAAGACATCTGGCTCGCTAGTGGATCTTAAGAGTGCTGTGTGTACAAGAATCAGATCAAGAAAAAGTCTTGTGCTGCTGACTTTGGTATTATTGTTAAATGGCTTTGGTTGGAATATAACAATTCATGGTAATAAAGCTTCCGTCATTAACAGGAAAGAATCAAGAAGTGTGATTGAATTTAGTATAGAACCTATATTTAACCTTTATTTTTGGCGTGCAAGTTGGCTGCTAGGAGGCCTGTTGTTTTGACCTGTTCAAAATTTATGTAGCAAAACTGCATTGGCTCTAAGCGCAATGGAAGCGTAGCCCCTTTTAAGTATAATCTTCATGAGCGTCGGCATGTTGCCGCAGCATCATGAGCATAGGAGGAAAATAATTTCTGTCACATCATGGCAAAATCATCGAGTTATTAATCTGCCATGCAGCTATGCTACTGCTACGCTCTGTCCCATCTTCTGCTATGCTCTTCTGCTACACTCTGTCCCTGCTCTTGCTACGATAATGCCCTTCCCCAGTAATTGTGCTATTTAGCCAGTCCTTGGCACTTCTACCATGCTTCCGCAACGCTCTTTGCATTCTGGCCAATATCAGGCCAATATTCAAGTGCTCTGCTGAAGTTAATGTCACTTTTTAGGGCTATTATGTTAAGATACATCATTATTACAAGGAAATTTAAAACTGGAAAATAAGGAGGCTGTAAGGCAACACTGTTGTATCTCAACTTACAACAGAACTGACGGCACCATATTCAATATTTTCTGAATGCAAAACTGTTGTAAGTCAAGATGCAACAGTGTTGCACTCAAAAAAACTGAGAGAATATGACTTTCTTGATAGCAATACAGTTGTATGTTGTATTTCTTTAAATTACTGTTTAAGAATTTAATATTTGTTCAAATAAAATGCATCACCTTATTTCTTAACCTGTTTGTCATCAACCTTGTGAATTTCTGTTTGATATTTCAGCAAATAAAAATATGAAATAGTTTTTTGCTTCTCCTGAAAAATTTGCAAAATTGAGTTACTGCAGTATTGCGTTCACCCCACGAATTGTGTTAAGGTAGCAGCAACCTTTTTCAAAATCTACGAAATCATCAAAATGGCACATTTTAACATAAATTTTCTATGATGTGTGAAATGTTAAAGTACAAGTGTAAGCAAAATGATTAGTTTGGTCACGGTGGTGGTGGGGGGGGGGGGGGGGGGCACTTTAGTAAAACTTTTTCTATGTTCTTTATGCTGAATATGTGTAGCAAAACAGAGTTTTGACCCATATCTTTAAATTGCCATTTGTCCAATGAGAAAAACACTTTTGTGGAAAAATCGAGAGTTGAACCTACTATCTTTTTCATGTCATTAAGACTGTCCGATGTCCTTTAAAAGCATGCATGCATTTTGTGTGCAATTGTATTAAATTTAAGGAATCTGAATTAAACCACTTTCAAAATCTAAGAAATGGGGGACAAGGTACATTTCAAGATATTTTTTCTCCCATAATGGTGTACGACCATATCAATTCTGCACTGTGGTGACGTCAATTCTCAGCTTATCTGTCCTAATATTTAAGATATTAACGGTAAATGACCTCATGCTTTTGCATATGTTAAAGAAATTAGTTTATAGTTTCCTGTCCGAAAGTTGCGTTCGACCACTTCTGATTTGTCTTTCATTCAACGTAATTGTAAATTGTCTACAGATAGATGGTATCCATCATGTGTACACGAAATCTCGGCAATTCTATTCTGGAAGCATAACTATGTGGCCGACGTTGTGTAGTCGGTAAACCACTCGCGTATTAACCAGGCGTTTTTGGTTTGATTCTTGGCTTCTCCAGTCTTTCTATGACCGTTATTGCTTAACTGTTGGTTGAACGCTAAACAGAATCACATTATACAATTATTGACTTCAATGAGGTAGACATAAGGATTTATCTACCCGAAAAAGTGATAATTCACCGAGGCCACTAGGCCGAGGTGAATACCACTTTTAAGGGTAGATAAATCCTCATGTCTACCGAAATTGAAGTCAATAACTGTTTTGTTATATGACTTTTCAACTAAGAATGATTTGGTCTACTTTCACTTTTAATGCTGAGATCAACCTTCAACCTAAGGACTTTCTAGCAAGTTTTATCAACTGTTATTAAAATATTTTAATGTAGTAGTTTGCAATTTGAAATGTATATTAATTCTCTAAATGTGGAATGTAAAATTTAATCATAAAACTTTTTTTTACATTATGTTTATTCAAACAAAGATAAATGAACAAACAAAACATAACAAAACAGTTGTTAAAATTCATGAAAGTCTTTAGTTTACCTGTTGGGATGTGAAACAGCAAATCATGTCAATTTCATGCAGCACATGTTAGTTTTATACTCATCATGCTATTTTTAGCTCTCCAGAGGGTGATATTGCAGAAGTGTCAAAAATATTAACTTCTGGAAACTAGTTTGAGCTGGATTTCATCCTATATCACCTTCTGAGCCAGTTTAGACCAGTTTTCAGGTAGACATAGAGATTTATGAAGACAAATTGGGCCAATCAGGAGACAGGATTCTCTCCAGTCATATAACAATGTTTCATATTGGCGATCGATAACACTATAATTGCGTTCTACTATACTATCGTTATGACAATCGAAAACTTTATTTTCGGCGATCGAAAATGTAGTTTTGATAAATCCGTGCCTTGGAGGTCACCCTAACCCGTTGTGGTAAGTCTTGACATAGCTGAAAAAAGGCATGAAGGACAGAGTTTTTGTGCTTATTGAGTTGTGCGTGCGTTTTTTGGCAGGCCTATTAGGGGGCATGTTAGGGGGGC
The DNA here is from genome assembly GCA_964019695.1 of Loripinus fragilis. Classification (NCBI taxonomy): domain Eukaryota; kingdom Metazoa; phylum Mollusca; class Bivalvia; order Lucinida; family Lucinidae; genus Loripinus; species Loripinus fragilis. The sequence goes on from CAXHUL010000122.1 coordinate 48,287, forward strand.
TACATCTAGAATAATGAAGTTTGACGCAAAAGATAAATAAAATAAATAAACAATACTCAGTGTCTCTGGGTCTGGTACCAGGCAGTCTTTGAGTTCGGTATCGGCCCCCTAGGCACAGAGTCTCAGAGTCAGATGCCAGACCCCGAGCCTCAGCTATAAGGAGTGGCCCAGGGTCTGGTAGTATGTGCATTGTCCAGCAATTAATGTATATTATTGAATAACTGGCTCAACCCACGGACTTGCCTATTTTTTTCTTTGCCATAATTAGCAAAAAGCGATTGCAGGCACCTTGTTTAATTGCTATCGTACCCGACAAGGATAATCCTAAAGTTGTGATACGATTTCCTCGAACAGTACAATTATACACAAGGAACGACCAATCATCCTGGAAGCTGTGCAATTTTTCTGAAACGCGCAGTCTTTGAAAGCTGCAAAGGGCAGAGTTTCTAACAAGACGAGCTCTACGATAACATGAAGTATCTTAACACTGTATTGGAGGCGGCATGAACATGAAATCCAGATGGATATGAAAGGAAGAAACCGGGTATATTTGATCGTCTGTCTGCCAGGACCCTAGATCAGATTATACCGGGCCGCATAGCGCAGTCGGTATCGTGTCTGGCTACAGATGCGTGTCTGACTGCAGATCACAAGCTCGATCCCGGCCCGGTCCAATACTTTCGTAGAGATTGATCATGAAATAATTTCTACGGTCATTCTCCTCCCTTCGGCTGATTCATTCAAGAAGGGTTGTTGTCGTATATGCACGAATTACTGGTTAACCGCTTGTTCAAGCCTGCCCAGGAGAAAGTGTGGTTAGGCGCCACGACCATAGCTGTTGACTTGGGACGCAAAGCAACAAAACAAACAAACAAGATCGGTAAATATCTTAATAAACAGTGCAGACAGTGATGAAATGCCATATTTTTCTTTATTCCCAACCAATGAAATTGTTCTTTTGAGCTTCCAAAAGCTGGATAAGAAATTATTCACAGCATACAGAACAGCATGATTACAGTAATGCTTCAGTGTGTTGCATACACCTAAATCATCATACTTTTAATTATATGTTCCGCCCGTCAAAGAGACAGTTCTTTTGAGCACCCAAAAGCTATGTCAAAACTAAGCATTAGACTCAAGAGTTGCCACTGTCGACCCACCAGAGGAATGCCGTACTGGTGAGATGGGCCGATTTTTAGACAATACATAAACTTGTCTATATGCCAAAATTAACTATTGACGTAGCAGACCCATATAACAGTATGCTAGCCCATTTAAAACGTCTTTGTAGCAAACAGTGTGGATCTAGATCAGACTGCTACCATAGGAGCAGTCTCATCTGGGTCCACACTGTTTGTCTGTATACCGAAGTTAGCTGATGACGCAAGCTAATTTAAAACATGTAGCAGATGACTACAACAGACATCATTTTAGATCTATTTGCTGTATGTGATCGAGTCTTGCAACCAATATAGATCCAGTTTTAGCGTCTCTGTAGCGCAAATTGTGGATCCTTTTCAGAGCAGTTTGATCTTGGTCAAGACTGTTTGCGTGTATGCAAAGTAAGTCATTTCTGTTTCCGCCATATAATGTGTTAGTTACCTGAAGATAGGTAAATAATCGCCGGGCCGCGTAGCACAGTTGGTAACGTGTCTGGCTACAGATGCGTGTCTGACTGCAGATCCAGGGGTCGCGAGTTCGATCCCGGTCCGGTCCCATACTTTCGTGGAGATTGACCATGAAATGATTTCTACGGTCATTCTCCTCCCTTCCGCTGATTCATTCAAGAAGAGTTGTTGTCAGTAACAAGCGAAAGTATGTGCACGAATTACTGGTTAATCGCTTGTTCAAGCCTGCCCAGGAAAACATGTGGTTAGGTGAACTGACCGTCCCACAATGACCATAGCTGTTGACTTGGGACGTCAAGCAACAAAACAAACAAAAAGATCGGTAAATATCTTAATAAACAGTGCAGACAGTGATGAAATACCACTGTTTAGGTCTTCACTGTTTGCCTAAGTACCTGTTTATCAGTATCCAGAATGAAAAGGTCAAGTAACTCTTTAGTAAATATGTGTTTTTATCTCTGTATTTTTGCACATGAATCATGATGTGGTAAATGTTCAAATAGGGCTCATATTGTCCAGGCTTCCTTTTATTTTGGTTGGATCCATTTTAGGGTCCATTTTGATAGTAAACCTTTCCCATGTGTGAACACCTCCATTCCCTGAGAGTGAGAAGGTTATTTTTTTAGGCATAGATGTAATCTTAATAATTCCTAAATATGACGTAAATTTAAAATAATATGGTTTTTTTTTTTACTTTTCTATGTTTTATTATTATTTTTAGTGATTAAAGGCTTGCAGTCAATGGCATCTTTGGTAGAATATAAAATTATAAAATATTTAATATAAAAATATTGTAATTTTGAATACATATACATACTAAAACAAGCAACAAATCACCTTGGAATTACAAGACTTGCTAAATCAATTTTAACAAGGTAGCTAATTCAAAAACGTCAAGGGAGGGCAATTGCATATTTTTTACCAATACTTCTGCCTCATAATTATTTGTAATGGGTGATTTGCAGTATTAGGGAAGAATTTTTAATTAATTTGTTATGTATTTGAAAAGAGGGAAGGTCATACTCTATGAAATAAATAAAAAATCTATAATTTCTAAACTAGGCATTTTCAGGGTCATGCTCTTTTAAAAAAGCTGCCATACTTGTTAGCAACTCATGACAACTGCATTGTCATCGACCGGAAGCATTTTATCAAATGCTGTCGATTCTTTAGTATCGTGCCTGCGCAAGACAATGATGACAACTGCATTTTAACCTTTTTTACCATAGATAATCTAGAAAAACACACGGGTTTGACTTTTGAAATAAGAAAACAAAGGCTGTTGCCATATAATAGACCCAGTTTCATAATAATAACAGGACCATCATGAGAGAAAATTTAACTTCAAGTTTCATAATGGAACCCTATGGGAATTTCATCTCAAATGATGATTTTTAATCCATCGATAGCATTCTTCTACAAAATCGTTTACCAGTAAGAAGGGTCATTTGACTTATTTTAGGACATAATCAATTGGGAAAAACGAAAAATGTTCATTTTTGTAACATGCGATGTATCACCTTTTGCAGGCTTTGCATGGTTCTTAGCAAGAGCTGTACTTAATATCCCAAAAGTCTTAAAAAAGTTTGAGTAGGCCCCAAAATATTAGGGTCGGTAGGGTAACCGGAAACAAGACATTTTCTTTTTTTTGCCTTATGGACCATAACCTCGTTTGTTAAAGTCTTGATGGTCTTTTATTGGTTTTAGGGCCCATTCTAGTCCGTTCTTTATACATCATGTCCTATCCTAGTGGATGCTTGTCAGTTTAGGCATTTCACCAGTAAAAGTGTGTAGTCGTGCCCAGGTAAATATTGACTTACTCATATATGACTGATAATTCAAAGTCATATGTATATTTATTTAGGTAAGAGGAAAGAGCCTGTCTCAGCAGCATTGGATGAAGACTCGACAGTGATTCAAGCATTTCGTAAATATCAACAGGAACTAGACGGTAGACATGACAAATATGAAAGAATTGTAAAACTCAGTAGAGATGTCACGGTAGAGAGCAAAAGAGCAATATTCATGCTGCATCGAGCTTCAGGGTAATTTTTGCATGGTTTTCTTTCATCTGCTGATATTTTCAAAAAATTAAGATTTTTTTCGGAAACATCTTTCAGGAAAACAACCAGTGTGTATATATAATTATGGTATAGTACAAGTGCAGACCCAATGGCCCCCTTTTTCAGCTGTGCCAGGTATATGAATGGCCCCCTTTTTGAACAAAATGTATACGACTCGGGCCCTCTTTTTACTTGATCAATATATGAATGGCCCTTTTTTCTTGATCACTTTACATCCCTTTTTTCTAATCTCCATGTTTTAAGGGCATTAAAAAGCTGGCATGCTGTTGTTTTGAAGAGCTTTACCTCTGATTTGTCCGGGGCACAGACCTTGCTTGTGGTTGTAGGTTAATATTATAATGTTATGTTGTTTTTACAAAACACGTATACAAATAAATTTATCAGGCCCCGGGGTATAAAACTTTTTCAGTGTTCCCATTCACGTAGAATTGTGCGTGAATCACGTGGAAATGGTAAAAATCACGCATACATTTTTAGGCAATAACGTGAATTCACGCGCGTTTTTATTTCTAAAAAATCTAGGATTTTGTTCATTCTGATGTAAACTTGGTCACCTTGTTTTTTTTTGCGAGTTTAAATGACGCTTTGGTCGTTTTTAGTTACATTTTCAAAAGGATTTACGGTGCGCGCCAACTGTCTGTTTACTCATTGCTAAGTGGTCTGGTACCCTGCTATCAGGCTAGGAAACCGTGACAGCAGCCAGGATAGCAGTAATCAGTATCGGGAGTAAAAACAAGCACGCTGTCGAACTCCCCAACAGCAATAAAAAGCTGAAAAATCGTCTCCGTACGTCAATTAAGGCGAAATACATTAAGTTTCGTATCGTTTCTTAACCCCTTTTGATATTTTCTTCAGTGGGATTCTAATTACCTGTTTCACATATAATATTTACTATTTTCAGAGTAGGAATCACCAAATAATGTGAAAATGGTTAATGCAAATAATGTGTCAACAGTTTTCTGTGTTAAATCAATCATTCAGAAATTTTATGTTGTTTTTAGTTTTAATTCATTTCCAAGTCGTACCCTCAAATTTCACTTCATACCCTCAAATTTCATACACAGGGGGTATAAAACCCCCCACTTTAAAATTTTTGTGGGAACACTGTTTTTCATGCTCAACTCAGCTGAGCAGGAAATTTTTCCTGATCTTTAATATTAAAATGCCAACAATTGTTGGCATTTTAACATTTATAACATGGTAAAAACAACATCCGAGAGACTTAAAGCAAGAAACTTCTTCATTCGTCGGTATTTTAGTTTTTATGAGCAGTTGAAATTTCATGCTCAATTGAGTTGAGTATGAAAAAAGTTTTATAACCTCGGGGCAGCTGGACTACACATTCATTAGTACAGTATAACAAATTGGCTGACTTTTTGACTCTACATGGACGAAGCCTTAAGTAAGCAGGTCTGTATATGATCTGTTTTATTATGAAGACTTTGGTAGTTTTTTGGGGGGTGGGGGTATGTAAAAAGTTATTTCTTGTCGAACTTAGCCTTTTATATAAGGCTATAATCAATGTTTGTTAAACTTGGAGTATGATGGACTTCACTTAAGTCCTCAAAAATACACTTAATAGCATAGATTTTTGACTCTTTGACTTCACATACCCGACTTTCAATTTGATGTAAACAGGTCTGCAGTATTTGAACGGGTCTGCATTTTATTATAACAGGTTTATGAATGGGTCCTATTTTCCTACTCCCAAGTATATGAATGGGGTGGGTTTCCAACTCCCAAGTATATGAATGGGGTGGGTTTTGAAGTACTGGGCTGTTCATCCGTTCAAAAATGAAATGGAAGATACCCCTCTCCCTGATAACCAACATTTTAATCAAGAACAGAAAGGGGTGATTTAAAAAAAATGCATCCAAAGTGTGACATTGGGGGTCAAATTTCAAAATTGCTCTATCATTATCTTTTTTACGTCATCCTAACCAGGGAACATCAAAATTTCAGAAACATATACTGGTTTAAGAACAAAATTTAAGACAATGCTTTAAATTTAATACTTTAATCATTTTTTCATTATTTTTTTACAATTCTATAAGCTACTTTTAGCTTGATTATAAACAACACAGGACGAAGAATTGTAAATATTTTCTCATGAACTGATGAAGTTCTTAAATATACACATTTTCAAAGTAAAATTTAATCTTTCGCTCAAAATTTGCACTTGTAATAAAATTTATGTGAAAATACACCCCTGGATTTTCACTGTGTAGAGGAAAAAAGTTTTTCTAATTAAAATAATAAGCATGATTTTTTGCTAAAAATTGTTTTTAGATATCAAGTAGGGTATATGAAAAACATAGAACAAATTTCATTTGAATATATAGGCTATAAAACATATTAAACACAATAACATATGTTGGTAATGGAATGTGTTACACTTGTGACAAAATCAGAAGAGGAAGTTTTTCCTTTGAATTTTTGATCTCTTATAGATTTTATATAGAATGAAGTGAGTTGGCTTCATGGAAATTGATTAAAATGTATCAAAACATAAATTCCCTTTTTTAGCACAAAACTTTAAAAAATGAACTATTCAGATTTGTTTATTAAGCATAGTAAGTAGTTATAAAATGTTAATGATCAGAAAACAGTTGACAGCACTCATTGTGGGATAAGTTATCAATTGAATGATTTGAATGGTACCATTTCTTGCAATTCTCAAGAATCTGTAACAAATTTAAGGCTTAAATAGAAAGAAATAATTGTGTTACACTTGTGACAAGCAAACAAGGGAACTGATTATGTCACTTTTGTCTTTTCTTATCACTTATACTTTATATAATCTACTATAGTATGTACAACTGAGCATCTTTTTTGGTTTTCTTCAATAAATTCCTGTAAATATTTTTTGAATTGTGAAAAAATACCTTTCCCTTCTTGTGAGTGCATAATTGTATCCTTTTTGTTTACACCATTTTGTTTTTTCTTAGTATCGAAAGAGTGAATAACTACCCTAAAATACCAAAAAGTATCAAATTAATTGTTGAATAGATCATCCTTTGACCAAACACCAGAAAAAGTGAGATGAAGTCAATCAATAATATATGTTACACTTGTGACACAAATCACATTTTAAAGTCTACCTGTCTAAATCAAGCTATAGTCTGGTTTTAGACTGTCTGATTTCTTCAGTGTTGAATTTAGCATGATTGCTATCCCAGAATGTAGCTCAAGGATGGCCAGCTTCATAATGAAACTAGCATATGGGCTTGAGGAAGTGTAATTCCTGCTGGACCGTAACTAGTATTGACTACGCATTTGGTGAAGATGTTGACTTCTTGCTGTGTTTGAATTATATTTATGCATTCAAGAATTATCAAAAAGACCAAAGAAGTAACATTTCATTTAAAATTTGCCATGTATATGCATTTATCACATATTCCCAAAATGTGTTACACTTGTGACATCATTTAAATCATGCCACGAAGTCAGCAGCTTAAGGATTTCACCACAATTCCTCATAATGTTTTTTGGGGGCTCCCTTGACCAGAAAAACAGCAAAAAAGCTATGAAATACAAAACACATTGAAATGCTGATGATTAAACCTTAAATGTTACACTTGTGACATATCTGGGTGGTTTTATTCAGTACTGGCTACATAAAATCATACTTGTTGTTTTATAGGCAAGTTGGTTCCTTTAGATAGCTAAAAGACTGCTAGTCATTAAAACAGCATTCCTTATGAATAAAGCTTTGTATATTTTACGAGGCAATTCATTTTACTCCAATCATATGAAATTCTGTATGATAAAAATTTGAAAGGGTGTGTTTATAAAAGATTACAAATTTCCAATTTATCTGGTTTAAAAAAAAATGAAAAGATTATTTTCCTACAGCTTTTATGCTATACTTCAACTGCAGTTCACCATTTGACTATACATGAATAGTTTTTTATACAATTTAAAGTTGAATCGAAGGTAAGGAAAAAAATGTCACAAAAAAGTGTTACCCTTGTGACAATTTTGATGACATTTTTCCATGTAATTTTTGAACGGAACATTCTAAAGCGATGAAACTTGGCATGATGCAAGAAAAACATTAATTACATATCTTAAAATTAATTTTAACAATAAATCTGCTTTAGATAGTCTATAAACATTGATTAAAGAAATGGATGCATTATTTTTGAAATCACCCAAAGAGAAAAGTGTTGAAATTTTAGAACATTTAATACGGTAAGACGTTTGTATTTCAGTTCTAATGACCCCTCCGGTATTTTCGATCAAGCCAATGAAAAGTTGAGGGAAACAGAACAAGGGAAGCTCAAGGAAATTGCTAGAGAGCTAGTTGGAACAGATCCATTTCAGTTCATCAGAGCATACACTCCAGGTTAGTCATGGGCAACACCAAGCTGGCCCAGAATTTTAGGGAGAAGTGACTTCTCCCTGCAGGAAAATTAGGCAGAAGTGACAGTCAGATAGGGAGAAGTTATAGCGCAAAATTATGGCATTTTCTGTCAATTTAGAAGCAAATTAGCCATTACATATACTATTGCCATTTAATGGAAGGAGAAACACGATGCAGTGGTAGTAGATTGTCTGATAATGTCACCACAGGTGACAGAATGAAAATGAGTCTCCCTAAAAAAATTTTTTTTCTTTTTATGCCCCCAAAGGAACTTTGGGAGGCATATAGTAATCGCACTGTCCGTCCGTCCGTCCGTCAGTCCGTCCGTGTGTCCGTCCGTGTGTCCGTCCGTCCCGCTTCGTGTCCGGTTCATATCTCCTACATTCTTTGAGGTAGGAATTCCAAATTTGGTGTGTGGATGCATCTTGGGATGACGGAGTGTTGCGTACCATTTTCGGGTCACTGTGACCTTGACCTTGACCTCTGACCTAGTTTTTAGAATAATCATGTCCGGAGCACATCTCTTATATTATTTAAGGTAGGAATCTCAAATTTGGTGTGTGGATGCATCTTGGGATGACAAAGTGTCGCGTACCATAATTGGGTCACTGTGACCTTGAAGTTGACCTCTGACCTAGTTTCTAGAAACTGCATTGAGTCTGGTGCCTATCTCCTATATTCTATGAGATAGGAATTCCAAATTTGGTGTGTAAATGCATCTTGGAATGGCGGGGTGTCACATACCATTTTCGGGTCACTGTGACCTTGACCTTGAACTCTGACGTAGTTATTAGAATAATCGTGTCCGGAGCATATCTCTAATAATATTTGAGCTAGGAATCTCAAATTTGGTGTGATGATGCATCTTGAGATGACAAAGTGTCGCGTACCATAATTGGGTCACTGTGACCTTGAACTTGACCTATGACCTAGTTTTTATAATTATCGTGTCCGGAGCATATCTCTTATATTATTTGAGGTAGGAATCTCAAATTTGGTGAGTGAATGCATCTTGGGATGGGGAAGTGTCACATACCATAATTGGGTCACTGTGACCTTGAACTTGACCTCTGACCAAATTTCTAGAAACTGCATTGTGTCTGGTGCATATCTCCTATATTCTTTTAGATAGGAATTCCAAATTTGGTGTCTAAATGCATCTTGAGATGACGGAGTGTCACACATACCATTTTGGGTCACTGTGACCTTTACCTCTGACCTAGTTTTAAGAATTTTTGTGTTCGGAGCATATCTCTTTTTTTTTTGAGGTAGGAATTCCAAATTTGGAGTGTATATGCATCTTGGGATGGTGGAGTCTCACATATTATTTTCTAGCCACTGTGCCCGTGACCTCTGACCTAGTTTTAATAATAATTGTGTCAGGAGCATATCTCTTATATTATTTGAGAAGGGAATCCCAAATTTGGTGTGTGAATGCATCTTGGGATGGTTAAGTGTCTTGTACCATTTTCGGTCACTGTGACCTTGACCTCTGACTAGTTTTAATAATAATTGTGTCAGGAGCATATCTCTTTTATTATTTGAGATAGGAATCCCAAATTTGGTGTGTGAATGTATCTTGGGGTGGTGGAGTGTCTTGTACCATTTACAGGTCACTATGACCTTGACATCTGGCCTAGTTTTTAGAAAAATCATGTCCAGAGCATATCTCTTATATTATTAAAGGTAGGAATCCCAAATTTGGTGGGTGGATGCAACTTTAGATGGTGGAGTGTCACTTACAATTTTTGGGTCACTTTGACCTTGACCTCTGACCTAGTTTGTAGAATAATGGTGTCCAGAACATATCTCTTATATTATTTGGGAATCCCAAATTGGCTGTATGGATACATCTTTAGATGCTGATGTGTAGCCTACCATTTTTAGGTCACTGTGATATTGACCTATGACCTAGTTTCTAGAATAATCGTGACTGGAGAATATCTCCTATATTATTTAATGTAGGAATCCCAAATTTGGTGTGTTGATTCCTCTTGGGATGGCGGAGTGATGCGTACCATTTTGGGTAACTTTGACCTTGACATTGACTTCTGGCCTCATTTGTAGGTTTATCGTGTCTGGAGCATATCTCCTAGATTACAGCTAACTTTCCTCAAATCTGTCTTATGCTTGACCAATTCCTTTGGGGGCATTCGTCATGTGACTGTGACATTTCTTGTTTTTTAAGGGAGACTCCACTTCTCCCTGGGTCCCATTTAGGGCAAAATTTCGGCCCCTAGTGCGACTACTTTGCCCTAGTCGCCCCCTAGCTTGATCCCTGGTAAGAGTTTCCTGGGAGATTCATATTACAATCCAACACATACCAAAATTACCAAATTATTATAGCTTTTGACCAGAAGAATTTTAAAGTTTTCCCTATGCATGTATTGCCCACTGACAGCCCTGTTTTTAGATGGATCAGAAAAAGCGACCAATTAATCTTTGCAGAGTTGACATAAATTGCTTTGGAAAATTCACAGATAAGTTTTCAAGCAATTGGGTATCTCACTCATCAGATTTTTATGCCCCCTCCATGATAATGGCCCGGCATTAAGTGTTACCCCTGTCCGTCCATCTGTACATACACTGAACCAAATTTATAATTGGTCATTTTTTAAACTCATTATTTCTGATCAAGCGCTCATAACATTGAAATGATTTTTTGCCTATATATATGTGCAGTTTAATTGGCAAAAGTCTAACGGTTTTTCAGAAAAGTTGTCTTTCAATCCACGGTTTTTTGGTTAAAAATGCAAAAATATGCTTTTTTGAAGAAAATTGGTTTTCATTGAAATTTTACATCAAATTTAAGTTTGGTTGGTAATAAACTGGTCCAGTCGACTTCAAAAAACACCAAACACTTGAAATTTTGAATAAAGTAGATTTTTTACTCATTTTTTAAAATATCACATGTTTGAGATTTTTGAAATTCATAAGTAGCTTGTGCAAAAATTGCACTGTGATTCTCGCAAACACAGGTCTCCACATACTTTTCTAAAAAGAAAAAAGCAGCTGGATTTCAGAGATATTTGCAAAAAATACTGTACACTATTACAAGAAAGCAAACACGCTTGGATGGCTTTATTTCTATAATTTTCTTCCGTAGCATTTTGCTGTGAAACCGAAAGTAAAACTGTGTTACACAACGACCTTGTGGTTTGAGATGGTTTCCGTAAGCTGCACTATTGATCTGACTGAGACTTAGACATGTTTCCATTTGATGAAGAATGTGTTTACAAAGATTTGCAATGCCTCCTTAATAAAACGAACATGCCCATAGAGTACAAATTCGTATTTCCTCTAACTTTTTCCTACTGTGAAATTTGACATTTCAATCGTTACGCTCTGGACAAACATTAAATATATAATGCTGATTTTGTTTTTCATACATGATACACGCTTGAATTTAGATAAATGCGTATCCTGTTAAATATTTTCGTAATTTATGCGGTATGCAAGCTTATCTAAAGCCCTGTATGTACATGTATACATGCTATGTATGCATTTTAATAAAACTGTACTGAGAGTTTATACACATATCTTTAAATGGATACTTATTGAGTTCTTACAAACCTGTATAGGCCTGCAGTATTGAAGAATGTAATAATAAGTGAAATATGACAAAAATAGTATAATTCAACAATGCTAGTGAGTAGTAGTGACCATTTTAATTTTCGAAGAATGGATTCTGATTATATTCTATGATCTGTCGCTTTGTTTGAAATGATGATCGATTATAAAACTTCAACCAGTTCCCATCACTACTAAGACACAATGCTAACCACAAAATTGTTTTGCTAAATTTCCAAAATGATTCATATTAGTTTCTGGCTTGAAGAATAATTGCCCTTTGGTCACAGACTTTGTTTCTGGGAATATGCAAATTTTACAACAGCAGGGGCATCTGTGTCCCCTGGACACATTTCTAGTAATTGTGTGAACTTTTTTTCTGCTTTTTATTTAAGTTACGTTACCCAAACAAATTTCATTTAATTGGATAAATTGGT
>CAXHUL010000123.1:0-70213 GCA_964019695.1 Loripinus fragilis
GTCCATAAATAATCTGAAAATAGATTAAGTAAAAGTAGTTTACCTTGTTGGTCTGCCGAGCTATAATGGTAATCAGTAATTAATCAACTAAGACCCAGATAAGACAACGCAGAACGCAACATCTCACCAGCTTCACATGTCAGTAATGTTTCCTATCGTAAAACCCACAGTAAGTCACCCATGGCTCAAGGCGATCAGCTGTCTCCTCGACTATTCCATAAATCCCCTCGTCTGTAGAGTCAGTCTGTTCCTTGGAACTAGTGGGCCCAGTAGGGGCATATCCAGGATTTCTGGAAAGGGTATTCGTATTTTTAAAGGTATTGAGGTCCGCTTTGCTGATTTTATCTCATTTTTCTTAAATATCCCATGAAAATAAAATAATTTGGCCTAACTGAGACCAAATTATTTCATTTTCATAGAATATTTGAAAACGGGGAGCAGGCAGGGGGTTCACCGGAGCGAATCGCCTCTGGATCCGCCACTGAGGCCTTACTGGCTATGAAAACATGGAGAGTATTCGGTTTTCATGAACTGTGGGTGCAATTTAAAGAGAATATTTATTTATTTATTTATTTATTTATTTATTTATTTATTAATTTATTTATTTATTTATTTATTTATTTATTTATTTATTTATTTATTGTTGAAGAAATGTTTTATAGCCATGTTTACATGCTTAGAGTTTAGATTTTACGGAAGCGTATATGCGCCACCACTTGCTACTTAAATCCGTCAGAAAAAGACTGTTTTCTGGCGAAAATGTCAGAAATAAGTGGATTTGATGCGATAATATTTAGAATATTCAAATATATTGCGTTAAGATAGTAATTTTTATTTCAGTGGTCAATCTTTTGTCGACAAACGGATTAAAGAAACAGCATGCACGTCTTATTTTCTTGTCTGCAAATTATTATCTCAATTGACCAAAAAAGTATCTAGCTCCTCGCAAAAAAGATATTGCTATAAAGGAGTTCTAGCAATATTTTTGCATCTAGCTTAAAACTATTGCTTTTCTTTAGAACTTTTTACATATTGGCAGTATTACTTCCTGCAATAAGAAGAAATAAGAAGCAAGCTGTATAAATGTTTAGCTGAGCCTGTTGAGTATGTTGTTTTGATAAAATTATATTTGGCACTTCGAGATTTTTTTAAACTTTTAACGAAATTAATGCTATTTATCAAAGAACTATACATAATTATGACGCGATCACAAAATATTTTACTTTTGATAACATAATTATCGCGTGTTGTTTTTAAATAAGTTTCGTGCCAAATTAATAATTAGCAGTGCTAATAATTTTAAAGTCTTGCTTCTAGTTATATCATTTTTGCCAATAAATATATTGACATTGTAGCGAAGAAAACGCAGGTGATAGTTGTTTTCACATTTTCTCTCTTAAATATTGTGAAATAAAACAATTGTTTTAAACGCAATGTTGATTCGATCAAGCAGTTGTAGAAATTATTTCTCTGATTTAGATCTGATCAAGCAAATATTGAAATTATTTCTTTTAAATAATAAAAGTACATGAAAGTAAGTAAGGGTGCAAAGATCAGGAATCGATACAATCAAGTACCATACCTTACCCAGGATACCAATATGAAAGTGACAAACTCACAGTTAGAAACCACAAACGCAAGCCAAGAGGTCAGCCCTTTCCCAGCAGGTGACTACAAGGCACATACAAACAGACGCGCACAAAGGCATAGCAAACACAAGACAGACAAAACATAAAAGATCTAAAAAAGAATTACGGCCTTGGAACGGTCAGTAAAATATTTTACTGAAGGGCTCAAACCGGCCCCACGGCGCCGACCCCCCCCCCCCCCCCCTTAATTTAGATGTGGATCAAGACACATAGATATTTGGTTTGCATGAACGGCCCCTTACTTATCAATGCATCATCTCCCAGAACATATAAATCAAGGTATAACAAGGAGATAAAGCAAAGATAAGGACTCAACAGTAAATAAAACTGTATACTGGAGCAAAAGAAATCCAACAGGTAATCACCAGTGGGTCCCACAAAAACAGCCAAAGCATCAGACCCCTACCATCTCATCAATAGATAAGTCTTTAAGTCGGAACCGTCATAGAGTCTGAAGTCCCACCGCACCGGCGTGCAATTAAAGAGGAAAGCAAAGTTGTCAACCGTGATTGGGTTGACCACCAAGCATGAAGTCTGTTGCAATTAGTTCAAAGACATTGCAGAGTTGTTTCTTCAATTCTCATAAATCCTTTCTGCATATATCAGTGTTAGCATAAACAGCGGACCAGGTCTGGGCAACAAAGGAACAGTGTCGAGTCTAATAGGTCTGCCTTGTTTGCGATCAGTCTGAGATTTAGGGCAAGTTATACGTGCGCTATATGAAATGTCCTAACACTCATGGGCCTTCATCTATATTACTTTCGAAATATAATAAGATGGGAATTAAATTGCACTGTAATGAACACGCTAACTTCTTCAGAAAGTAACTGAAATATGATCAGTAAACGACAAATCATACACTACAGCCCTGAACACTAACAATCACATGCACTTAAGAAGAAGGGAAAAGTAAAGCCAAACAAGATGATTGCAATACTAGAAAGGACACTTAATACTACACAACAAAAAATGGACCACCATCAAGCACCCCGCAAACAATGGCAGTACCAATGAACAATGAGTTAACAACAACAGAACCAACGCCTTAGAACGGGCAGCAGCCGATGCCGCAGATTTGTCTGCTATGGATGCAATCTTAGTACCATAATCGTCAATTCTGTTAAGTTAGGCGAAGAAAACATTTAAAAACTGTGACGATTCACTGAAACTTGTTAGATATTTTAGCCATATGGATCTGAAACTGAGGACTAAGAGAGAAAAAAATATTCTGAACTTAAAAAAAGTAAAGAATAGGGGATATTGTTTGCTTTATTACCGTCAACAAGATATAATTGTGAAATATGAGAGTCAACCTTGTGATATACGAGAGTCAACCCCTGGTCGAAATATTGTTGTCTGAGAAACACATGACTGGATCAATCCTACATATGCATGAGATCACTTGCTGATTAGAAAATGTAATACTAGTTAACATTGGTTGTGTAAGTGATATAATTTCTAATGTTCGAATTTGTCCTACTTTTTGCGAACAGTACATACACTAGCCAGTCTTCCATGTTCCTGTAGCACTCTTACGTGTAATCATGAGTTACCATCATTATAGCATATAAGTAAGCTGTACTTTACACAAGGTAAGGAAGAAAGCAAAAATCAGGAATCGATGCAATTAAATGCCACATATGACCCAGGAAACCCCACAGGAAAGTGACAACAACGAAAGAAAATATCACGTAAAGAGAGCCAAGTGGTAAGCCCTTTCCCAGCAGGTGATCGCAAGGAACAGACAAGACAGCATAACTGATATTAAATTCAAATAACAAAAAGATCCACAAAAGCACAGCCAGTAAAAAACTACCAGAGGGCCTAAATATGTTATAGGGTGACAACTTTACCAGTATTTCTGAAGTGAATCAAGACAAATATATGTTTGGTTTGCATGAGAGATCCCCAACCACCCATCGATGCATCATCCACTAGATAATACTAATTGAGATATAAAAAGTAGATGAAACCAAGATAAGGACTCAACAGTATATACAACTGAATACTGGAGCAAAATAAATCCAACAATCAAACCCTGGTAGTCACAAGACCAGGCCTCAACCCCACCCCATCTATAGACAAGTCTCTACGTAAAAACTGTCACAGAGCCTGAGGTTTGATCCGCCAGTGTGCAACTAAAGAGGAAAGCAAAGTTGCCAACTGCTAGCTACCGAGTTGACCACCAAGCATGCAGCCCACCACTATAATGTTATAACACATCTCTTAAAATGAAAAACTATTTTAATTAACTACGCTGAAAAAAATATTAGAGCCAACAATTTTCTTTATCTTTTGCACTCAGTCGCCACCATAGATCCCTGGGTCAAAAGAGACCAAAGCCCTATATCAAAATTATTGTATGCCGGGTGAAATTTAGTAAAAAAGTTTTGCCAAGTTTATGATACCGATAGCCTTGTTTAAGAAGTTTTTGAGTTAACGGCCAACAGAGAGTGCCGAAATCAGCAACACAGCAAACTGGACAAGCTGAGAAACACGAAAAAATAGTAAGTGAGTATGATCAGGAAATACCACAATCACAAAGTGCAGACAAAGCCATGGCACCACAAGGAAAAGCCACACAATAATCACGAGACACCAGAAAAACTAAGCAAAGCAACCAGCTCTCTCTTCCCCATCAAGATGATTGCAAAACTAGAAGGGGCATAAAGTAACATTCAACAAAACATAGAACAGTTACAGACTCCCACAATGGGAGTAACAGTAAACAACAAGTCAACAGCAGAACCACCGCCTTAGAACAGACAGCAGCCTAAGCCCCCCCCCCCCCCCCGGGGGGGGGGGCTTAAATACATTTTACTGGTACCAAATCTTCGCCCTAAATTCTGCTGTTGTTGAAGTACAAGAAATGTTCAGCTCGCATGGACGCCTTCTAATCATTGCAATTTATCATCACGGAGAAACACTCTAATCAAATTAACACACTACGAACCCTGCTGTCAAAGACTTTTGACTATTACCTGTAAATGGCTAACACATAGATTATACATGTTATGATTCCAGCTCAATCAGTCTGTCCTGTTCACTAAGGTGTATCAGAACTACATACTGTATACATGCAATTGTAAATTGATGATAAGCTACATGTTTATACAAAATAACGCTTAATAAACTTTTGTAATAATTTGTTTTTAAGCATTTTGGCAGCCTTCACCTCACCGCACCCCATACCCTGGCCAATCATCCCAGTTTGTAAATTGTGTGTAATGTGAAACTACAACTGTATGCAAAAAGATAAGTTTGCTCACGGGGAAAGCACTTAAAATAGTTTTTTTTCTATTTCCTATATAATGACAAAAGCAGAGTTTTCACCCCATACTTCTAAATCGGTACTTGTCCAATGAAAAAAGTATTTTTGCCAATAATTCGGGCTGTACCTACTAATCTTTCGATGGAAAAAATATCCTTTTCTAAGAAACTGTCTATGGCCATTTTTTTATGGGCAATTCTTCTTTAAGACTGTCAGAGATCCTTGTTAACTTCTTGTCTTACCACTATCAAAAACCATGTAATAAAGCACTGCGAAAAAGTTAATGACTAGTCTGATAAGAATCTATTTTGGTCTAGTAAACATTCAGGTGAAGTATTAGATAAACTTAAAACTAGGGATTTCAATGCCGTCAGTTTGTCTACAAATGCTTTTTCCACTCTTTAAACTACTTAACCTCATATTTTAATTAATGATAAACTAACTGTTCTGATTGAACAAAATTTCCAAAGAGAAGGCTCTCATTACCTTGCATGAAATGAAAGAAACACGTTTGCACTTCAGAACAGCCGAAAATATATCATGCACGGTCTTGTTAAAATGATTGTTTGGTTGGAATGCATTTTATACGATAGGGGTCACTTTATTGGATAGACAAGTTGTTTGGATTCCATTGTGCTCCCCAGATTGCAGATTCATTCTAATTTTGTTATGAGAGGGACTTTATGATGTATCTTTCTGATGATCAATAGGCTTACATTATTCAGGGGTTTAACACTACATCCAGATATTTGGATGATATTTTAAGCATGCATAATACACTTTTTGACGATATATTAATTCAGATGACCTCTTCAGAGCTCCAACTTAATAACTTATACCTCTGATACCAAAGCTGTGTTTTTGGACTTGCATTTTTCCGTTTTTAATGATATTGTTTCTACCAAACTTTACGATAAATATGGCGGTTTTGATTATGAAATCGTTAGTTTTCCATTTTTAGATGGTGATATTACTCACTCTACATCATATGGAGTTTATATTTGTCAACTTATCTGATCTGCTAGAGCATCTAGTCATGTTGCAGACTTCAACACTCGTAAAAATATTTAACTTTATAAACTTCTTAAACAAGCCTATCTGTATCATAAACTCCGCAAATGTTTTTCTTAGCTGTATTGCCGATGCTTTGACTTGATATCTAAACTCAATGGCAGACTTAAATCTCTTGCGCCAGGGTCTTTCCAAACCAGATTTGTGGCGACTTAGTGATAAATTTAAGAAAACTATTGACATTAAGAAATGTTTATCACAGTTTATCAAAATAATGTCTCATTATAAAAAGATTGGCTATAACATTTATGTATTTCAACAAATTGCGTATGCTTGGTAATTAAACCAATAACGATTTGCAACTTTGCTTTCCTCTTTGTTGGCCAGACCTCAGATTCTATTATGGTTCTGACTTAAAGCCGTATCCATATATCAAATGGTTGGTGCCTGATGCTTCGTCTGTTTTCCGGCCCATCGGCTTTTAAGTGTTGGATTTTTTTTGCTCAGGTATTCAGTAAGAAGTCCTGATCTTAGATTTATTTCCATTCTATATCTTGATTTATATGTACTAGGAGATGATTAAGGTTAAATTATGGATCTTTCACGCAAACCAAACATCCATGTCTTGTTCTATGTCAGAATTGAAGGTGAGGCTGGTACCGTGAAACCAGTTTAAGCCTTCAAGTAGTTTTCTTATTTACCATTCCAAGTCGGTGTTTCTTTTGTGGATCTTATTTGTTTGTTTTTGTCTTTGCCATGCCTCTTTTCTGCAACCCCTGTGGTCATCTGTTGGCTTAGGGTTGACTACTTGGTTTACTTGTGTGTAATATTTTCTTGTTCTGTCACTTTCCCATATGAGGTCCTAGAGTCCTTCTAATATTACAAGTCTTTGTATCTATTAAATCTCTCAAGTCTTATTCTGTGAATTATTGAAAAATAAAATTATCCAGTCGACAACATCTCTGTATTATCCTGTCACTCACAGTCCTTATGCAGCTAATAACACAGAGGTCCTGAAAAAATCAGCTCTCTCATGTCCGTTGAACATATCCAACAGTTTAGTGCAGAAAAGATTATACATGAAATGTGAAGGTAGATTCGTGATAGTGTTATGAGTCTCCTAAGTTAGGGTAAGGAAGTGATTTTTATCGTGAAGGATTATAGTTTTTTTTGTTGCTTTACGCCCCAATTCAACAGCTATGGTCATGGCAGGACGTTCAGTAAATCTTACCACACTTTTTCCAAGCCAGTACCTTATGCATATACTTTCGCTTGTAACTGGCAACAACCCTTCTTGAATGATTTGGGCCAAACGGAGAAGAATGACACTAGAAACTATTTCATGATCAATTTCCACGAAAGTATTGGAACGGGCAGTATCAAATTTGTGACCCCTTGATCTGCAGTCAGACTCACATCTGTAGCCAGACACGTTACCAACTGCACTACGCAACCATGTAGTATGGATTATAGTTAGAAATGGTAGGTAAAAGTTGGTGGGAAGGCATGGTTTTAGATCATTTATCATACCCCTACTTATCGCACTCTATCAACAGCTATCCAATACAATCATCCAATCTGTCTACCAAAAATTGTCTGTTAATTACTGTAACAGTTTAGTTTATGGTCCACTCAAAATAAATCTTGTCATGTCTTTCGTCTTGTCACTTTGATACATATTACTTCCACCTGGCTTTCTAGAATTACAAGACCTAACCTTCCCTCGCCACCCTCTCAATTCCTACCCTCTTAGAGGATGTATAAAAAGTAACGTTGAGATTACAAGCATATATGGCATTCTGGTACATTATAACCACACAGTGGTGCCGTGACCAGGATAAAATGTAACAGAGTCGGGTGAGTGACAGTGTTCTGCATGAACAAGTGAGACCAAGAAACGAAGTTGTATGTCTGGACTACGCAGCTAGCTAAAGTATAAATGTTACTCTTTGATGAATATCTTCATCCGTCTTACAGAACAATAGCTTTGTGGCCAAATGCTTCTTTTAACAAAATGTTATTTTTAACCAATAGGTATGATAGGGAGTAACTTTTTGAACTGGATTTTTAATGAAGCCTTGGACCAATAATGAAATCATAGATGCAAGTTTCTGCTTCTGTGTGAATTGACCTGTCACAAGTTTTGTCTTCTGTATGAATTTATATTCTTAATAATTTTACATATAAAGTGTAAAATTGGTGCTAGATGTAGCTTTAACGGTAGAAACTAGATGAGTTAAGTAGAGTTCTCATCATATTGTATCAATTTGGGCAATACTATTGTGTAAGCACTTCATTAAACAAAACTCGTTGAATTTTACAATCAAAGAATAGTGTTATTTATTTGCCAATCCATAACAGGGAAAAATACTGAACACATCAACCTCTGCCACTAAAATAAGCATGGTTATTCAAACTAAGTCAGTATTCAAGTATGGTTTATAATGAAACATAATTGTTGTTTATTTTTATTTTTATGAATTAGGACAATATGTTTACAAGTAAGAAAATATGTTACCGTTCCTTTATTTTCATGCAATTTGGCCAACATATTCTAAACATATATGGGCAGTTTTTATGTTGAAATAGTATCTTGACAAAGATCGCAACGTATTAAAATTGTAACTCAAATTTTGACCAAATACAAAATATACACTTTGCAAAATTTCTAATTGGTCACCTTACATTTGTACACTAGTTTTGAAAATAAGATTGGGTTATACAAAATGCATGCTTCTATAGACCAACCAAGACTCTGCAGGTCATTTCATTTAAAAATGACTGGTACTTCATGCACAGATGCTGCTAGAGTAAAGGTACCCTCATTTCAAAATGTCACATTTTCTCTACAATATGCAATATTCCACAGAGACGCAATCCATTTGTATTTTGTTTGTGTGAAGATGTGTCTGACTGCCGTAATCAGAAACATACATGCTTCAAATGATTTGCTCCAATCCTCGCTTCTGTTACGTAATAGCATGAAGACAAATACTACCAGCAGCTAGATCATAGGAATCAAGCTATATGCATACAATTTCGATAGGAAGTTGGCACTGTTCTGCACGCCTTAATATCTGCAACACGGCATTGAAATTTTCAGCGAGCATTCATTACTACTAGATGTCACTGTTCTACTTTAGAATTTGAAAAAATAAAGCAAAGTACAGTCAAATTGACTTTTAAGTGTTAAATTCCAACCAGAAGTGCGCAGCAGCAGTGGAATGTTTGTCACCATAAAATGCACGAATCAAAGTGAGAAAGATCGCAGGGTTCTATACTGTTTGGATTGTCTTGTAAAGATAAAATAAAATGCATACAACAATTTTAGCACGAGGTACAAATGAATTTCAAAATACTATAAAAATATGATATTTTAAAAAAATGCGTAAGACATCTACTTTTGACACAATTTCAAGTCTCTCTTGTTATTTTGAAGTCGGCTTAACCCGTTTGTTACCAACTAAAATTAAATTTGATATAAAACTTCACTCAAAACCATTTTTGCTTCAAAAAAGCATATGTTTGCATTTTTAACAAAAAAAAAACGTGGATTGAGAGACAACTTTTCTGAAAGACCGCTTAACTTTTGCCCATTAAACCGCACAAGGCAAGGCAGAATGCTTAACCCAGCAAACGCCCCAACGCCACCACTTTTCAGTCGTTCATTGATTATTCATTATTGTAATGGACTGACCTTTCCAAACATTTCATCAAATAGATTGGAATGTATGACGGTAAGGTTCATCCAGTATTGAGTAAACTTGGATTTTCAGTCAAACTAGACCTTTGTCACAAGTGCTAGATGAATGCGCATATGAAAAAAAAATAATGAACGGGGCAATTTTAATTCATGAGGTTTTTCAAATCATTTAATTGTGCTTACAAAAATTGGTATAGCCTTGAAAAAGGTTATATTCTGTGGACGGCAGCATATCAAAATTGATCACTGGGTGTTGGATTGCCACCCACCTCCCAATGTAGGTAATCCACAGCTTTTATACCTCTTGCACAGTACGGGCTGGGTTTTGCTGGATGGCAAGTACATTGCACGGGGTGATCATATATTGGTAATAATTTATGTCAAATTCTCATTGGTTTACATTTGATCAGATCAATTATTTCATTGTGTACCCTCCATGTCTCTGTAATGGTTAAAACAATCTTTAGTTAGTATAGAGGAGACTATGATATTATTAAAAGCTACACCATTAGAATAAAGCTTGTCATTTATTGGAATCATGAGGCTACACCAATAGAATATAGTTCTGAAGTCCTTTAACATTTATGCTACTCATGAGGCAAATTCGTTTCATGACATATAGCTAAAGGTAAGATCACTTACCTGTTCAAAGCAGAAATCACTTTCCTCTTGTCTGTATCTAGTGGAATCATCTGCCAAACTTGGTGAGATCAGTCGCCTCTCATCATTAAGAATTAATCTAGGGGCGCGATAATTCGCCTTCTGCATTTATATTCCATAAAGAGTCGGGGTCATCCTATCCTAAGCAATAGATATGATCACTTCCATGTTCCATGGTGAGATTACCTTTCTATTGGCTGTATCTGGTGGGGTCACCTGCCAATTGGTTGAGCCCATTCCCCTTATGCCTTGGATCAATCAGGTAATTATCATGCCCTATTCCATAGACAATTTTTAGTTGTTTCTTCTGCGATCTCCTCAAGCTTTAGTTTCAATCGAATTTGCAAGGGTCTTTGGGGGAGTGAGAGGAGACCAGGCCACACAAATGGAATATTAATAAACTGTTATTATGCATATATTTGTCGCTCGTGTTACTGATTATTACATTAGCATTAACCTTTATTTGTTATCTTTTGATTTGTGTACATCTAACTAAATCAGAGTGCAGTCAAAACAAGAATGTTTCAATCATTTGTAGCATGTGTTAAGTGATATGCTACGATTCTGTTTCTCCTTTCCCATGCTTGGGAACTAAGGCTTTCCATTAGGGCATCCCCTCTTTGGTCACCTATTCTTAGGAAGTATACTAAACCATTCAATGTGTTCAAGAGACGAGGAAAGTTTCTCAATGTTTTCTAATTGCAATGCCAAATGTGTGTCTGTTGCACACATTTATGTACAAAACCTACCATTACCTCATCTGTATATAGTAGACAGTTCTCCATAATCAATAATTATGATTTGAACTGAACATCATCTGATCTGGTTAATTTTATACTTATTGTGGCATACAATATGTTTGGCAGTCTGGTCGATCCTTAAAGACTAGATTTCATGAGTACTTTATTAAGATGAAAAGGCCTAAAATTGACACTTTTCTGTATTGTCAATTATACCAAACAGGCCATTCACCTTGCAAAGTTGAAAACTGAAAACATCATTTATGATCCAAATACTATACTAATGATATAAAAACTCGAAACTGAATTAAAATGGATAAAATTATGGCAATCACATTTTCTTGAGGGTTTTAATCATAAGATACATCTATGCCAAAAATATAATTTCTCAAATGTCCGATTTTGATGTTCTTTCTCTTTTGAATGTAAGAAGCGTTAAGTTAGATCTCATGGTTAACGTAGAAAAAACAACAACGTTTAGTGTGAATTATGTGCAGAAGAAAGCATTAATACTTCTCTAAAATATCTTTCCGTTGTTTTGGATAAGGACGGTAACCATAGTTTACATTCATTTCTTAGTTATTTACCTTGCTCAGTTTTACGCAATTTAGAGTTAGAGGCTAATAAATTTACAATATAGCTAACAAATCATAAAACGGAAACCTTTTTACAAGGTGTTATGTTATGGTCTGCATTTTCTTTGTCCATATTTCGATTCTGAGGTCATCAATAAATGCCATTTTATTAAAATTATACTCATTAACAAAAGTATGAAGTTTTTTGATCTACATAGTATCTTTAAAATAAATGGATCCGTGAAATACTTTGTTCCACATTACTTTAATTATACAGAAATTACTAAACTTTAGCCATAAATAAAATAAATCTATTAGATAGACTATGTATAATTTTATTAAGATCATGACCAATACCTATGTGAATATTGATTCCAATACTATCAAAAAGCATGTAATAAGGTTCCACGAAAAAAATATGAAAGATCTGGTAACAATCTATTTTGTTCTATTAAAATTCACGTTAAGTAAAAGATAAATTTAAAGCACTGCTACCAATTTGTCTGCATACGATTTTTTCAACTCTTTACATTACTTACACCATATATACAATGCGACCTTTTGGTGGGACATAGGCAAACAGTCTATACGCTGATTAAACGACGCATAAAGGAGCATCAGCTCAGGGTTTTATAACCATTCCAAGGCGGTACTTCTTTCGTGGATCATTTGTGTTTTTGCGTCTTATGTTTCTCATGCTTTCGCGTCTATTCATTGCTGCATTGTGTTCACCTGCTGGGAAAGGACTGACCTCTTGGCTCTTGTTGGTGATGTTTATTGTATTTTTGTTACTTTCCAATGTGGTATCCTGGGTCAGGTGTGGTACTGGATTGTATCGTTTCCTGATCTTTGCCGTCTTTCTTACTTTTAAACTATTTGCTTACAACAGCAAAAAAACCGAAATGAGAATTATTATTTGTTTGAGAAAATCCAAAAATTTTGTGAACACTAATACACACCTGTGGCAAATCATAAGATGCATATCAGGATGATTTGTAACATTTTTTTAAGAACTGAAATCATCAAATTTATCTAAAAATATGTCACGGTGGTGACATGAAAAAAGTAGATCTGGATGATTTGCAAAATTTGTTTAAGAATTGAAATCATCAATTTTATCTAAAAATATGTCACCGTGGTGACATGGAAAAAGTAGATCTGGATGATTTGCAAAATTTGTTTAAGAACTGAAACCATCAATTTTCTCTAAAAATATGTCACGGTGGTGACATGGAAAAAGTAGATCTGGATGATTTGCAAAATTTGTTTAAGAACTGAAGCCATCAATTTTATCTAAAAATATGTCACGGTGGTGACATGGAATAGTAGATCTGGATGATTTGCAAAATTTGTTTCAGAACTGACATCATCAATTTTATCTAAAAATATGTCATGGTGGTGACATGGTAAAAGTAGTTTCCTAATGAAATTCGTTTGGCACTTAAAGTCTTATCAGTTACGAAGTAGCACGATCTTAGCGGCATCAACATTACATTCTCCTTCACACATGAACCTTGACGATGTAATGCTTTCAATCAAAAATGTCTATGTTTGCAAGATCTTCTATCATATTTGTGTATATAGACTGCCATTTTGCTTTTCCCCACCAAATGGTAATAGTGTGGCACTATGTGGTAGGATGAACACTGGGACGCTATTGTTTTAAATATTATGAAACACAACAATTTTATATAAATAAAAAATATACTCACCAACATTTTACACAAGGTATTCCTGGCATACCTTTTGTACAATATATTCCAGCACATATTCCAGCACATAAGGTATGCCTGGCATACCCATAGCCCTAGGCTTTCTGGCATACTGTTGTACTTTATGTTCCATGTACATATTGTGCTTAAGGTATTCCTGGCATACCTTGTGCTTAAAATATTCCTAATGTATTCCAGCACATAAGGTATGCCTAGCATACCCATGTGCTTTTGATATTCCTGGCATACTATTGTGCTTTGTGTTCTTATATGCCAATGTGCTAAAATTGTGCTTAAGGTATTCCTGGCATACCTTATGTTCAATATGTTCTTCAGATATTCCAGCACATAAGGTATGCCTGGCATACCCATAGTCCTAGGTTTTCTGGCATAATGTTGTGCTTAATGTTCTGTGTACATATTAAGCTAAAGGTATTCCTGGCATACCTTGTGCTAAAAATATTCCTAACGTATTCCAGCACATAAGGTATGCCTGGCATACCCATGTGCTTTAGATATTCCTGGCATACTATTGTATGGTGCTTAAGGTATTCCTGGCATACCTTATGTTCAATATGTTCTTCACATATCCCAGCACATAAGGTATGCCTGGCATACCTATATATATATTTATAAGGCATAGGGTGTGCAGTGGCTCAGTGGTAGAGTAGTTGACTTGAGACAGAGAGGCCGCAGATTTAAGCCTCACCGGCTTCACTGCGTTGTGTCCTTGAGCAAGACACATTAATCCTAGCTGAGTACTGGCTCAACCCAGGAAGACCCGTCACTACATATCTGAAAGATTGTTGATGGGACTTAAAGAATCAAATCAAACATACATAATGTGACTCATGTATTCCTGGCATACTATAGTAGCTATGAGCCGTGACGTGATTTCCAACAATATGGTATTTTGACACGTGTACACTCAGACGAGCCTGTGCAGCCTCCCTTTTAAGCTTAGAAACTCCAAATAATTTCCGGTCAGTAGCTTTTAACAGTCAAAGGATATTCAAGGGACTAGCAAAGCCTCTTATCAGACTGTGCATATGCGCAGGCTTGTCTGAGACTTTGCTGGTCGCACATACCACATTGTTGGAAATTTCATGTCGTGGCTCAATTATATAATGGGCCATTTATATAAACCTTCATTCTCTCTTCACAAGGAGGCTCAACCAGAAAGTGTAGCTTTGTAGCAGTCTTCGGGAGCGAAGCGGCTCAGTGTTAGAGTGCTTGACTCGAGACTGAGGGGCTGCGGGTTTAAGCCTCACCAGCGTCACTGCGTTGTGTCCTTGAGCAAGACACAATGATCCTAGCTTAGTAATGGTCCAACCCAGGAAGACCTGTCCCTTTATAACTGAAAGATTGTTGATGAGACATAAAGAATCAAATCAACAAACAATTTGTAACAGTCTTTGCTATTCAAATATATGGGCCATCAAACTTGACCTTGCCGTAAACTAGGTCAAGATCAACACAGGTCTACTTTCTTCATATGTGACAGTGTTTAAAGCATAAATTTGTCTAGGAAATATATCACCAGTGTTATTAAAGGCTCAATAAATAAAGGAAGCTGTGCACCATCTGTAGTATGATACAGTTGTGATATGACTGGAAAATTGTTGAAAGCTACATTAAACCAGTTACCAAAAAGTACACATGTACTTGTATTATGGACATGTATTGCTGGAGTGTATTGTTCAGCCAGCAAATAATATGGATTTCCAACTTAAATACTAAATAAGGAACTAGATGAATGAAGTGTTTAATAAAAGTTTATTCAGTAAACATTCTAGAATTTACATTATATAAATAAGTACAGATCTGATACAAATACACACTTCGCCATTAAAAATGCTAAAAACGTGATATATCAAACAACCATTCACAGTTTTGAAAGCGCTAGGAAAGTGTGTGCTAGCTGACGTCATTTGTTACTGCAAAATGGCGGAGAGTAGGAAGCAGGTGAAGACTACAAATGTGTATTGGTCGTTGGTTGTGTGTTCGAATTAAAATAATCCAGCTCAAGTGTGTGAATTGTTGAGAAATAATTCACTGTTTGTCGGTCAGTTGTACGAAGATAAATCACATGCGCTGCGGGCTCCTGGTTTGATCTTCTTTAAAACTGACCTCCAAACAGTGAATTATTACTCAACAATTCACTGCTGGAGCTGATCTATTTCTTGAAGGACAAATGACTAAGTAATGACAGTTTGCAATTTCCACTGTTGACAAATTCTCTCATTTTATGAGAAGCAAGCCCAAAGTACCCTTAATGTCCTCACCTTAGTTTCACTGGCTCTTCAAGGACCACAACATGAATTAACATACTAAAATTCATAGCCCTAGTCGCAATAACCAGAAAATGTTAAAGGTTTTTTTTTGTATTTATGATTAATGTCCCACGATCTAGTGTGAATTACGTTACCAATTTTACTGTCTCACAAATTACAAACCATGCAAGTTAAGCTCACATCAAACATCTCTTATTTCAAGAGGATTAATATGCGCATGGACAAAAGAAACGGATTTGATGAATTATTTGTTATTTTTCGCAGATAAAAAAATATCTAAGGTTGTTGAAAAATCTGCAGTTTTGTGAATTACGTTACCCTATGTGTATCATTTGTACAAGAAGAGGTATAATTATCGCAACTGAAGACAATGTAAGAACTATAAGCTAATTATAAACGAAACCATACAGGAACTCTGCAAGAAGTTGTTTGCATAGAAAAAAAAGTGGAAATATAAATTTGTGAATTACGTGACTACAATTTTACTAAAATCCAAATACCTCTCTAAATGCATACACTAGCTGAAAAAATGTTTGTTTTTTAATCAAAGCAAATATGTTCCAGTTAATAAAGATCAATTTAAACCATATTACAATTGTCATTTTGCATCAACAAGGATTTACCTATACACTATATGCTCTGGGTACATCAACTCCCCTATTCATGTACCTTACAAAGATATCCATTATATCAGCACATCATATGCAAAGCAATCTGTATAAAAAACAAAGGTGAATAGTGTAAATCTCTAAGGGACTGTTCGTATGATTTTTGAAATGAGCTGGATTAAACATATGTAACGTAATTTGCAAGTAGGTTACTTAATTCACATTCTACAAAAACCCAGATCAGTCCAATCATAGGGCCAAAGGCAACAATTCGACGGTGAGTATAAGTTTCTGACTTGTTGTTAAATTGTTATTTTCTTTTTTTTTTAAACCATTTCTATCTCGATGCTGCTACCACTGGAGGTTTATTGGTGAGTTTATGTGTACACTTTGAAACCGGCACTCTCGCTTTTGCATCTTGGTCCATTCCAGTTGATTACAGTGAACTCAAATGTTCTCATGACTTACTATGTTGATAACGTTTATAGGTTATATGTAAGATAAAATAGTTAACTTGAATTTATAACTTCTTATTTTCAATTGAAGTGAGCAAATGGGCTATGTGAATTACGTTACCATGAACATGTTTGCCATTTTCTGAGAAGGGTGTATCTTTGTGAAAGATGCAAACAGTTAACTTTGCTTTTTTGTAATATATGTACCTGTAAAGGCATTTTTGAACTTAGATTATTCATTATACATTGTCAATGTTTAAAGTGAGCCACAACAAGTTTTCAAATATATGGAATATTTAGAATTATTATTCTATAATCATATTTTAAAGTGTTATTCCAACAAGATTAATAAACCCAAATGCAACAGCTTGCTTCCAATGTGCAAAGGATGATGTAAAAAGTGTTAAGCAACATACTTGAATCTGATATTTTGCAGAAAAAGATATGTTTCTACGCAGGAAATAAGAGTGCAAGGTATGTGAATTACATCTCCAACCTATTGGCACAATATTCTTTGCACAATTATATAATTTATTATTTCCAATACCAAACAAGAATATATTTTTTAATATTCACCATCTACTGTTTCAAAACCAATATTTTTTTTTCTGGTAAGCTCTTCAAATTTAATGGATACAATTAAACAATTTGAATTCCACCGTCAATTCATAACAAATATGCTTTGACAATGCTGAGAAGCAAAAACATGATAAAAATTCTACATAAAAAGCTTATTTGATTAACAAGAGATCCAAGTAGAAGTGCATGCTATAGAAGCTCTTAATATTTCAGTCTTGCAAGAAATTTGGTATGTACAAGTATACTTCATCACAGTAACATAGTGCACATTCAAATTCAGTAGTACTCTTTGTGAGGCTGAATAATTGAAATTTTGGATGCGCATATTTTTAGACATCATTATCTAATTGACCTATACCAATAGGTAAAAATATAACATAATGATGAAAATCTAAGCCAAAGAATTTTAGGGACAAAAAATGGCCATGAACTTAACTCGTTTTGGCTGTACAATTCCAAACCACTCCGTCCAAATATCAACTCTTATAAAAAAAGTTTTGAAGACAATCGGCCAAAAAATGCCCAAGATAGAACACATAAACCATTTTTTAAATGAATCAAGGGCAATAACTCTGTGGTTATTTGGCAAAATTTACCCATCTACAATCCCAAAATACTCCGCCCAAATATCAACTTGTATACAAATAATCTGGATAAAATGGATCTTCCAGAAATAGAGAGAACCTCCAATATAAGAAAACAGCAGACTCAGTATCATTGAGTCTGTTCATCAGAACTAATGGAAAGTGCAACAATCAATTCTCAAGGAAACCATTTTTACACGAATCAAGGGCAATAATTCTATGCTTCTTTAACCAATAAGGGCAATGACTAAGTGATAATTAGACGAAATTTGCTCATCTACAATAAGGTAAAAAAATCAAATTGTCCAAATCCACCAACAAATGAAAAAAATGGCTGTTCACAATTTTCATCAAGTACACACTAGAAAGCCTAAACACCGGATTTCACATTTTTATGAAAATTAAAAAAATCTGAAATAACACCTAAAATTAATGTTGTTGGTTTATATTATCAATCTCATTTTTTTTCAAAATCCACCAACAAATAACAAAATGATTGCATCAAGTTCACTCTAGAAAAGCCTAAACACAGGATTTCTCATTTTGTTAATTAAAATTGAGGAGATAAGGTAAAAAACTTTTCAAAATCCATCAAAAATATCGCTGAACATTTACAATTTGAATTCAAAACACTCTAGAAAAGCCTTAACACAACACTAGTACAGGATTTATCAGCTGAACCATTTCGTAATTTTGGTAGAGCTATAGGAGGAACCTATAGTCCTATAGAGGATCTTACATGAGTGTTCATGTTTTATTGAATTTATTAAACGAGTTGGGGAAAAGAGATAAAATGAGAGGCTTGTCAAGCATTTTATCTCTTTTTCGTAACATTTTCAATAAATTTAATAATATAGAAGCATGAATGTTAGATTCTATTAATCATATGACATTAAAATTATTTTGAAATCATATTTTTGGCAGGTAAACATTATGGTTTTGCCATATGCCTTACGTTTAAAGCATCATTTCAAAACATTTCCCAAAAATCTGTAAACCAACTAGTGGTTTATCGATTTTAATACATGGCGTTATTTCTCTCTCAGACGTGATGTCATATGATAAAAGAAATTAAAAAAAATAGAATAAAAAATATATAATTTTCCCAAACAGCAGTAAAATTTTCGGCTAGCTGGCATTCTAAGTGAGTTGGTCGTGTGTCAGCAAACAAACAACTTTTTAAGGATGCCCTGAGCTAGTAACCATGACCTGAACCCCTTCTTAAGAGACTTTTTTGGGGTAAGGGGATAAGGCCGAGATGAAAAATTTTGATTCTTTGTTTACAAATTCTGAGAAATCAAGACAACTAGGAAAATACAGATTTCGAATAAAATTCTGTTCATTAATTTGTGAGCATCTTCTCAAACCATGGCACTCTTTGTCCAATGGCACTACTTTGTGCCAAATACCAGCATACATGGACATTTAGACCAATGGTAGATATCAAGCACCGAGTGATGTAAAAACTTCTTCTGTCTAGTGTGTTGCCACAGTATTGCCCTTCCATTGACAGACAGCCTGAAATTATATACAAAGACAAGGTTCATAGAAAAAAGTCCTGAAAGAGCTGCGTGAATTAAGGGGCAAATTTGGCCCTATCTAGAGCCAAAAACTGAAAGCTGCTTTCTACCAATTTCATCCAATTGTTTTATAAAAAATAACCAAAGTGTAAAATTCTGGCCTTATTTTACTTTTTCCCTTGCTATTGTAACAAAAATGGCCAACAAAATAGGACTAAAATAGAGAAATTGCCATTTTGGGCCAAATTTAAGGCTTTTGGAGACCGTTCTATCAGCACAAGCGAATACCGAAATAACCTTTTAACCTTGTGACGTGATAATTATTCTCATCATCTGTAAAAATATCTTTTATGGTATGTGCTTGTGCTCTATGTTAATTTCCGTTTCAATTGTCTCAAATTTGCTCCAAAGTGGTCATTTTCCTATTTTAAGCCTATTTTGTTGGCCATGAGTTTTGTTAGCATAGCAACAGTAAAAACAGTAAAAGTCGAATCAATACCAGAGTTTTACACTTTGGCTGTTACACTAATAAATTCATAAAAAGAAACTTCTAAAAAGCAACTTTCATTTTTTGGCCTAATGAGGTGGGGGGGGGGCAAAATAGCCTCTTAATGCACATAGCTCTTTGAATTTATACAAACTGTCTACAGTTCTATTTTAATTTGGTCCTAAGGTCCTAAGTAAAGATTTAACATTTAAATAGGACTAGGCATTTCGTGATTTATTTTTTGTATTAATGGAATCTTCAATTTAACTGATTGCACATTTTTATACCCCCCGCAAACTTTGTTTGTGGTGGGTAAACTGTTTTCACGTTGTCCGTGCCTGCGTCCGTCCGTCCGTGCGTCCATCCGTCTGTAACGTTTTGTTTCCTTAATATCTCTAAGAGTCATTGCTGGATTTTCATCAAACCTTGCAAACATGTTTATATATGCAAGACAAACACTTTAAACAAAAAAGTAAGGGCTAGGGGCCAATTCTATTAGAGTTATTTCCCTTTGTAGTTCTAAATGGCTTTTTATATAGGGTTTTATGCTTTTTAATATGCTATTATAGTCCATACAGGGGCCGATCAACTCCTGTCACAGCTTTTGATGGAACAATTTGATACTTTGCCTATACAATATAGACACATTGAACATATGCATGAAGGAGTTTGCTTCAGAAAAAATAAATTTTGACAAAATGACAGCAGTGAGAACTTAGGCAATTTTTCCCTAAGAAGGCTTTTGTATATGCATAGATAGGGCCTTCATGGGCCGATCAACTCCTACCACAGCTTTTGATGGAGCAATTTTGATACTTTGCCTATACAATATAGACACATTGAACATATGCATGAAGGAGTTTGGTTTAGAAACAATAATTTTTGACAAATTGACAGCTGTGAGAACTTAGACAATTTTTCCCTTATTAGGTTTTGTAAATGCTTAGATGGTGCCTACATTTTTAAAATTAGTAAAATTATAGAAAATTCAAATCGTCTCAAGAGTTTTTATTCTATTAGTGCTAAACTTGGAATCTGTCACAAGGGTAACCTAAGGGGAGAGACATTCCGATTCAATATAGGGATCTAACATGTTTTTTCTATGCAATAACATCTGCTGGACCCCGAGGGTGGTGTGAAACCCTAGCCTGAAAGGTGAGGGATTTAACAACCCCAGAGGGGTCTAGCAGATGTTAGTATATCAGAAAACCATGTTTGATCCTTATTTTGTAATTTTGTCACTTGAAAATTTTGAAAAAAAACACTACGAAAAATTCATTTTTGTATTACTATAATGGCGCGCAAAAAACATGAAGGATTCATAGGTTTTGAAAACACCTGTTCTAGAGCAAAGACTTACATCATCCTAATGTCACTAAATTACGTTCATTTCTACGCACCTTACTGTTAATGACGTTGATTTTTGTGACGACCTAGAATTTGTATATATATAATGTACAAAAGCTGTGCATCAACAGCAAGTGAATTGCCTGATTGATACATAGGTTTTTGCCGGTTAAAAGTTTAAACATTGCTGTTAATAGCATGCGACACAGCTTTTTATACAATAATAGTATTTAAAATTTCTGTAGTAAGTCTGTGTGCTGCCGATCTTGAGCCTAATTCTCCAAACAGCCAAGTGGGTTGGTTTCACACAGTTTCACCTCCAGACAGATACAGGGGGCATAAGTCTCACACATCAGACCGCCTTCAGTCCTCTTGTGACAGCTATATGACCCCTATATTAGTGGTCATGTGAGATTTCTGGTATCAGATGAGCTGACAAAGAACTCACCATCTGGGTTCTGTTCATACTTTATTTCACTTCTGCCACAGCCATCATACCAAACACAATTTTGGCTTGCTCTATCACCAAGGAAATTCTAAAGAGATAAAGGGGACACATAAATTAATATGAGACAAAGTCGGATTTAAGTAAATTAGGTGAGCAATTCAGACCCTACCTTAATTTAGTTTACTTTTGTGAAACCTAAATACATGTATTTTTTCTTTAAAAAACGTGTCATCTTTCAGTTGTTTTAAGACGCAAAAGACTCATGGAAAAAACATAATGCAGCTATCTAGTGGTTCTAGAAGTGTTTATTTTTGCCTGAATCATCATCAACGTCCTTACTATATGTATGCGAGCAACAAATGCCCTGAAGAGACTGCGCGGGCGCGCAAGCTCGTCTGAGCATTCGCCACTGGTATTCACACATGCGATAAGTACCAACATTTTATGAACTGGCTCATTTTCACATTAATCGGTGCAAAACTACGCGTTAAAGAGTCCTCTCCTTAATGCGTAGTTTTGCAAACAGTGAAGAGCCAGATGAAATTCCACATCGTGTGACATTTCATCAGGGTCTACACTGTTTGAAGCCGAAGTCTTGATCGGAGCGGCTCTAGCCGTGAACGGGGGGAGAGTATGATAGGGGGTGGTACCCCCGCTCATTGGATGGGGGTCCAGCTCCCCAAGAATTTTTTTTAATAACCTAAATTTTAAGTAAGGTTAGACACTTAAAACCCAGGGGGGTACTCTGATATTTTCATACATACGTAGGCGCGGGCTATTTTTTGGTGTTCAAAATTTTGAATTTCAATATTTTGGGGTGGGGGGGGGGGGGGGGGGGTTCAGAAAAATGAAAATTCTTTTGGGTATGAAGATTTTGTGGATATTTTTTGGGGTCATCACAAAATTGGGCTATATTTAGGGGTCATTTCTATGCATTTTAGGGTCTTTTCTTAAGGTCAAGGAACAGAATGGGGGATAATTTTTGGGTTGCTAAAATTTCGAATATTTTTTGGGGGTGCTTGAAATTCCTGATATTTATTTTGGGGTGAAAGGTAGATGCTGAGCCCGAGCCTTTATGAAGAAAAAATGAGCGTACACCCCCAGGGGGTGGGGTACTCTGAAATTTTCATGCATACGTAGGATGGGTCATTTTTGGGGGTTCAAAATTTTGAATTTCAATATTTTTTAGGGTTTTCAGAAAAATGAATATTTTTTGGTTATGAAGATTTTGTGAATATTTTTTGGGGGTCATCACAAATTTGGACTATATTTAGGGGTCATTTCTATGTATTTTATGGTATTTTCTTAAGCTCAAGGTAAAGAAAGGGGGATATTTTTGGTTGCTAAAATTTTAAATATTTTTTTGGGTGCTTTTAATTCCTTATATTTTTTGTGGGTGAACGGTAGATGCTGGGCCCAAGCCTACGTATGCAGAAAAAATGAGAGTACCCCCCTGGGCCCCCTCCGGGACTCAAACGCCTTGTTCCTAACTATTATTTTGCATTTTCTTGTCGTCCTCTTGGAGCTTTGGTAAGGTTCCCAATTGGGGGGGGGGGGGCACATCAGTTGCAATGCAAGTCTGAGTCAGCCCAATGTTCAATGTTCAGACAAACAGCAGAGCCCTTGTGAGGGGGGTGGAGGGGGGCTTTAAATTTGAAAAAAATAAATGCTAGAAAAACAAGGAAGTCAACACCTAAGAAAAAAATGGGCATAGGCTCGCCTGTACTTTTTCATTCACCCCCAACCCAATAACATAGGCCCAGCACGGCAGCAGTCGAGGGACTGGGGCTCTCTTTTTAATTTCTCTGACTCTGGTCGGGGAAGGGGGGAGGGGGGCAGGGGGGCACAGCTATTACTTATTATCTTTGCGTATACTAGACTACATGGGATTTGCAATGGAAGCATCAACGGAATGGAAGATAAGTGCCCCCCCTCACCCCAAATTTCCGAGTTTTTTTGGGGGGACTGGGAGGGGGCACAAAAGCGTTTTATCCTCCGCGACCATACTACAGGAGATTTAAAATCCCATAATTTACAAGCCCGGATCACACTCTGTGCCGGAGTTTGTGCCCCCACGGCCACCTTTTCTTACAGCAGAGTTATTATGTGGGTCATCCGTTATCATATAAGCATGCATTACCGTATATACTCGCAATATCATATTCAGTGATGTCCCCTAACATTGCACGGCCCCTAACATTGCGCACTAGCCCAAGCAACTATGCCACATTTAAAGAGACTAGGTCTGTAAGTATGAACTTTTTCTGAAAAAAAAATTCTGGTTAAATCATTTGTAAAAGTAGAATTCAGTTATGTTTTCACAATAAATATGTTCAGTACAGCTAAAAACTGCACGGAAAAGTGAATTATCTTATCAAAATAAGTGTTTTTCTCTTATTGGTAATTATTTACGTCCCTCCAATAACTCTAGACAGTTGATTTTTAACATAAATGCTGTTGTTTTGATATTGGCCATTTGTTAACATTTACGAAAATGGTAAAAATTTAACCTGAATTTGAGGATTTTTTACTATATTCTTGAAAAATAGAAACTTTATTTCCAAAATTAAAAGATCAAAAGTTACAGACTATGCAGCTTTAATCAGATAAACTGTTTTTTATATTTAATATCAGGTTGCTTTTGGAAAGAGAAAAACAAAAAAAAATGTTCACTTTATGAGGGTCTGGATGGGGTTTAATGATTAGTGAATAATGGCCCTTTTTATAATGAGTAGTGAATAATTAGCCAAAAAATAATGAATAGTGAATAGGGTCTAAAACTTAATGAATAATCCTATTTTTTAATGAATTGAAGAAAAAATTAATGAATAGTGAATATTCAGATTTCTTTGCCACCTCTCTTACCTTTAATGAATAATTGGTCTTATTTTAATGAATAACCCAAAATTTTAATGAGATGAACAATGGGCTAAACTTTTAATGAATAGTGAATACCAGACCCCCCCCCCCCCCTCCATCCAGACCCTCCTTTAAGCCTTCACTGCTGGCCAGGTGTGGATTTCTGCAAAAATTGGTAAATGTTGCTAAATACTCTCTGACCGTAATTTCAAACAACCCAGACTTCAAATTAAGTATAGGTTATTCAATGTTTTGTGTTGGTTATTTAATATATACGAGGGAGCAGAGCTCCCGAGTGTATATTTCATAACAAACACAAAACATTGTTATATCTAACGGAGGTTAAAATTCTTAAGTGCGCTATGTTAGGAGCCTTCACCGTAATGTGTGGAAAATGTTTTTTATGTGTGTTTTAGGGAACTCACAGCCTCTTCCGGGGGGGGCTCCCCCCTTGTGTCCGGCACTGAAAATATACTTTCCCATTTTCCAGGGGGGAGGGGGGTCCGAATGCTAATTTCTATAGACCATATAATTTTTGATTTTCCAGGGGGGGCTGGACCCCCTATCCCCCCTCTGGATCTGCACATGCCTTTGGCGTCAGGCTAGTGTTCCATACTTCTGTTTTACCTTGGTTTCTTGCAAACCTCATACCTAATAAACGATCATTGCCATGCTGTATAGTGTAGTCTATATACCTACAATGCACTTACAAAGTAAATTGTAAAAGTGAAGCCTCCAGACATGCAAACTGTACAGTTATTCACAGTGAACATTCTATGCAGACATCTGACTGTGCTATTTTTAGCAACGATGTCATGTGTCTACAGGCGAGTGTGTAAACAGCAAATGGCATAGTCATCCAATTGTTTGATAAATTCATGAAAAATTATGAAATAAACAGTGGAATTCAGTTGATCAATTCATGTTTGAGAAGAATACATGAGTTTGGTTTTGCCTCTACGTGGCTCATCTTGTTGTCGGGAAGATCAGCTAATTCAACCAGTCAGCTGCAGATATTTTGTGTAAAGAAGATTTGTATAAAATTCGAACTTGAATACATACCTTTCCGTGTGTTTTACTGTGAGTGTCGTTCAAACAGGGAATATAAGAGAAGATGTCCTCATTTCACCGCAAAGAACGGTGGTTCGGTGGGAACGTTTTTCTACTTGGAAAATTAGCACGCGACGGATGACGTCAGTCACGTCACACTGTATTTATAACGTCATGACCGCTTCCGACGTTCCGTGGATCTGTTCTGTTCATGAGGAAGACGTGAGGAAGACAGTTCATTTTATTTGTCAACTAAATTGGAAGACGTCAGCTGTGGTTCTTAAAGATCAAGTTTATATCCTGGAGAAGTGCACACAGGCCAAAGGAATGCACTTAGAATCAGGCCTTATGCCCAGTTCTGGTAAGTGGTTTTGTCGATTTCAAGCCACACACATGTCTCCCAGGGGTTGATACTTGTTCCATTGTTTCCCTGAAATAAATTTGCTTGTTCCCCTGTTCCCCAAACAATGAAAAGTCTCTGCTACCCAATATTGCATTCACCCCCCCCCCCCCCCCCCCAGCCATGCCCCCAGCTGTTCCACTGAATTAAATGCCTCTAAATTCTAATCTATGTCTATGATGAAACAGGGAATAGGGCTCACAACTCCCAGT
Organism: Loripinus fragilis; assembly: GCA_964019695.1. NCBI lineage: Eukaryota > Metazoa > Mollusca > Bivalvia > Lucinida > Lucinidae > Loripinus > Loripinus fragilis. Next base: position 26,165 of record CAXHUL010000123.1, read on the forward strand.
CAACTGAACTCTAAAGAAAACAAGTTCAACCACAAGACAAGCACCAGGCACCAACCCACATATATGAAAACCTTACATCAGCCTTAGGGCTGTCAAAGAGTCTGAGTCTTGAACTAAAGTGGAACCATAGCTAAACCGTATTGGGTTTATCATCCACACATCTATTTGTCATATCTTTCTTTTTATGCTGGCAGCCACAGAGGGACTTGTATCATTTTTTTTAGTTTTAGGGGCATATATTGACAGTATATTTACAAGAAAGCCCAAAAACTAAAAAAAACATGATACAGATCCCTGTGCTGGCAGCGAACAAAATAGTGAGTATGATCAGGAAATACCACAATCACAAACTGCAGACGAATTGCCCATGGCACTGCTGCAGCGAGGAAGAGCCACACAACAATCACAAAACGCCAGGATAACAAACTATGCAAATCAACCAGATCTCTCTCTTCCTCATCAAGATGATTGCAAAACTACAATGGACATAAAGTGGCGCACAACAAAAACTTAGAACAATAAGTACAGATCGAATCACACAAAGGGAGTATTAACATATGAATCAACAACAGAACCACCGCCTAAGAACGGACAGCAGCCTAAGCCACTGGGGGGCTAAAATGTTCTTTACTGGTACCAGATCTGCACCCTAGATCCTGTTGTTATTACAAAAATATCAAGGCGGCTTTTTAACTGTTGCAATATATCATCACGGAGAAAACTTATTTTGTTAAGGAGTGCTTATTTCGAAATTTGGTCTTTATTAAGGCCTAAATGAAATATATGTGTGGTTCCTGTTGCATACCAACAAAATTTAGGGTAGGTAGGTAGGGAAATTATTAAATTTTGTTATAACATTTAAACAAAGAAAATAGTGACAAAATCTGAAAAAGTGCCCATTTTATGTATTTTTTCTCCAAAGACCATTTTAATGTTTAGGGTAGGGTTAAAAGAATTAGGGTAGGTATAGGCAACAGGAACCACACATACATTTCATTTAAGCCTAATTGCATGGTCACCAAAATTTAAGGGTTTCCAATTTATGATTTTTTCTAATTGACATGTATAAACTAAATTATATTATTTAGAAGTATTTTGACCCAAATATATGTATTTCTGGTATTATTTACAATTTTTTCGTTTTGACCTTGAAAAGTTCATAAGCAAAAAATTGTAAATATATATTTTTCTAGCAGAAATTTGTACATTTGGGCGTAAATATTTATAAATATTGTAGCCGGATAATTGCAGTTCATGTTCATGCAAATGTTTTTTTCTAAAGTTCACCCATTGTGTCACAATATTGCAAATGGCATCAAACCAGGAGACTGATAAGCATGCTGCAGATTGCTCAAAAGCTGTATGTTGGGGCATAAAGTGATCTATGTGAGATGTATAAATTGTTCATACAACAATCTGTCTCCTTGATAAAAAAAGCATTTATTGTTTATACAGGAAAAAGTTCATGCAAGTAAGAGCTTTTAAAAGATATATCCCCTTAACCTCTAAAGAATGCATCAATTGTATATACATGTATTGCTCTGAGGTATATTAACACATATTGTTAAAAACATAGTGTGGGCACTCAAAAGAACCATCTCAATGAGAGCCACTTTTGAGCAGCCAAAATCACGGTATAGAGACGCAAAGGAGCCTACTTAGATGGTTCTTTTGAGTACACATAACATATGTTTGGGTTGAGAAATGAAACAATTAATTACTTTGTAAGCACTCATAACTAAAGCCCTGATACATGCCATTGCATATTGATATTAGCCGACAGGCTATTACAAAATAAATTTCTAATACGTTTTTATACTAAAGTGTTTTTGAGCATTTTGACAGCGTTCCCACCCCCACCCCCCCCCCCCCCCCCCCCTCCCCAAGTTTTTAGAATAAATATGTTCGGAGCAATTGTTCTATATCATTTGAAATTTGAACTAGGATTCCCAAATTTGGTGTGTGGTTGCATCTTGGGATGGCTGCGAGTGTCATGTATCAGTTTTGTGACCTTGACCAAATTTCTAAAATAATCATGTCAGGAGCATACATGTATCTCAGATATTATTTGAGGGAGGAATCCCAAATTTGCTGTATGGATACATCTTTGGATGCTGATGTGACATACCATTTTTAGGTCACTGTGATCTTGACCTGTGACCTAGTTTCTAGAATAGTCATGTCTGAAGCATATCTCCTATATTCAGGGCTCCAGATAAAAGGGTGTAAAGGGTATTTCAGCATTATTTTTTTTTAATATACACCAATTGTATAAATCTTGGAAGTTTTCCTAAAAATTTAATATGTATTTGATAAATTAATACAATCAACTTTTAAGCAAATAAAATGGGTCTTTTCACAAGGCTTTGCAACAGATGTTTCTTGGACTAAGTTTCTGCAAATTGATATTTTAAGTTGTAAACTACTCATTAAATTAAAAAGTAGGGGGTGAAATACCCATTGGATCCAAATCCTTATCTAGACCACTGCTATATTATTTGATGTAGGAATCCCAAATTTGGTGTGTGGATTCCTCTTGGGATGCCGGAGTGGTGCATACACCATTTTGGGTCACTTTGACTTCTGGCCTCATTTCTAGGTTTTTCGTGTCTGGAGCATATATCCTATATTACAGCTAACTTTCCTCAAATGTGTCTTATGCTAGACCAATTCCTTTGGGGGCATTCGTAAGATTACTGTGACATTTCTTGTTTTCTCATTATCTTGTCCATATATACATTTGTATATCTTTTTAGGTGAAGAGCTGGTGACCATCCAGTAACTTAACCATTCCCAGAAGAGACAGCAAGATTGAAAGGCAATATCCCTATAGACAGGCTGTGAAGTCCCTCATTTTTGCAAACTGTTGTATCTTCCTGGACAAACTGGAAGAGGTAATTTCCTTATTTTTAAGCCAGTGAGTAACCTCATTGAAGTTTTTAAAGCTCACCTGAGCATGAATCTATGAGCTATTGAGATATGTAGTGCTGTAAGTGCATCATCCTTTGTGTGTCATCAATAACAACTACTATACCACAGGGCCATTTTTGTTTGTTTGATTGGATTCCATATGTCCCAGTCAACAGTTTCAGTTATGTCTTCCTGGTTTGAACCAGTACTAAGCAAAGATTATTGTGTCTTGCTTAAGGACACAAGGCAGTGACCCAGGTGCGGCTCATACCCAACCCCTTGGTCGGTCGTTGAGCATTGAGCCACTGCGCTCCCTTCTGGGCCAATTTTAAAACCTCACAGAAATGTTCCCATACATGACTCAAAATCAAGGAAAAGGCATCCATGTTACACCTTTTTGTCCCCCGCCTTAAATGCAAAGGAAAGGGGAGGGACTGAGTTTTCGACCGTCCATCCTAATCTGTCCAACCATCATTTCGTCCCCCTATAGAAATAGGTACCTTGTGGTCACAACTCCTCCTACAGTTTGATACAGATTCTTTGGAAGCTTCAGATTATTTTTTGTCATTTTTTTCACAAGGAACATAGCCATTTTGGGGCACTATCTATAACAAAGTGAATGGATAGTGGATGTCTTGTGTGGCAATGTGTGCGCAACACCTCCTACAGTTTTATACAGGTTCTTTCCACTTTGTCATGGTCTGAAGATATGCATGTAGTTTGGATATAATCCTCAGATTATTTTTTATCATATAATCCGCAGCTTAACGCTTTTCCAGCATTTTTCGCTTTCAATATGCTAAGGATATCTTCTCATTGTCAATATATGTAGTACCTCTGAGTGCAAATGCACCTACAGTTTTATACAATTCTTTATGATACATCTGTTTGTGCTTATGTCATGGTCAGAAGATATGGATATGCTTTGGATAAAATTCTTAACCCATAAAGCGCCACCTATAATTTGCAGCAGATGACCAATTCAAATTTTGTGCCTTTTTCAAAAATTACAAATAAGGAATGATGTTTCATGAGAATCGTCTGCTGGCAGAGGATTTTCAAGAAATATCATACCCGGATACCTTATTTTATTCAAAAATTAGGAAAGCTGTCACAAAATTTGCCGTCTGCTGCAGTCATGATTGGCGCTTTAAGGGTTAGATTTTGTTTCTATTTTCTGTTTCTGCAAACTTAAGTTGTTTCATGATAGTTCAAATATTCATCTATAGACAAACATGAAGTGGCGGGGTACATAAATTCTCTGAATTGGGTTGTTCTTTCAAGATTCTTGCAATCTTGTTTATGCAACCAAAATCAAGTACCATTCTTATAAATATGCCTACCAAGTGCTGTGATGCTCAACCACTGGTTAAATGTGAAAGTTAATTGCCCAACTAGTTAGAGAAAAAAACAGGTAATGTCATGTTAGGATTTCTTCATTTATGGTATAAATATGAGGTCAGAAAGTTCTCTCATTTTGTCAGATTTACTCTGCGTAATGAATGTGTAACAGAATCCAACAGGAACATGTTCAATAAATGAAAAGTAAACTAGAATGTGCAGTCGATGGGGCACCATTGCAAATCCCCACGTAAAAGACCTACCCAGCACCCCCAAGTCCCACCCCTGGGGCATGACCCCAGCAACAGAGTGAAAATTCTGTTCAATATGTTTTCTATCTTTTATTTGTACGAATGCACACAAAGTTTGGTATAAAAATCTGAGAATTTGACAGTGTAGCCGCAATTTAATGATATTTGACCTTTTGACCTCAGCCCAAGGTCACCAGTTTGACCTTAGGATGAAACTTTTACTTGCATTCTGTTCTGCTCGTCATCCCCCTCGATTTGATGTGTCACATGATCATGTTTGAAAAAAAGAAATAAAAAATTAGACCCCCGGGCCCCCAGCGCCCCAAAGTCCCACTCCTGGGGCATGACCCAGACGAAGAATGAAAATCCTGTCAGATAGGTTTTTGTATCTTTCATTTTGTGAGAACACACACAAAGTTTGGTATAAAAATCTTTGAATTTGACTTTGTAATTGAAATTAAATGATATTTGACCATTTGTCCCCTCCCCAGGGCCCCAGGGGGCGAGGCCAAAAAAAAAGTTTGTCGATGCACGCTCCATGAATGAGAGTAACTCACACACCAAATTTGTTTGAATTTCGTCCAATGGTTTAGGAAGAGATAGCATAAAGGACAGAGGGACGGACGGTCAGACTGACAAATGCGATTACAATATCCCCTTCGCTTTTGGATAATAATGAGAATACTTTCAGACCGAAACTATACCTCAAAGGGAGGAATCCATCTATAGGCCATTGCATGAAATTCCCTGATTACTCATCCTTTTACTATAGCAGTTGATTTTCATATTCAACCAACAGTTGAGCATGAGAGCAGGGGTCGGGCCACAAGTATTTCCAACATTAGTAATGGGTCTTCCCCTACTGCATATATACAAATCAATTCAAAACAATGGCGAACATGTTTCCACTCTTGTCCCCATGTTTATCCAAATTTTTAGTTCATATAGAGGCTTTATTACAAACAATTTTGTTTGATCACACAAATAAGTAGCCAACATGACAATGATTATAACAGAAGGTTCTTGTTATTCTTTAATTTGTTCTGTATTTTTACATTTTTCTACTTTCAGGCCTATCTGCCAGGCTCGGATTAATCTGCCAGAAGACATCCTTGAATTTTCTTACACATTATGTAATTTTACAGCAGACAAAGAAAGAAGATCAACCCTTTTTTAAAATGTAAAATAACAATAGAGAGGCCAACAGGACTTGAGGGCCATGAAAAAACAGCATCATTGCTTGGGTGAAAATTATTTCTACAACTGTGTCATAAAAGTTAAAGGCGGAATGTAATTTGAGCTTTAGTGTACAGCAAAAGATATACCTTTGTGGTATACTTCCCTATAATAACTCAGATCAGCTGGCATATCAACCTTGTGATCAGAGCCTACCTATGCTGTCTATAAAAATAATTGGGACCCATGAAGCACCTAGCTAAGACTTGTATCAGAAAGTGCTGATGTACAGACTGATCTGAGTCTTCCCATGGTACAGGAAAGAAGTTGTACCTTTTGCTGTGCACAGGCTCATTTCATGTTCTTCTAATACAACTCAAAAGTCATGGGACCAGGCTGGAGTTTTCATGGACAATTTTTTTAAATAAGGTCAAATAAAAAATTCCCTGTTTAGGGAAACCTGACCCTACCTAAATTTGCCTTGACACCTAAAAGTTTTAATGATTTTTTGGAAAACTGTATAATTTTATGCATTTTGAAAGGCAACATGCCTTCAAAATGCACAAAATTGTATTTTTTCCAGAAAAAAAATATGTGTGTGCCTACCCACCTAAAATTTTCAGACCTGTTACCCGAAACACACTTTTTTATTTGGCCTAATCCCATTTCTCGAAATAAGTATGTTACTATGAGATAGTGTTTTCAGAATGAACTCATAAATTGTGGGAAACAGGGTGGATCAGGATCAGTTGGCTTCTCCAGAAGTCTGCTGAATTTATCTAAAGTGGTTTCATCTATTGATAGTTTTTTCTGATATCATACTAGTTTGGAAATGATTCACTTTGTTGTATCCTCAAGCAAGACACTTTATCCTCTGCTTTGCAGCATACAAGCAAAAAGAGTTTATTCTTATTTTTAGCCTACATATCAGACTAACGAACCCTGTACTCAAACAGGGCAGTCATTGTGTGCTGGTTGCAGTGGACGAGTGCACAGAATAGTGTAAGGTTTTAAAAAGGGTAATATTTTGGTCAATATTTTACTTCTGAAAATACTCTTTGCTAATTATTGTCACTTATATATCCAATTGTGTATCTGCTTAACAAGATTTATGTGGGTTAAGTGATAGTCGATGCAGCCCTGGCTTGAGTTATGCCAAAAATGTGATTTTTTCATTAACATATTGATATTATTTAGATACTCCACTACTGAGCCAGAACAAAACTATGCAAAACTATGCATACAGCATGCATAAAAAACATGAATAAGCTGCAAAATGGTCTGCCCTCAGATTTTGAACTTTTTACACATTAAAGGACTGGTACAGTAGAACTTCAATGGCAAGAACTCTGATGGCTCATTCCCCTGGGCTATCTAGAACTGTAATTATGCTCCCTACAGGTCATTTTACGCCAAATCCACCCTGGATGGCTGGAACTACCCTTGGCTAGAACTGTTTTTCATGGTCCCAAGCCTGTTCGAGCCATTGAAGTTCTACTGTATTTTTTGCCAGAACATAAATATAAAAAAAAATACATCCTCTTTTTCAGGAAAAAAACACATTTTTGACATAACTGGCACTCTAGCAGCTATCATTCAACCCACATAAATCTTTTTTAAGCAGACACACTGCTCGATTTATAAGTGACAATAATTAGCATGGATATTTACAGACTGAAGTAAAGTATTGTCCAAAATACAGTGTATTTCCCTTTTTAACAGCTAGGTATACTGTTCAGTGCACTCATTGACTGCAACCAACTTGCAATGACTGCACTGTTCGAGTACAGATGTTCTCTAGGGTGATATATTAGAGGGCTAAGCTAAGTTCTTTGTACATACATTATCTGCTCTATGAGAAAAGTAAAACTTTCTTTGGACAAGTATCTTATGCAGGCCTACCAAACAATCCAATACTCAACCACTTGTGAATTTTGAAAAACAACTGCCCTAGGAAGGCAAAAATTCAGGGAAAAGCCTATGAATTTTTATTTTTGTGGTATGAATACGAGGTCACAAAACTCTCATTTGTCAGATTTTTTTTTCGCGATAATAATAAAGGGGTACAAGAATCCCATCCCCTTGGAAAGTAAATATGATATAAAGAAAATACGTCACAAGTTCATATTCACCTACAAACTTAGGAATCCATAGGCTATTGCATAACATTCCCAATTTTTTATTCTCTTTTCAGGGCAGTTGTTTTAGCTCACCTGAGCCAAAGGCGCAAGGTGAGCTATTGTGATTGGTCTTTGTCCGTGGTTCGATGTGCATCAGTCATGCCTAAACTTTTTCTTTAAACAACATCTCCTCGTGAACCAAACCACTTATAATTTCACATGAATGTTTCCAATAATGCCAGCTACCAAAATTGCATAAATGGTTTCACTCTCTGACCACAAGGGTAGCCAGACCTCCAGATAATAAATCTTTTAAATAACATCTGAACCACTGGTCCAAATTCAAAATGATTTCACTGAATTGTTCCTCATAACTCCCTCTACCAAAATTGCACAAATTGTTCCATTCCACTGAACAAAAGGGTGACCAGAGCTAGAGATAATATCTTTAGATGACATCTTCTGGACCACAGGTCCAAATTCAAAATAATTCTACAGAATTGTTCCTCATGATGCCTTCTACCGAAATGCAAAAATGGTTCAGCTCCACTGAATATAGGGGCCACTTGAGCTCTAAATAAGAAATGTAACATTATGTTGTTAAATTATATTTCCTCCTGAACTTTTGGTCCAAATTCAAAATAATTTACAGAATTGTTCGTAATGATGCCCACTGCCAAAATTTCAAAAATGTTTCTGTCTGGCTGAAGAAAGATGCCGCCAGAGCCCTACATAAGAATTATCTTTAAAGGATATCTCCTCCTGAACTAATGATCCGAATTCAAAATAATTTCACAGAATTGTTTCCCGTGATGGCTTTTAACAAGATTGCCCAAATAGTTTCGCTCAGCCCGATAAAGGGACCACCAGAGCTCTAGATAAGAAATTTCTTTAAAAGACATCAGAACCAGTGGTCAAAATTCTAAATAATTCATGTTGCCTTATACCAAAATTGATTCGATATTCAGCTTGGCTGAAAAATATGGCTATGAGAGTTGAAAATAGAAACATTTTAAATTATATGATTTTAACCACAGCCAATACGTCATCTACTTAGGTGAGCGATTCAAGGCTCCATGGCCCTCTTGTTTAAAACTTACCAGGGGTTGAGCATAAGATCATTTGGAAGGCTTTTTATGGAAATTAACTTTTATCATTTTTTTTGTTTTTCCACACCCCTACTGTAATGAGTCCTTTGGCACATATTTTAGACTAAGACCAGAGGCTGAATCTCACTAGAGTCTGCATTATTTTCTTCAGATAAAGAGAAATCTTCTGGGTCACAAATAAAATACAATTTGAAAATGTAAGTCTTGACCACCTAAAACAGGGATGTGGAAATAGTGAAATTTGATACTTGCCCAGGGACATGTGTCCAAAGAAAATTTTACTTGTCCCAAAGAACATATAATGCACAGAGAACTTAGCTAAGCCTTCACTGTGCATGAAAAATATACATGTATAAATTATTTGTAAAACAGTTTGAAAGCAGATAAAAACTATTGAAAACAGTGAAGCTCTGGATCAGCTGGTTACTGAAGGAGCCAACTGATCAGGATCCACACTGTTTATTTTACAAAAAAAAAATAAATTCACAATAATTATCAAATATTATCAGGGAGCGCAGTGGCTCAGAGGTAGAGTGCTTGACTCGAGACCGAGGGGCAGCGGGTTCAAGCCTCACCGGCGTCACTGCCTTGTTGTCCTTGAGCAAGACACATTTATCCTAGCTTAGTACTGGTTCAATCCAGGAAGACCCATCCCTGTTTAACAAATCAAATATGATCAAAACTATATTACACTAAATTTCATTAAAAATTATCAAATATGATAAAGATAATTGTATAAGATCCTAGGACAAGTAAATATAAAGTTATGACATGTCCTGAATGAAGTAGGACCAGATGAAACAAGTTGGACATGCTGCCCACTCCCATGACCTAGAAGATATATACAAATTTCTTGGAAATTAACAAGACCAACTAACTTTACCATATCCATGATGGGTGAGCTTAGATCTAAAAAGTGTGTTAAGTACCCTCCGACTGTCCCTATTTTGGGCTGCCAGCCCTATTTTTTTATGAGTATTACCACAAGAGCTTGAAGTTCTATCCTTATATCGCTTCTAAACCCTAAAACCGAAAATCTCATAATGTCACTACTTAATGACATTGTGAGCTTTTGGTTTGGTGATTGAAGGATCAAATTCAAGCTCCTGTGGTATTACATTGTTTTTTGGGATTTTCAGGAATTTCCCTTTTTGGCCATTTCATTTCCCTTTCATTCCCATATAAAAAATTATATTTAATAAAAAATATTTACCAACCTCCCTACCTTTTTTCATTTTACATGCAGTTGTGAAGTCATTTTTTAAATCTGGCCTTATCATAGTTTATACCAATGATTCCCAGAGGGGGCTCAGTGGTAGAGTGCTTGACTCGAGACTGAGGGGCTGTGGGTTCGAGCCTCACCAGTGTCACTGGGTTGTGGTCCTTGAGCAAGACACATTTATCCTAGCTTAGTACAGGGATGAGAAATTTCAGGATTGATCAGGATTTCCTGATTGAGCACTGGCATATGATTTATATAATGTCAGTTGTTTTTGCTGAAATTTATGTTTGAATGAAGTTAAAACTCCATTTCAGATATAAAATAAGCATAAACTGACTGGTTATTGTTGATATTTTGTTATTTTAAGCCTTTAATAAGTGATTTAAAAATCGCTTTTTCTCCCTTTTGGAGTCAACCAACATATTTTCCTGATTGAGAATGGCTGACTGTTCTCATCCCTGTTAGTACTGGTTCAACCCAGGAAGACCTGTCCCTGTTTAACTGAAAGATTGTTGATGGGACATAAAGAATCAAATCAAACAAACAAACAAACTGTCTGTCAACATTTTCTCTGAAATTCCATATGAGTATCTGTGGATGGGTGGGTCTCAGGTGGATAGGAAACTCTGTTCAAATGGTCCTGGCCACATTACTAAGATAGCTGCCATGTCCACACGTAATGAAATATACTTTGGCCATTCATAGACAATGATTTGTTTCCTGTCATCTGATTTCCTCAATTATTAACTCAATCCTGTTAGAGAAATAGTTTCAGATTTTTTTTTCTGTTGAAGCTTTTACAGTTAAAGGCTTACCAATATCTAGAGTGTTTGAGAATGGTTGTTCTTTGGCTAGTCTGGAACTAGCGACCATTCAAATACCAAGCCAAACACTCTGCCACTGAGCATCTAAGTTATTACATAGCCTAATCAATTAAACAGAGTTACTGTAGTAATATGAGGGGTAATTTAATTTTTAAGCTGACCAGATCTAGTATGTTCATAGGATGTCCATTGTCTGTCGGATTTTGTCAACAAATTTCATTAAACATCACCTAAACCACAAGATGAAACTCGACAAAAACTTCACAGCAATGATCATTGGGTGGTCCCCTTAAAAAGTTGTTCAAAGATTTCTAATCAATGCAATATTCTGGTTGCAATTGCAACCAAAGGGAAAACCGAAACATTTTCTGGTTATGGCGACTAGGACTATGAAGTTTGGTATGTTAATTCATGTTGTGGTCCTTGAGGAGCCAGAGGAATTAAGGTGAGCAAATTAAGGGTGCTCTGGGCGTGCTTCTCATAAAAGTGAGAGAATATGTCTACAGTGGAAATTGCAAACTGTCATTACTTAGTCATTTGATTTTGAATATTTGTATCAGATCTGTACTTATTTATATAATGTTTAGTGAATAAACTATTAATAACACTTCATTCATCTAGTTCCTTCATTTAGTATTTAAGTTTGGAATGGCTTAACAATAAATGTCCATACTGCAAGTACATGTGCACTTTTTGGTTAGTGGTTTAATGACGCATTCAACAATTTTGCAGTCATATAACAACTGTACCATACTACAGGTGGTGTACAGCTTCCTTTATTTATTGAGCATTTAATATAATTTCCTAGACAAAATTTTTATTTATTGAGCATTTAATATAATTTCCTAGACAAAATTATGATTAAAACAATTTCGCATAGGAAGAAAGTAGACCTGTGTTGACCTTGACCTAGTTTACGACAAGGTCAAGTTTGATGGCCTATATACTTGAATAGTGAAGACTGTAACAAAGTTACTTGTATATGAGCCATGACATGAGATTTCCAACAATGTGGTATGTGCGACCAGCAAAGCCTCAGATCAGCCTGCGCATACACGCAGTCTGATCAGAGCCTTCCCTAGTCGCTTGATTATTGTATGATTGTAAAGCTACTGGCTGAACATCATTTGGAGTTTCTAAGCTTAAAAGGAGGATGCACAGGCACGTCTGAGTCTACACTTGTCAAAATGCCACATTGTTGGAAATCACATGTCACGGCTCATATGACCATTATTTTCATCATTGAGAGCTGACTTGGTCAATCAACGCCAAATTTCTGGTTGAGCCTAATGAAAATTTATATAAATGGTCCAGTTTATATTTGAGCCACAACATGACATGAGATTTTGTGTGACCAGCAAAGCCTCAGACCAGTCTGATCAGAGGCTTTATTAGTCGCTTGAATATTCTATTACTGTTAAGATACTGACTGGAAATTATTTGGAGTTTCTAAGCTTTAAAGGAGGCTGCACAGGCTCGTCTGAGTATACACGTGTCAAAATACAACATTGTTGGAAATCAAGTCACGGCTCATATATACTATAGTATGCCAGGAATATATGAGGCATATAAGTATTTATATATGACATTACTGTTATTCAGTGGATAACGTCATATCAAAAATAAAGTCATGACCACACGTTACGTAACACTTCCGGCGGGAAGAGGATGTCTGATACAACAATGGAAATTTTCATTGAAATAAACAAATTTTGGAGGCGATAAAATCGCATTTTAACGGTCATATGATAAACAGAATCTTACACTTGTGATCATTTCATATCAAATTTATTTAACTCGCCAAATGCTCGTCTAATAAATTTCATATGAAATGATCACCTGTGTAAGATCCTCTATGTCAGGAATCCCTTATATATATATAGGTATGCCAGGCATACCTTATGTGCTGGAATATGTGAAGAACATATTGAACATAAGGTATGCCAGGAATACCTTAAGCACCATACAATAGTATGCCAGGAATATCTAAAGCACATGGGTATGCCAGGCATACCTTATGTGCTGGAATACGTTAGGAATATTTTTAGCACAAGGTATGCCAGGAATACCTTTAGCTTAATATGTACACAGAACATTAAGCACAACATTATGCCAGAAAACCTAGGACTATGGGTATGCCAGGCATACCTTATGTGCTGGAATATGTGAAGAACATATTGAACATAAGGTATGCCAGGAATACCTTAAGCACAATTTTAGCACATTGGCATATAAGAACACAAAGCACAATAGTATGCCAGGAATATCAAAAGCACATGGGTATGCTAGGCATACCTTATGTCCTGGAATACATTAGGAATATTTTAAGCACAAGGTATGCCAGGAATACCTTAAGCACAATATGTACACGGAACATAAAGTACAACAGTATGCCAGAAAGCCTAGGGCTATGGGTATGCCAGGCATACCTTAATGTGCTGGAATATGTGCTGGAATATATTGTACAAAAGGTATGCCAGGAATACCTTGTGTAAAATGTTGGTGAGTATATTTTTTATTTATATAAAATTGTTGTGTTTCATAATATTTAAAACAATAGCGTCCCAGTGTTCATCCTACCACATAGTGCCACACTATTCCCATTTGGTGGGGAAAAGCAAAATGACAGTCTATATACACAAATATGATAGAAGATCTTGCAAACATAGATATTTTTAATTGAAAGCATTACATCGTCAAGGTTCATGTGTGAAGGAGAATGTAATGTTGATGCCGTAAAGATCGTGCTACTTCGTAACAGGTAAGACTGTAAGTGCCAAACGAATTTCATTAGGAAACTACTTTTTCCATGTCACCACCATGACATATTTTTAGATAAAATTGATGATGTCAGTTCTTAAACAAATTTTGCAAATCATCCAGATCTACTTTTTCCATGTCACCACTGTGACATATTTTTAGATAAAATTGATGATGTCAGTTCTTAAACAAATTTTGCAAATCATCCAGATCTACTTTTTCCATGTCACCACCGTGACATATTTTTAGATAAAATTGATGATTTCAATTCTTAAACAAATTTTGCAAATCATCCAGATCTACTTTTTCCATGTCACCAAGGTGACATATTTTTAGATAAATTTGATGATTTCAGTTCTTAAAAAAATGTTACAAATCATCCTGATATGCATCTAATGATTTGCCACAGGTGTGTATTAGTGTTCACAGAATTTTTGGATTTTCTCAAACAATTAATAATTCTCATTTGGGATTTTTTGCTGTTTTACAGAATATTATATAAGAAATTGAATAAAGATGAAAATACCATCCAACAATCATTGCAACGGAAATCGACTGGTCCCATTGATAAGGATGGGAAAATACATTCTGTATAAATGGCTTGACTCAAAATTTGATTTAAGATAAACTTATTGGTCCAATTAAAAGATATTTCCATATGAGAAGTGACAAAAACTAAAAAAAACATCACACACAAAAGGGGTCAGCCCCTCCTCAGGCATGAAACACAAATAGCAAAAAAAGGATGAACAAAAGAAGCACCTTATTAAAATGGTCAGTAAAAAGTTACTGGAGTGCCCAAACATTTTTGAGGGCGACAACTGCACCCTTATTTTTGATGTGGATCAAGACAAATGATGTTTGGTTTGCGTGAAAGATCCCTAACTGATCGATGTATCATCTCCTAGTAAATATAAATCAAGATTAAAAAAGAGATGAAACAAAGATAAGAACTCAACAATATATTCATCTGAATACTGAAGTAAAATATTCCAATCGTTAAATGCAGGTGTGCTCAACCACAGACAAAGCATCAGGCCCTAACTCTCTCATCTATAAAAAAGTCTTTAAAACAAAACCATTATATAATCTTAGGTCAACCCGCCAGCGTTAAAATTAAAGAGGAAAGCAAAGTTGCTAACGGTGATTTGGTTTACCACCAAGCATGCAGTCGGACGCAATGCATTTATTTTATAACAAATCTTATAATGAGAAATTATATTAATAAACTGCATCAATAAATTATTGGAGCCAACAATTTCCATTCATTTATAAACTTAGTCGCCGTATAACTCTGGTTCTGAAGAGAGATTTAAGTCCAATATTGAATTTGAATACCAAATCATAGCATCAGCGGTAAAATTTTGAAAAAGTTTTGCGAAGTTTATGAGACATATTACCTTGATTAAGAAGTTTCTGAGTTAACAGTAAATTGCGAGTGTTGAAAGCAGTAACATAGCTAGCTCTAGCAAATCGGATGAGTTGAGAAATATAACCTCCATAGGATGTAGAGCTAGGAACATCACGATCTTAAATGGGAAACTGACAATTTCAAAATCATAATCGTCACGCTTATCCTAAATTTTGGTCAAATGTAAGTAAAAAACGAGGCTTCAATATTAGTGGTATTGGCTTTATGTTACTGAAGTCCTGCAGGGTATATTTGACTTTCCATATTGCCTTAAATTAAATTATGAGGTACAGTAGTGTATATGTAAACAAACTGGTCACATTGGAATCCCTAGCTTAAAGTTTATCTACTATAGTACTGCCGCATTAATAAGAAACGCGAAAAATCGACTTTAAGTGCATCTTTTCACGTTATTTTCTCTTGAACTTTTCGATATGCAGGTAGAAAAAGCTGCAGTATTTTTTGACAAAATTTTCAACCTGATGTTTTTCCTGGATTTTTCTGTTATTAGATGGAATTTTGGCATATTTTTGGTTCTTTTAAACGGGGGAGTATTACTGTTGGTAGAATGGACATAAACTGACCCAGTTTATTAATAATATGCAACGGTTGACTAAATCATTCGATGTCGTTTCAGGTCAGTGATCGTATACTGAACAAAAGTGAAAACGCTACACAAGACTTATTTGCCATTTATATGCAAAATGATGCAAGCCAGTAAAGCAAATGAAAGTGTATCTGAATGTTCCAAGACTGGGTTATGCATAAAGTTAAAGGTTTACGGATGTTGTCACGAGGAAACACATGAAGGTCATTTAAATTAGACAGGCATCCAATTTCTCAGGTTACAAATTTGGAAAGAAATCTCACACCGTTAAGGCCTTCAGAAATCCACTGCCTACCAGATCCAACTGAGCGAAATGGTAGTCTTAGACATGTGACAACCAGAAATGTGTTTTGATCGTTTAGTAAAGCAACCTAAGAAAGCGGGGTTTTCATCAAATTGGTCAAGCTTGAAATTTTATCAATGACATCTCCATAGGAAAATCAATGTGCTTTTGCATCTAAGTCTGAGCACATTACTGATCGAGAAATGGTAGGAACAATGTGCTTATAGGTCTATCTGGTTTGGCAAAAGAACAAAAGTTATCGAAAATCGTGATAAATTGAAGATTACCAAATATTTGATATTCCCTATCTGTTTTTGTAAAAGAGAGACATTTTACATTTTTTTTACAAATTTGATAAATTCGAAATTGATTTCTGAGCTTGTTTCAAGTGATAAGACAGTTTTCTTGTGTATTTATGCAACACAAGTATGACGAATTCTGATAAGCATAAAAATCTTCTTTGCGCATGCGCAATTGCAAAATTCAGTGAATAAAGCTTTAAACACAAAAAAGAACATACACAAACATCAAAGAGACAAAAGAGACAAATTGGCAGAGTTTCGACGAATCGCTTGCTGGATGTCTGAAAAACATTATTAAGCTTTAGTAAATACTTTTGGTTCAATATTTTCTCACAAAATATAAAATATTGTAGTGTAGCGTTTTCACCTTTGTTCAGTATAGAATAAAGTGTATCGTACATATACAGTACTGCTGCATAAATTAGAATCGCAAATAAATGAGTTTAGATGTACGTTTTCAATTTATATCACATTGAGCATTCAATAATCGTGAATCATTTCAGGCAGTATTTTGACAAAATATATTGCCCGGTAATTTTGCTCTAATAATTATGATGGTAGATTTTTGCATTTTATTCCACTTATTTGACACTTGTCTTGAGTGTTACCATTGATAGAATGTATGTAAACAGCTCAAATTGATTAATTACAGAAAATGAATGGTTGACTGTAAGATAACATATGTAGTTGATAATGCTTAGGCCAGTTACCACTGTAAATGTTGTTTAATAAAAATGTCCATAATAGCCACATCACCCTGTTTGAGCATACAATGTCCTTACAAATATAGCAAACAGTAATTACCCAGATCAAACTGGTCGTATTAGATCAGTTTAATCTGTGTCTATGCTGATTGAATCGATACTATCAACTGAATGGCAGCGCTTAAAAATAAAACTGGCATGTACAAAGCAATCACGATTTTAAAATGTGTGATGCTTTTGACACTCACCTGTAGAAATTTAAGTACAGCTATATAGGCCGTCACATGGCTGTTACACCGTTTAAATTCCCCCCGCTTTTCAGAAAGCCTAAAAATGTAAAAATTCCCAAGAGATTAGGGGTCAGGGCAGTGGTAGTAGAATCTTCAAACAATTTTCTTCTGACACTACAGGATAATGTAAATCCAGATTTGAGCTTTATGTTCGGAAAAATGCAAGTAATAAAATAATATTCCAGATTTTCACGTTTCTTATTATTGCGACAGGACTATATTTCAAAGACTTTAAAGATTTATCTATAGATGGGATAGTTGGGACCTGATGCTACGTCTGTTGTCAACCCAACAGAGGTTGAACTATTGGTTTATTTTGCTCTTGTATTCAGTTTTAAGTATTGTTGAGTCCTTTTTGTTTTACTTCCTTTTTAATACCTTGAGTTATATGTTCTAGGAGATAGTTCATGGATAAGTTAGAGATAATTCATGCAAACCAAACAGCTATGTGTCTCGAATCACCAAAACAAATGGGAAGGCTGACAGCGTGAAATTAGTTTAAGCTCTCCAGTAATTTTCTTACTGACCGTTCTAAGGTGGTGATTCTTGTGTTTGTCATTGCCTTCTGTGATATATTTTAATTGCAGCCTTGTGGTCACCTGTTGGGAAAGTGTTATCATATTCGCTCTCTTATATGGGATGGTTCTTGTGCTTTTGTCTTTTTCCCATATGGTGTCCTGTGTTAAGTGTGGTAATTAATTGTATAAATTTCTGATCTTTGCTTTCTCTCTTACTTTGGTATAAATGGGGATTTTTCAGTCTGGTATAGAAACGCCCTACCCCCCCCCCCCCCCAAAAAAAAAAAAAATATCAAAAGCATGTAATTCTATGCAAAATGTTTTTTGCATTTTTGTAAAGCAGTGGTATTGTACATTACAATTGACGAACAGTATTGTACTCCATGTGGTGGGATGGGATTATGTGGCTCAATATAAAAATGGACAGGAATGCGCGACTCACATAAATTCGAAGACAGCAAAAGTGATTTGAGAAATAAATGTTTGGACCATCAATTTTCCATTGTCTTCACAAAGAATCTCATAAAGTTGCACGAAAGTCTAAACAATAATTTAAAGTGATGCAGCAATGGACAGGCTAATGGGGTAGAAGGACGGAGCACAAAAAAGCCAAAATATCAAGCAACTTTTCGTCAGAGGATCCAATACTTGAAAAGTGTCCTGAGAGGCATGTATGCCCCTAGCTGATGTCCTTTCTGTCCCAGTCCAAACTCCCCCATGCCCCCAAAATCTAAATATGTCCTGGATTTTGAACTCTTGCAAGTAACCATGTATTTAAAGTAGTCAAGTGGAAGCAAGCCATGCATGATATCAAATATGAATATTATCAATGTTGGTAAAATATCTACACAAGTCAGTAAAATAAACTAGCACTTTTTAAAGATGTCAAAGATTTGACCTCTAGCCCTACCCTGGGTCATAAATTACGAGGACTGATATAGCGGAGAGAAAGTCAGCCTAAAAAAGGTAGGTTGTTAAATTCAGATGACTACATACAAAAAATATTTAATATGTCATTGACATTAAATTGGACCTCAACCCAACCAAAGAGTTTGAAGCTGCCCAGTCAAAGCCTGTCATAAAAGATATCAAATGCCCATAAATGTTTATTGGGGGGTTAGTTGAAAAATAAATAAAGCTTCCTCAAAGGTGTCCTAGATTGTGACCCCCTACCCTGGTTTAGCCCCAGGGGGTGGGCATGAATGCTTTCTAATTAATGGTTGGTAAAATATACGCATAAGTCAGAAAAAATAAAATAGCACTTTAAAGGTGACATTAATGTTGACCTCCAGCCCCACTCTGTGTCATGAACCCTAACGTGTGAGGTCACACAAAGTCAGTCTTCATTAGTATCTATTGTTCAGAAGAAAAAGATTCTATAAAGAAAAAAATAAGATGATCTAGATTGTGTCCTCTAACCCCACCCTGGGGCATCAACCCAAGGCTCTGAATCCGTCAAGTCAAAGTTAACTATAAATGGTACCAATTGTCTATGGCACGAATGCTTTCTAACAAATGGAAGGTTAGATATCTGTGTACGAGGGTTAGTCAAAAATAACTGAGCCCTACCTTATAACATTTTCTTCAAGTAAAATGGACACATATTTAAATGATATTTCATCGCAGTTATATTTCATCTATTCAATAACCTAATTTATATCTGTTGGTAGGCTTTATATACTGGTTGCTAGGCAACCGAACATGACCTGTCGAACGGGTGCGTTCACGCTGTAATACATCAATATCTAAGCGTTGCCATGGAAACGATAATGCTAATGTAATGCTGCATTCACTGTCGTTTGATACCTATTACATATACCTACTCAGTGCCACAGAAAAGAAAGCAACTGACCCCAAATTATAGATGCTGTGGTAGTTCGATTTCAGAATTTAGCAATTTTTTACGTGTCTCAAGTCCTATAATTTACCCCACCCACATTCATATTAACACAATTTTAATAGAAAACATAAAATAATTGCCTTAAAATGCTTATGCAGTACTGCATACACAGACAAACCCACAGAAATATTAAATTCCTTGTTTTGAATAAATGATTCTGTTTCCATGGCAACACAATCATCATGTATTTGAATATTTGTGAAATTTTGACTTATTTTGTTGCTAGGCAACGCACGCAATCAGTGTTCACCCAATCATTTACGAACCAAGTATAATGAAAGGACAATATGACATATGTTATTCAAATAAATGTCAAATATGTCTTTCTCATAAACTATCAAGCCCACAAACTTTTTTAAGACATACTGTATATTCCTGGTGGCTGAGATCGTGAACGCATCGCTCTGACTGACGACCAATAGTTGCCTAGCAACCATAACAGAAGCTTCACCCGGGTAATTATTTTGGGTCAAAACGTCTATGACATGTTATACTTATTAAAGATAATCACATTTCTTGTCTACAATGTGAGGCTAAGATATAATTAGGTAGGGCTCAGTTATTTTTGACTAACCCTCGTAAGTCAGAAAAGAAACAAATCTAGTCTTAACGGTGTCCTACATTTTTACCTCCAGCCTCGCCCAGGGACAGGGACCCTTATACCTGGAAGCATGAAGTAAATGCCAATCATACAGGGTTACTATTGTCCAAATATGAATGACTTCTGATATGGGTTTACAGAGATATGTACCACTCGAGAAACTCTTACTAAAACTTTGTCATACTTTTTAAAGATGTCCTATATTTTGACATCCAGTCCCACAGAGGGGCAAGGACCCTGGGGTCTGAAGTCATGATGTAAATGCCAACCCTCCAGGGTAACTATGTTTCAAACACCAGTGCTTTCTGATCAATGGTTACTGAGATACACATCACTGGAAAAAAATAATCAAAAACGTTGTCATTGTTAAGAACGAATGAACAAACTTACCAACGGACAAACACATTAAAGGAAAGATGAAAACTATATACCCCTCGGCATAAATGTCGGAGTATGAATAGGTAAAGTACTGTCGCATTAATAAGAAACGCGAAAAATCGACTTAAAGTGCTTCTGTTCACGTTATTTTCTCTTGATATTTTCGATATGCGGGTCGAAAAAGTTGCAGTATTTTTTGACAAAATTTTCAACCTGATGGTTTTGCTGAGTTTTTTTGTGTAATGAGATGGAATTTTGGCATATTTTTGGTTCTTTTCAACGGGGGAGTATTACTGTTGGTAGAATGGACATAAACTGACCCAGTTTATTAATAATATGCAACGGTTGACTAAATAATTCGTTGGCGTTTCAGGTCAGTGATCGCCGTGTAGGTTATATACGGAACAAAAGTGAAAACGCTACACCTGAATTGTTTGCCATTTATGTGCAAAATGATGCAAGCCAGTAAAGAAAATGAAGGTGTATCTGAATGTTTAAAGACTGAGCTATGCATAAAGTAAAAGTTTTACGGATATTGTCACGAGGAAACACATGAATGTCATTTAAATGTGACAGGGGCTCAATTTTTCTAGTTACAAATTTGAACAGAAATCTCACACAGTTGAGGTCTTCAGAAATCCACTGCCAACCAGATCCCTTAGACATTTGACAACCAGAAATGCGTTTTGATCGTTTAGAAAAGCAACCTTAGAAAGTGGGGTTTTCGTCCAAATTGGCCAAGCTTGAAATTTTATCACTTAAATCTCCATAGGAAGATAAATGTAGTGTTGCATCTTAGTCTGAGCACAATACTGGTCGAGAAATGGTAGGAACAATGTTCCGATAGGTCTACCTGATTTGGCAAAAAAAAAAAAGTTATCGAAAGTCGTGATCAATCGAAGATTGCCAAATATTTATTATTATACCTCACGTGAATTTCCCATTACAAAAATTCCATAGACGAACGACTGATATTTTACATTATTATACCTCACACAGAATTCCTATGTAAAACCTCCATAGGACGGCAGGTGCTAATTTCGACTATCACCCTGCGATGATTTCGACTATCACATGCGCGCCACAGATGCGCGTACGGTTCGTTTACTCGAGGAGACGCTAACTTACAATGGCGGATAGTACATGTATGAGCCATGGCGTGATCACTTAAAACTCCCAATAACTTCGTTATTTGTGGACAGAAACATAAAGTGTGGATACTCGTTTTCTTAGTTAAAACGAGCGGAACACTTTGAAACCAAAATTGAGCAGATCAGGCGAAATTTTCTGCTTTGTAACAAAACCGCATCATCTACAGCAACAGTCCATTTAGCCTACAAAGTTGATTTCCGCGACGCTGCAAGCTAAGTGGCCTTAAGTGTTTGAAGTCGGCACGATTTGTTTACGATCACGACCAGCTTGAGGACTCAAACTGTTTACAAACACAATCCTTTTGTGAAAGGTATTATTTCAATCATTCGTATTTTTTTACACATTGCGTTGTCTTTGAAACTTCTCTCACCATGGTTAGAAAATAAAGGAATAAAGTTCGGTATAATAAAATAAATATAACATTCTTGAGAGGGTGCTAGTCGAAAAAATCATCCCTCGAAATATGAGTATCAACCTCGGCTGCGCCTCGGTTGATAATCACATTCCTCGGGATGATATTTTCGACTAGCACCCTCTCAAGAATGTTATATTTATATACTATCACTCGCTACTATAGCGACGCCGAATACTCTCACTCGTTTGTCATAGAAGCGGGTGATAGTCGAAAATATCAGCCGTTCGTCTGATGCGCAACGCCGATGCGTGTACGGTTCGTTCACGTCAGGAGACGTTCAATAGCAATGGTGGACATGAGGCATGACTTGGCCACTTTCCAGTCCCAATAACTTCGTTGTTTATGGTCAGAAACATTAAGTGTAGACACTCGTCTTCTAAGTTAGGACGAGAGGAACACGTTGATACCAAATTTGAGTAGATTAGGCGAAATTTTCTATTTTTGCAACAAATCCACATCTTGTACAGTATCCCACTTAAATGACGCTGCTTGGTATTAAGTTTGGCGTCGTCGACATTTTATGGCGTAACTCGTTTGACCGAACATCATGATCAGTTCGAGCATTCAAACTACTCAAAAGAACACTGTTGTGAAAGATGTGTTTTCATTCATGCATATAGATATGAGGCTGTGCATCATTTTCCCTTTGGAACTCCCCTGACCATGGTAGGCCTAAGACGGTAGGAAATAAAGGGTCTAATGTTAGGTATAATAAAATAAATATTACATTCTCTGATTGGGTGATAGTCGAAAATATCATCTCTGGAAATGTGATTATCAACGGAGGCAGGCGCGTAGCCAGGCGGAGGCCAGGAAGCAAAGGGCTTCATTGACATCTTGAGACACCATGGCTTTTGTTGATTGCGAATAACAAAGGCGCAGACCAGCCTGCGCATCCACGCAGTCGGATCAGCGTCTTTATTCTTCGCTATCTGAAAAATTAAGTAACTAGGTCATATACGTGTATCTCTTAATTCTCCAAATATTTTTGGTGGGCTTCAACTTGATAAAGCCTCTGGCTACACCCCTGATCACATTCCTCAGGATGATATTTTTGACGATCACTCAATCAGGGAACTTAATATTTATATAATATTCCCTATTTGTTTTTATCAAAGGCTGACATCTTCTATTTTTTTACAAATTTGATAAATTCGAAATTGATTTTCGAGCTTGTTTCAAGTGATAAAAACAGTTTTCTTGTGTAATAATGCAACCCAAGTATGACGAATTCTGATACGCATAACAATCTTTTTTGCGCATGCGCAGTTGCAAAATTCAGTGAATAAAGCTTTAAACACAATAAGGAACATAATTCAAACTGCAAAAAAGACAAATTGGTGGAGTTTCGACGAATCGCTTGCTGGATGTCTGGAAAATTTTATTAATCTTTAATAAATACTTTTCGTCCAATACTTTCTCATAAAATTTAAAATATTGTAGTATAACGTTTTCATATTTGTTCAGTATAGCATAAAGTGTATCGTACATATAAAGTACTGCTGCATAAATTAGGATCGCGAATAAATGACTTCAGATGTACGTTTTCAATTTATAATACATTGAGTATTCAATAATCGTGAATCATTTCAGGCAGTATTTTGACAAAAGATATTGCCTGGTATTACGGCTAATTTTTGTTCTAATAATTCTGATGGTAGAAATTGGGCATTTTATTCCACTTATTTGACACTTGACGGGGATAATCCTTGGATAGACCTAGCTAATCCATTGTGTGAAAAAACTATTATTGTTCTGCAGTACTTGAACGGCCGACTATAAAATTACATATGTGTAGTTGATAGTGTTTAGGCCGTTTACCAACGTAAAAGATGTTTTATAAAACTGTCAATAATAGCCACATCACGCTGTTTTAGTAGAAAATGTCCTTACAAATATAGCAAACAGTATTTATCCAGATCAAACTGATCGTATTGGATCGGTTGGATCTGTGTCTACGCTGATTGAATCGGTACTTTCAACTGAATGGCAGTGCTTAAAAAATGAAACTGGCATGTACAAAGCAATCAAGATTTTAAAATGTGTGATGCTTTTGACACTTACCTGTAGAAATTTAAGTACAGATATATAGGCCGTCACATGACTGTTACACCATTTTAATTCCCTCCGCTTTTCAGAAAGCCTACAAATGTCGAAATTCCCAAGGGATTAGGGGTCAGAGCAGTGTACGTAGAATTTTCAAACAATTTTTTTCTGACACTACAGGATATTCTAAATCCAGATTTTAGCTTAATGTTCGGAAAAATGCATGTAATAGAATAATATCCCAGATTTTCGCGTTTCTTATTATTGCGGTAGGACTTTTGTTTATAATAACTATATACGCTGTAAAATTAGTGAACTTAAGGTCACTACCCATAGCAATAACCGTAACTCTAAATCATCAAGGGAGGTAATACTTGGTAGCGTTCGATTATGACAAAGTGTGATTTTACGCAACTATGATATGTTTTCTACCGACAGTAATGACCGTTACACTGCACGTTGGTAATCTGAAAGAGATTGATATAACATTAAAAATGCAAACAAAATTTTAAGTATAATGAACAACAAAAGTTGGCATTCTTTACGGATACTAAACGATGGACGCTCAGCTCTGTGAGAAGAAAAAAAATCAGTCAGTGTAATGGAACACGCATTTTACCAGGGAAATGTCAGTCGACTGTTCGCGGTTTTTTGACAGTCCACATCAACAATCATGATATAACTACTTGTATATAGATCTATATATGATTTTCTGGTTTTATTTTACCTGCATTGAAATTTCACCAAGACAGACTATCTCGTCACGTTCTCTAGCGTCTACTTTGAACCTGACGTGCGCTAATGACGTCACTTGCTCTTATGACGTCATTATGCGTAAACGACAAGTATTGAACTTGACGTTGACGTTGAGAGTCCCTCGCTTTAGTTTGCGTCCTAAACAATTTGCCTTATGTCAAATGTGTTCCAATATTTAGCTACAAGGCTATCTTGGGCTAAGGTTGACCCAAGTATAGTCGTGATTCTAAATTATAGTAGGCCTACTCTAAATTATTAAAGGTACGCGAGGAATTCTGCCATCGGGGTCTGCAAACAAAAAAGGCGCGGACCAGCTTGCGCATCCGCGCAGTCTGATCAGCGCCTTTGCTATTCACAAATTGAATAGTGACCAATAGTATCGTTCTAAACTTGCTCCAAGCGAGATTTCACTATTCTATCTAGTCTCAGTGGCTGAGGGGGCTGGTTTTGGTATGATCTTATCGGAAACCCTGAAGACAGGTTTTGTCGCATCGATGCTCATCTATATTCATGTAAATGCGGACCCAATCTTCAAGTCTGGTTCATTTGATATGCGCATAGAAAATGTCTAGCCCCTCTAGACTACTGGTGGCCAATTCCGCCCATGGCCAACGCCGACGGGATCCGTACCAAAAATAGTACCCCCTCCCCCTCCGCGCCACTGAATACCCCCTTTAGTAGCGGGAAGGATGTGGGCATAAAAAGAACCCTTTTCATATAAATGCGGGTCCAACCAAATCATAGGCAAGTTATAGGTACTCAGTGAGACGGTTCTTTTGAGCACCCAAAGCAAATATAAAATAATGAGCAATAAAATATTTACAATTTTACGCTAACTTTTTTGCTAATCTCCAAGGTTACTCTACATTTGACAAGTTTCAACTGAAAGATGTCCGTCAAGGGATATATAGATCTAATAGAAATAAGCCAACTCTGATCAAGTGTTAAGGTCTGGCCTTGCTTCGCGATCGGGCATTAGTATGGCGCCCGAGGCCGCAACAAAGATTTAAAAACATTTCAAATTCTTGGATGAGTACATGATGTATATGCATCGATCACTTCAAGCGATGCATATTAAAACAGCACATTTTCACCTAAATTTGACATGCAGAGTTACCCCGTGACCTTGAAAAAGGTAAATGTCCCCAAAACCTTACATCTCTATCCTAATGGTGTATCTATGCAAATTTGGTCAAAATATATCGACTAGGTGTTCAGACAAAATGCGGATAAGTTTCTTTTTACCGTGGGTGGGGTATTTTGGTATCGTTTTTGGTATTCAAAAGTCTTCACATATATGCATATAAATGTTCCAAGTATTTGGAGTACATATAATTTCATTTGGAAGTTCAGAGTGAGGTATTTTAATCAACAGTGTTCGGTTCGTAAGGTTTTAACATGCTTAGAAATAAGAAAAGCCTGCTAAGATCATTAATTTTTAGTTTAGGGGGTAGGGATAATTATTTGGTAATATCTCACTAATTAAACGGTGAATTTTTTTTAAAATTTTGTCATAACGCATCTTATATAATGATCACTTTCCTAAAAAAAAATTAGAAAAAATTATTTCTTTAAAGTATGTTTAAATATTGAATTATCAGTCAGTAATTGCCGAAAATTAATGCATAAATATCGGTGAACGCAGGTTTGAAAGCGTGATATAAAGAAAAATAATTGTATAGCTGCAAAAGAATGGTTTGAGAAAAAGTTCTTAATTATTTATGGCTTCGCATGCTTCTTTGAAATAACGATTTTCAAATATAAAATTTGAGTTACAGAATATTTTACTTGTCTTAATGAATTTACAAAAAGCTGCGTAAAAAGCCAACATAGGCCATATAATGAAGAGCTGTAACTTTTGAACTGGACGGTGAATTTTCTTTATTTTGTGCTATTTTGCTTATAATATGATGTACTACAGAATATCAAAAAATGAAAAAAATCTATTTTTTGGAAAAAAAATCGCCCAGGTGTGGGCAGTGACCTTAACATCCAAAAAATTGGTGTAGACTTTTTACTGTTTTTAATCTACGTTCTGTTTGATTATTCTGGCAATATTCCTCGAAGCCATAGCAGTGGCTCATCTATGGAAGTTTGTATGGGATTTCACGTGAGGTATAATTATATAGGGGTCAAACATGATTTTCTATGCATTAACATCTGGTGGGCCTCAAAAGTGGCGCTTAAACCTGAGAGTGTAAAGCAAGTGTTTTCTGAACCCCCAGGGGCCTATAAGATGATTATGTAGCAGTTAACCATGTTTATACTCACTTACTATTTTTCATCACTGTTATCTGATTATTGCATTAAGATATGTAAAACTACTTGAAAATTTAATGGTATTCTGAAGCCAGCAACTAAGACTGCCGAGAGGTTGCGTTCTACGGCATCCAATTTGGGTCTTAACAAATAACTTAAGTCCCCAGTTTGGGACCCAGTTCAGCGGATTATACAATAGAGCCATTAAGTATTGAGTAATTCAACTCAAAATTATGAGAAACGGAACAATATAAAACATATGTAGTGAAAAACTGGATTAACTCTGCAGTTAAACTGTCTTAGCCATACTGTGACTATCTTAGCCAGACCATGACTATATCAAAGTCCAATTTTTGACATTGTCTTAAAGAGACAGTGATATCAAAACTCTGATCGCTGTCCAAACCATCACAATGCTGTGAAAAATGCAGTTGGCGTTGTTGTTGTTGTTTTCATCAGAAACGATATACAACTAAGAAATTCAAAGTGGGAAATACATCTTGTACTAGTCCAAATTGTTTCATGATGACCTGTTGGTGATTTTTTTTCAAATATTTGTGAAGGAGTTGGGCACCAGTGGTGCAGTTGCTCATTGTCAGTCACTAATGCTCGTACTGTGGACTCCTTATTCATTTTTATAAGGTGATGTTGATATTTGGAACAACTATTGCCTAGGAATGTACTTGTAGATGGCAATATTTTATTTAGGTGTAGTACTTGATTGTATCGATAGCTGATCTTTGTCCCCTTTCTTACTTATGTTCTTTAGGGCACTTGTATGACCTCGGGGCCAAATGTCAAGGTCACATAAAGTTAAATCTTCATTTTTAGATTCAGTGTATTTTAAATATTAAAATATTTGGCACAATGGACGCTATTCAGATTACCAATATGACCTTGCGGTCAATGGTCAATGTCAGATATGCTTAAAATCTGTCTAAAACTGGTAAGGTGATTTCATTTTCCTTTTAGACTCATTGATGTTCATATCTCTCACAATAATTGCGTATGGGGTGGAGATAACAATAGGCTATTTATCACATGTATGACCTTAGATGGTCACATAATAAAAATTATCTTATGGTGTATAACGTTATTCTTTAATTCCCAGACAGCCCAGCCTCCGAAAAGTGCAGATGGAAAGGCACACTTTACCAACTGGTCCTATGGATTTTCTCATGGATCCAAACAGTTTGTGTTGATTAATTGTTCGCAAAATAATAGGCATATGCTTTAAAAGAACATATACGCTAGAAGATAAGCTTAGAGATGACAATTTCCTGAATGGCGGGGAAAAGATAAATACCCTTCATTGAACCATGTTGTGCAGTATTCAGTGCCTTTCTATTTTGGGGAAGAGAGAGTTGGCTGCTTTACTTAAATTGTCATCTTGACGTCACTTTACCCTAGTTTGGTATACAGTGTGTGATTGTGGCATTTTCAAGTCTTACTCAATGTTACCTCTACAAATTAGAGTTTATAACCAAAGCGTAGTTCAGAAACGGTCGCAGAATCTTTTTTCAGAACTTTCTGTAATAGGACTTATTTTTAATGACTCATGGCATTGACAGGAACCCCAAAGACAGCTTTTCTTAAGCCAATGCTATATGATGTTTGTTAACTGGGTTCTTATCTCATATATGAATAAAGTATCAGAAGCATTTTTGACGTGTGAGCAAAACCATAAATTGAAGAAACGCTATGTTTTTGCACAAAGAGAATTGTCCGATATGCTTAGTAAAGGCATTTACACAGTCTAATCAGGAGAGCATTTGTTGCCTGTAGAAAGAAAGCTAAGAATTTCAGCTATGAGAATCGCATATCACCAAAGACTCCTGTCAGATAGTGTATGTACTGGTTGTCTGAGTCTTAACTGAATGCTAAGTGTAATGCATTAATATCTGAACGCACACATGGCTAGAATAGAAATGACAGTCTATTCAATGAACATTCTGAACTCTTGGGCCCATTCAATTGAATCAGATCTAGGATGTACATGGAGGGTCATTTTCATCACATGATTGTAACATCATAGAAACCATGTTTACACAATTACATGTTCGATTTTAAGGAAACTGAGTAACACTATACATCTTAGATTACTTATTTTATTTGAGCTTAAAAATGGTCAAACTATTTTTTTACACCAATAATTGTTTACCGGAACCCTTCTATTCCGAAAGATCAATAGATAGCAACACAAAATATGTTTCAAAATCTAAATCTAGTGTGTCACAACCAATGGAAACAGCTGGGTCAGGGCTATACAGGTTATACTATGTTATGTACTGGTTATAAAATATTTACAATGGAGCTGAGAATGTATATTATATAACATATACAAAATATAACCTATACCTTTATCATAGACACGCAAAATAGTTAAATAAACCACATAGATGACATACAATCTTGCTTGATTTATAAGGTACTGGCTTGTTTCCTAAAACTGTGCAAGCAATGCCTTAAAAAGCAATTCATTATCCTCTGACGACTAAGGAAGTAGAACCATATCTGATACTTCTGCTTTTCGCCCTTATATTGATCATCACAGATATTGTATGGGACAGCACATCAATACTGATCATCTCGCAATTAATTGACTCATACCATTCACCCATTGTACACGATTGTACTGAGAAGTAGTCACTAGAGCAAAGTACAATGAATTAATGATATGTAACATCTTGTGTTCCAGACTGCACGTCACTGCTGTTATTGGCCATAATTATGTGGCAGTTCTAGTAACTACAGAATATGTCTAAGTGATTTTTATAACATTTGAGAGACCAAGCCATGATGGTCGTAGCAAGCACTATAAAATGTTATCTCATCTACCAGTTCTGTCTTCTAAAATGCGCATTTCACAGCTCCACAATGCTTCTTTAAGCTGATTTACAGAAGAACGACATAAAGAAAAGCTTCTTGATCCTGCAACTTTATCATCATGTTGATATCTTAGTAGAATTCGAATGTCTTTCACAAGCGAGTTTTCTGTGCCAGCCTCTCTTCTTATCATCCTTGGGATTCTCCTGATTTGCAATGTGTGCTTGTAATCGTAATACAGTCCTTTCACATACCTGGGATTTTTTGGTGTTAAAAGTCTTAGCCCCACGGTATATCCTTGGATAACCCATCTTTAGCACCAGGAATGGGAAACTCTTATGGTAGGAGATTGTAATAACTATCCATATGTACCAACAAATCGGAACCACTCCTACTTTGTTTGTGAAAACTACAAAGTCGTTCACCATCAGGATCCATTGTCTTTAAAATAAGCATTGCTGTTTTCTGTTGTACTCTCACACCACATATTGTATCCATAAAGATCTACAACCTTGACAAACGTAAACAATAATATCATTATTTTTGATACAGCAGCTCTGATGGAACTTTGACATTGTCAGCAGCACGAATTGTGTCTTGTTGATATTCGTTGTTGTAATGTCCTGACACCGATTGATATACAGGATGTCCGTATTGATGTAGCCTTGGTCAAAATAGTACCAAACAAAATCTGTTAAACTTGTGTTTTACCAGGCTCTGGGAACACTGCATCCACACTACCAATAGTAAGCACAAAGTCAATCGCCTACAAAATATAACAACAATTTAGTAGTATCAAATACGTCTTTGTTTTACCAATTTAAGAGCTATTTTATTTATTTAATATTTTATTTCAGAAACATCATATAACTTGTGCAAGCATAAGTCGTATTAGCATGCACAAGTATAAGCAAAATGTGAATATTAAGGTATCACAACATGGGTAAAACATGAGAAAATGTATTCATAGTATCGATTCCTCCCATCAGTCCGAGACCTTTGCACTGACAGACACTTAAATACACTATTGATCATCGATTAGTGGGAATCCTGTCCTTTAAAACTGTCAGCGTGAGTGTAGCTGAACCGTTTTATGTATTTCAACCAAACGTGCATAGATATTTACTTAGGCCAATCGAAAGGAATTATTATATTTTCATGACATTTACCTAATACTCGAGGTCACCAGGGTCATATACAAACGTAGCTATATGAATAAGCCTTTAAGGCACTCTCTCTTCTGAACCAATGAATAGATTCAGACCATACTGGTAAAGATATACCATTGGGAGGGCATAATGGCTGATTACATTTTGGTGACTTTGACCCAGTTTACACGGTCGCCAGACTCATTTAAATCTATAGAAAAGCCTTGTCTGTTCTGTCTTCTGAACTAATAAAAATATTAAGACTTAACCGGCACATTGTCTGTCCTGTCTTCTGAACCAATAAAAGTATTTTGACTGAACTTGCACAGATATAATATTGGAAGGACTTATATATAAGAATATAATTTAATGATAACAGGGTTTCACAAAATAACTGTCATGGTGGTCATTTTGAATAACTATCGATTTTCATATTTAATTCCCCAACTTCCAGTTGTATAATGCTGGCATTTTGTTAGTGGCATCTAGATATTATAGGGGCTCAGAGATGTAACATCAAAATGCTATCACCATGGTGGTCATCTGTATAATGTTTCATATTGACACATCAAGCTGATATTTTTGGGCATCAGGTCATCTGGTAGTTTTTATTCGGCCAAATGACAATATTCAATATGGCCACTATACTAGAATTAGATTTAAAACTTTTTTGTCATTAATGCAGTTCTTTTAAGTACCAATAGCATATGGGGAAATTAAGATATACTTTAAATTAGGCACCGTCGTACCGAAAATGGCTACCTTCGAATTGAGATACTTGATAAGCCGATGCGTTTGAGTAGCTTAATTCGAAGAAGAATTGCAACTATTAAACCTATTGCTTAATATATTTATATAACGTATGTAACTATACTTTACACTAGAAAAGCGTACCGTCCTTGGAATCGTTAAGTGGATACACCCTGTGCAGGGAAAGACACCCCTCGTGCAGGTTAAAGAACCCTGCGTTAATTTCGATATGGTTACATGTACGCCTCTATGACAGTTCGGACGTAAGGACTTATATATGGATGCGATGGTTGGGGCCTGACGCTTTGGCTGCTGTCAGACCCACGGGGGTTTAACTATTGGATTTCTTTTGCTCCGGTATTCAGTTTTATGTACTATTGAGTCCTTATGTTTGCTTTAAGTCCTTTTTTAAATCATAATTTAAATATGTTTAAGGAGATAATTCATGGATAAGTTAGAGGTATTTCATGCAAACCAAACATCTATGTGTCTTACTCCACATTAGAACTAAAGGCGATGGTACTGTGAAACTTGTTTAAGCCCTGCAGTAAAATAGTTTTCCTGACCGTTCCAAGGCGGTGCTTCTCTTGTGGATCATTTTTGTTATTTATGCTTCGCGCTTGTCATGCTTTCTTGTCTGTTCATTGCAGCCTCGTGAGCACCTGCTTGGAAATGGTTAACCTCTTGGTTTGCTTGTATGTGAAGCTTTTTGTGTTTTGTCAATTTCTCATGTGGTGCCCTTGGTCAGGCGTATATTGATTTATGATCTTTGCCTTCTTACGTTCTTTCATCTCGCTACCCAGTGTGTACAAAGTATACCTGACGATTATGCTTGTGAGGGCTTCAGGCAGTATATAGATAAAGGGAAGCAACAAAAAGTTTATTGGTTTGGAGAAGACTGTAACCAAAGCAACATTGTCCCACAGAATAGCTGCTATGAGTTTTGATTAAAGTAAGAGTAAAGCTAGTATCTCACTGGGATGCGAGCAATTTGCGACTATTTCGAGACTAATTTGAGACACGTTTTGGCGACAGAAATACGACATTGCAACCATAATCACACTGCGGTCACACCGAACGGGTGATTAAGACATATTTGCGACAGTCGCACGAATGTCGTACGATTGTCGCACGAATCATTGGCGAATGTTTCACGACATTCGCGCGACATTCGTGCGACATTCGCGAGACACTCGCACGATGTTCGCCAGATGAAATTGCGAGCATTTATTACCATCGACTGCCTCACGACGTTCTCACGAACGTCGTGCGACTGTCGCACGACTGTCGCGCGAAGGTCGTGCGACTGTCGCGCGATGGTTTTTGCAAGAAATGTTAAACCAAGAAAAATAAACATTTGAACAAGCATTGAAACTTCAGACTAGGAAGGTCCTACGCTGTTGGAAGGAACTAGAGGGCCTGTTGGAAGGTGTCAAGTTGCTAGGTGGTGTTGGACTGTTGAAATGTAGCAAATATTGAGTTAGGAAAAAGTTAACTCGTTTAAGCTGCACAGTTATGATGGCCCATCATCTTAAGAAATCAGTCGAGACTTCTCACATGCTCTAATTGCCCATGCGTATGGCATGATGATCCCAATCAAATCAAAATTGCAATGAGTTCGGATGAACCTCGTCCTGCGAAAATCTAATTTATACAGTTATGCGCACAACAAAGGCACAGATCAGACTGCGTGGATGCGCATTCTAAACAGAATCTTTGTTGTTCGCTGCAGTGATTATTTTTATAGGGTTCTATATGCCAAATTCAAACCTTAGAAGGGCTGCTTAGACTAAGCAGGCTGTTGTAGTCTAACAAAGACTCAATAATAATACCTTTATACCGTAATATAAATTGTAAACATTTTAGTAGGCCTTATAAAACATACTTAACAAAATTATCCTGCAGAATCCAGAACCATTTTAAATAACTGAAATTACTCCAAACAGTAAACATGTAAGTAAGCCTAATCAATACACCGTACTTATATGAAACTATCCTCTCAGATAGCAAGAATACTTGACAACTGGAATTAGTCAAAACTGTATACTTAAGTATGCCTAAACAAGATCTCGTACTAAAGCCCCTAGCAAAACAGTCTCGAAACAGTCGCCAGTGATTCGTAATGTTCTCGCATGTGTCGCCAAGTGGCGCAAAGTAGTCGCGAAAATTTTGAACATGTTCAAAAATTTTACGCGACAAAGTTCCTCGCAAAATGGTCGCAAAGTCATCGCGGGTGTCTCGAACCCGTCGCGAACTTGTCGCCGACCCCTCGCAATTAAGTCGCAATCATTTTGGAACAGGACATATTTGCGAGATAAATAAGACTGAATTGCGAGCCAACTGCGACATAAATGAGACACTTCGCGACAAAATTGCGAGTAAATTAAACTAAGCAATGTTCTGGCGAACGTCGTGAGACAATCGCAGGAACGTCTCACGACTATCACGCTTACTCGCAATTATGTCGCCAAAGGTTCGTTAAAAGAGTGCCTCCTATCTGAGATGATAGTTCCTTCTTAGTACAAGATCTTGGTTATACATACCTAAGTATACAGTCAGTTTGACTGATTCCAGTTGTCAATTATTCTTGCTATCTGAGACGATAGTTTCATATAAGCATGGTGTATTGATTAGGTTTACTTACATGTATACTGTCTGTAGTACTTTCAGTTATTAAAAATGGTTCTGCATTCTGAGAGGACAATTTTGTTAAGTATGTTTTATAAGGCCTACTTAAATGTTTACTATTTCTATTACAGTATAAAGGTATTATCATTGTGTCTTGGTAAGACTACAACAGCCAGCTTATTCTAAGGTTTGAATTTGGCATACAGAACCCTATAAACAAAT
Organism: Loripinus fragilis; assembly: GCA_964019695.1. Taxonomy (NCBI): domain Eukaryota; kingdom Metazoa; phylum Mollusca; class Bivalvia; order Lucinida; family Lucinidae; genus Loripinus; species Loripinus fragilis. The sequence continues at coordinate 61,074 of CAXHUL010000123.1, forward strand.
AATCACTGCAGCGAATAACTAAGAGTCTGATTAGAATGCGCATACGTGCAGTCTGATATGTGCCTTTGTTGTGCGCATAAATGTATATAATAGATTTTCGCAGGAAGAGGCTCATCCGAATTCATTGCAATTTTGATTTTGATTGGGATCATCATGCTACACGTATGGGCAATTAGAGCATGTGTGTCTCGACTGGCTTTCTTAAGCTGCTTGATGGGCCATCATAACTCTGCGGTTTAAACGAGTTAACTTTTTCTAACTCAATATTTGCTACCATTCAACAGTCCAACACTACCCAGCAGAGTGACACCTTCCAAAAATCTAGCTAGTTCCTTACAACAGCGTAGTACCTTCCCAGTCTGAAGTTTCAATGCTGGCTAGAATGTTTACTTTTCTTGGTTTATCATTCCTCGCAAAATCATCGTGCGACAGTCGCTCGACCTTCGCGTGACAGTCGCACGACGTTCGTGAGAACGTCGTGAGGCGGTCGATGGTAAAAAATGTTCGCAATTTCATCGGGCGAACATCGTGCGAGTGTCTCGCGAATGTCGCACGAATGTCTTGCGAATGTCGTGAAACATTCGCCAATGATTCGTGCGACAATCGTACGACATTCGTGCGACTGTCGTAAATATGTCTTAATCACCCATTCGGTGTGACCGCAATGTGATTATAGTTGCAATGTCGTATTTCTGTCGCCAAAATGTGTCTCAAATTAGTCTCGAAACAGTCGCAAATCGCTCGCATCCCAGTGAGATACTAGCTTAAGAAGGAACTATCATCTCAGATAGGAGGAACTTTTTAACGAACCTTTGGCGACATAATTGCGAGTAATTTAAGATACTCGCGCGATAGTCGTGAGACGTTCGTGCGACTGTCTCACGACGTTCGCCAGAACATAACTTAGTTTAATTTACTCGCAATGCTGTCACGAAGTGTCTCATTTATGTCGCAATTGGTTCGCAATTCAGTCTTATTTATCTCGCAAATATGTCTTGTTCCAAAATGATTGCGACTAAATTGCGAGGGGTCGGCGACAAGTTCGTGATGGGTTCGAGACACCCGCGATCACTTTGCGACCATTTTGCAAGGAATTTTGTCGCATAAAATTTTTGAACATGTTCAAAATTTTCGCAACTACTTTGCGCCACTTGGCGACACATGCGAGGAAATTACAAATCACTGGCGACTGTTTTGAGACTACTTTGCGAGCCACTCGCGATGTCTGTCGCCAGTTGTCGCAAAACAGTCGCAGTCCAGTGAGATAGGGGCTTAAGTCAATAATTTTAAGCAAGGATAGCTGTATTCGGTGAAAACATGTTATGCTTCTAGATATGTATACAGCTATGGTATATTCGAACGCTTCAGTAGGTGTATTCTTAGGCTCCGCAGTAGCTGTATTCGTAGGCTTCCTTCGAATACAGCTATGGAGCAGCTCTATTCAAAGATAGCCTTGTTGAACTGTAAATTTATCATTTCGTATGGTCAACGATAATAGATTTTGGGTGCTTTCTGACGTGTGAATAACTTCTGTGAAGAACTTGTGTTACTTTTTTCTCAGATACGAAGAAATCCTCATACATGTGAAAATGATACAAAATCCTCATACATGTGAAGAATTTATTGATACTTTCTGGCATGGAAAGAATTGCTAAGTATTCGTCACATCTGTGACCTGGTTTTTATTGTGCCTCCTGCAAAGGGATCATGCGTCGTCGTCGTCCGCGGCGCCACACTTTTTATTTCCGATCGAAAACTCTTGAAGGGATACATCAATTTCATTTAAACTTTACAAAAGAGTCAGGCATTATAAAATACAGGTCAAGTTTGATAAGGGGGGTAATCCGCAAATTTTTTACTTAGTTATGGCCCTTTTTTGACTTAGATTTTAGCTAAATTGTCAATTTGTGGTTTCAGGTCAATAACTTTTGAAGGGATGCATCCATTTCTTTCAAATTTTAAGGAAGGGTAAAGCATAAAAAAGATACAGGTCAGGCTTGAAATTAGAGGTCATTTGCAAATTTTTGACTGAGCTATGGCCCTTTTTTGACTTAGGTTAACGCTAATGCAAAAGCTATATTGGCCTTTTTTGTGGTATAAACTTCACATTTCTCCAAACCTATAATATCTGACAACTGCCCGCTATGGACCATGATTACCAAATGCCTGTAGATAAGCATGACAGTGATAAAAAATTACCCCACCCCCCTGACCCTTTAGGTGGGGTCAAAGGTCGAATATCTAAATTTCGCTATAACTCAGTAAGTTGTCAACATTTTTACGGAAATTTCGCATTCATACAGAGGTACAAAAATACGAAACATATCAAACGTGATTTTCGATCGAAGGCCTTTGTCTGTACCCCCGAGACTTAGGGAGTGGGGTCAAAAGGTCAAAATTCAACTTTTTCAGAACACAGTCAGGTTACATATCAAATTAATGAGAATCCCGAATGCAGCAACGTGGTAGCAAATATTTTGCCCGCATACCCGCCCCCACCTACACAGGTACCCCGACCCTGTGGATTGGATCAGTAGGTAAAAAATCATTTTTTTCAGTACATGGTCATGTTACTTATCAAATAAAAGAGAAATATTTTGGTCGCCCACTACCCCACCCCCCCCCCCCCACCCTAGGGATGGGGTCAGTAGGTCAAAACATTTTTTTAAGAACATGGACATGTTGCATATCAAATTAAAGAAAATCACAAATGCAGCTACATGGTAGCAAATATTTTGCGCGCAGACCCCCATACCCCTGACCCTGAGAATGGGGTCAGTAGGTAAAAATTCACCTTTATCAGAGCATGGTCATGGTGTATATCAAATTAAAGAGAATCACGAATGCAGTAACATAGTACCAAATATTTTGCTCGCAGACAGCCCGACCCAGGGGATGGGGCCAATAGGTCAAAATTTACCTTTTTCAGAACATGGTCACATTGAATATCAATATAAAGGGAATCAGAAAATGCAGCAGCAAGGCAGTAAATATTTGCTTTGAGATGCCTACCCCCTCGCCCCGACCCTGGGTATGGGGTCAGTAGGTCAAATTGTCATGTTGCATATCAAATTAAAGAGAATCCCGAATGCAGCAACGTGGTAGCAAATATTTTGCCCGCAGGCCCGCCCCCACCTACACCCCCGACCCTGTGGATGGGATCAGTAGGTAAAAAAATCATTATTTTCAGTACATGGTCATGTTACCTATCAAATTAAAGAGAATCACAAATGTTGCAACATTTTGCCCGCAGACGACCCTGGGGATTGAGTCACTTGGTCAAAGTTCAACTTTTTCAGAACATGGTCATGATCATGGTCATGTTACATATCAAAAAGATAGAATCACAAATGCAGCAACATGGTAGCAAATATTTTGCCCGCAGCCATCCCCGACCCTAGGGATGGGGTCAATAGGTTAAGGTTCAACTTTTCAGAATATGGTCACGGTGCATATCAAATTAAAGAGAATCACAAATGCAGCAACATGGTAGCAAATATTTTGCCCGCATACCCCCTCCCCCAGAACCCTAGGGATCGGACAATAGGTCGAAATTCAACTTTTTCAGAACATGGTCATGTTGCATATCAAATTAAATGGAATCACGAAATGCAGCAACATGGTAGCAACTATTTTGCCTGGCCCCATGCCCCTGACCCGGCCAATAGGTCAAAAGTCAACTTTTTCAGAACATTGTCATGTTGCATATCAAATTAAAGAGAATCCCGAATGCAGCAACGTGGTAGCAAATATTTTGCCCGCAGGCCCGCCCCCACCTACACCCCCGACCCTGTGGATGGGATCAGTAGGTAAAAAAATCATTATTTTCAGTACATGGTCATGTTACCTATCAAATTAAAGAGAATCACAAATGTTGCAACATTTTGCCCGCAGACGACCCTGGGGATTGAGTCACTTGGTCAAAGTTCAACTTTTTCAGAACATGGTCATGATCATGGTCATGTTACATATCAAAAAGATAGAATCACAAATGCAGCAACATGGTAGCAAATATTTTGCCCGCAGCCATCCCCGACCCTAGGGATGGGGTCAATAGGTTAAGGTTCAACTTTTCAGAATATGGTCACGGTGCATATCAAATTAAAGAGAATCACAAATGCAGCAACATGGTAGCAAATATTTTGCCCGCATACCCCCTCCCCCAGAACCCTAGGGATCGGACAATAGGTCGAAATTCAACTTTTTCAGAACATGGTCATGTTGCATATCAAATTAAATGGAATCACGAAATGCAGCAACATGGTAGCAACTATTTTGCCTGGCCCCATGCCCCTGACCCGGCCAATAGGTCAAAAGTCAACTTTTTCAGAACATTGTCATGTTGCATATCAAATTAAAGAGAATCCCGAATGCAGCAACATTGTAACACATATTTTGCTCGCAGACACGCCCCCACTAAAGGTGAACTTAGGGGTTGGAGAAATGGGATTTATGTTTTGTGATTTATAAGTTTTCTTTGGTTACCCTTTGCCCGGGAAATAAATTTGACATATTTGCCTTGTTTGACTTCTGTTTGGCAAGGCAACCATCCTAATTTCGGAATTCTAGAGTGAATAATTGGTACTAATTTTTCCTCTTTTATGTGTGAAAAATTGGTACCAATTCATCTTACATGTGTAGAATTGGTACTAATTCCTCTTACATCAAAACCAAAAAATTGGTACCAGTTCCTCACGCATGAGAAGAATTGGCACCAATTCCTCACTAAGAGAAGAATTGGTACCAATAATTCACACATGTGAAGAATCTCATTTAGATATACAGTTGCCTGCGACTTCTAACTGGAATGCGTGCCAATGTAGAATGCAGCAGCTTTGTGGGATACTTTATCGATGTGAGGAATTTGCATGATTGCCACATGCATTTTGATTACATGCATATTTCTCTCATACATGAAAAATATTGGTATGAAATCGGTGACGTATTGGTACCAATTATTCACGCGATGTGAGAATTGGTACCAATTCATCGGCCTGAAATTTACGAAGTGTAAAAAATTACGGTTGAAAATAGCCCTACAACAACGCACCTTGTGCTCGTCAGAGTGGATTCTAGTCATAATTATAAAGACACTCACTGGCACACCACGTTGAAACTTTCCACAACCAACCCAATTCAAACAACCACGCCACGTGGCACGTAGAGGCAAAACAGTTATCCAAAATCTGTGATTTATACAGTTAATATATATGTTATGCTGTACAGTATTCACCTTCTCTATATTATGAGATGTATACTACTATAAAAACACTTTGAAATGATTGGATACTTACCTTTTGCCCCAGAAAAAATCCTTTTTTCGACCATCGTCAAACCTCCTATCTTCAACAGCCTCAGAGTACTAAAGGTATGGCGTAGACAGCTAAAACTCTTCTCGCAAAGAGCTTTAATGAATTGTTTAGTAGCGATATCCCTTCGAATTGCGTAAACATTTTCTTGAAAGAGTATTAATTATGTAACAATAAACGAAAATATCAAGACAATGCGACATATTAATAGCACATTGCAATAACTTAATGCATCGTGTCGTTTTTTTTATTCGCTTTTTCAAGTAAAACATATCGAAAAGGTTGATATTAACGCGAGAAAAAATAAAATATTTAGTGCGAAAAACAGTCTTTTTCTGACGGATTTAAGTAGCAAGTAGTGGCGTATATACGCTTCCGTAAGATTTAGACTTGTATATGTAGTGGGAGGGTCGTAACTAGCGTTGCGATAACTTGTGACCCAACCCCATTGCTGCTATTTCTGGCAATACAAATGGTTTTACATACATTTCACGCGGCTGTATCCACACCGGATAGGCGGCAATCGAAAATGCTCTTAACAATCGACGAACGCGAATCAAAAATCGCTAGAAACAGTGTTTTTGATTGCCATTTGTCGCCAGTCGGGCGACAAATGACAATCGAAAACTCTGTTTCTAACTATTTTTTATCTACGTTCGTCGATAGTATTTTTGTTTTCGATTGCCGCCTTTCCGGTGTGGTATCACTTAAAGAAGTATCCATTGTCTTCAAGAAAGAGAATCCTCCTTTCATGACGTTGATAATTACCCAGGCATATGTTAAGTTTCCTCCGCGGAGATAGATGCGGGCTTTTAACACCCCTACCACATTCACATTAAGATGCGCAGGAAACACTCGTATAAAATTCATGATGTTTTGTTTGTCAAATTAATGTCGCATCTGTTTATCAATACATCCAATGTCATCAACGTTTTTATGCTCTCGTACTTTTCAGTGTGACAGAAGAGAAAATAAGGGCCAGTTATACTTTTTTTTATTTTGTAAAGTATCTTAAATATTTACTTATTAACTCGAAAAAAACGGCCTATTATCTCGAAATTTCGACTAAGTATCGACTTAGAAGAAAAATTAGAGTCAGTTATATCGACTTAGAATAAAATAAGGGTCAGTTATTTTCTCTTTTTTATTTTGTAAAGTATCTCAAAATTTTACTTATTAACTCGAGAAATTCGACTTAGTGTCTCAAAATTTCGATTAAGTATGCGTCGAAATTTTAATTTATTACATCGAAATTTCGGCTTCGTAGTTCGAATAGTATGCTCGCGGTTTGCATACAAAATAGTAGCGAATTGTAGATTTTAGCAATGCAATACAATGACGCCTATTGACGCCCATTGTACATATCGCTGCGTATACCAAAAAAGCCACTTCAAAATAATATTGGTGCCATATAAAAGCACCTGTATTAATGAATTTATTAAACTCTTTGCAAAACACACACACACACACACACACACACACACACACACACACACACACACACACACACACAACACGATAAAAATGCTCGACATTGCCTCGCATTTTATTTGGGCAAAACGAATGTTCGGGTGGAGCCTGGGCAGACGCCTAGCCTGGGTCCAGTCGTCAATATGTTTTGTAAAATATTGTCTAATTCTAATAATCCAAAAAATTAAGACACATCAAAGGTATCGGTTATTTCTTGACCAAGAAATGGAAAAATAAAAAAATTTATTAAGGCTGGAACCCAGGCCCCGGGGTTATAAAACGTTTACCATGCCACGCAATTTATCCTGCTCATAAATGTTAAAATGCCAACAATTGTGGCATTTTAACATTTATTAGCAGGATAAATACAACATCTGAGGGACTTATAGCACGAAACTTCTTCAATTGTCGGCATATTAGTTTTTATGAGCAGTTAAATTTCGTGCTCAGTTGAATTGAGCATGAAAAAGGTTTTATAATCTCGAGGCCAGGCTAGCAGACGCCCAGAACATTATGCAATCTGAACAGCTCTGTTCATAGTGAGGCTAGGGCTATGTAAGGGTAGCTTGATTTAAACATTATTTCTAATTGTATGAAACGTAACAGCAAATAAATGGTTACAAATTTTGTACAAAAATTTAAACACACCGGATAGGTGGCAATCCGGCGAAAAAGCTCTTAACAGTCGACGAACGCGAATCAGAAATTGCCGACGAAACAGAGTTTTTGATTGCCATTAATTTTGTCGCCCGACTGGCGACAAATGGCAATCGAAAACTCTGTTTCTTCGATTTTTGATCTACATTCGTCAATAGTATTAACGTTTTCGAGTGACGCCTAACCTGTATGTTAAACCAAAACAGCAAAAAACAAATCGAAAAACACACAAAAAAGTGCAAACCTTGCATACTGTAGTCATGCTGTAGTGTAGTCCGCATTCTTCCATATAAAACGAACCGCAATAATTCATCACTTATTGCCATTTTGAAAATGCTATTATGATGCTAAAACAATTTTATTCTGGGCAGAATGATACAGAGTCTGAAAATTCGGAAATTTTTGGGGTTGTAATATCTCGCTGTTAACCAATCATAAAGCACCGCTCTATCAATTAGCCAATCAAATAATTGTCCAATTAAAACAGATGTATCGACCGAGCCCCTGTCCATGCACTGGAATTGGGAGATTTTTTCTCTCCCATCTCTATTGTTAATTCAATATCAAATTTCACACACGTCTTAAACAGTTGAAATAAAAGGGATTCGTCGTCTTATGGGGTTGGATCGTTTGCAATATGGGTCATTAACTGGACCCGCATTTCCATTTTATTAACTGTAAAGAAACACCGTGAAAATTGAGTGTCTATAACTATTGTCAAACATGAAACCGCGACATTTAGATATAAGCAGATGACGTGGTAAAATTGTTTCTATTGCGTTAGTATCTTAGTATCCCCTTACCTGAATAATCCTAAAATTCGGACTTTACAACACCACCAGATGCGAAAAAAGGCAAATAGTTTAAACCTAGATCAGACCTCTCCTGGATTTCTCTATTTGTTCGATCATGATATATGCACGAACATTATGAGAAAATATGGTATTTTTGAATTTCAGACGCAACTATAACCAAATGAAGCACATTTTAATTTCAGACCTCGTACGGATTTTTTTTTTCAACATAGAGTTTGCGTACATGGGTATAAAAGGTTTCAATTTGATGTTAATGTGAGCCCTTTTGTTTCATCATGTTTAGTTAATTTGATTTGCATTTTAGATTGTTTCTCTATTATGATACATTGAATAAGTTTAGGTAGCCACGAATGAAATATACATTTTCTCGCTTCACGAGATGAAATAACTGGCATATTCATTCCAAAAATTTGAATTCTTTTTTTATTATATACCATTTTAAGCGTAACAGATTTTTTGGAAGTAAATGACGTCATACATGTTCGCACATTACGTCATATTAATAATGACGTTGCATCACATACAATGACGGCCGAAACTGAAACCATAAGAGCAGGGGCAGAAAAAGTGAAAATTTCTGCAAATCCTGACAATTTAATTACCAAAATGTTCCTTGCGATCTAACTAAGAAAATAAATACCCACACTTTGTGTTTTTGTCCACTAATAAGAAAGTTACAGGCGTTTGAAACTCTGAAGTGGGCTCAAGGAAGTCAATGGAGAAAACAGAGGACCTCCTATTTCACCCGTGAAATACAACTTATATTTTCACTGCAGTGAAAATACAACTTTTGATATTTTCACGGCTGTGAAATACAGCTTTTTTAAAATATGCATTATATATAATCAATATTTTTATGTATTTCATTACTTTGTATATAATAAAAAGC
>CAXHUL010000124.1:0-144992 GCA_964019695.1 Loripinus fragilis
AGTCTATAGTATGTGTATGGTTATTTAGAGCGGCGCACGACCTGACCTCGTGGCCTAGTGGTTAGCATGTCTGGCTACAAAGCCAGAGGACCAGGATCGATTCCCGGATGCGCACATATTTTCAGTGTGTTTTTTCTTTCCTTTTTAACATTTTAATGCTAAATTACTTCATATACTAGTAAAATGGCATCATCAAAACGAACGAAATTGTCATCCCCGAACTTTTTATATTGAATTACGCATAAAACCTATGGGGGTGGGGTTAAATTTGGCCCTCTAGAAAGAGAATTAGTTCGGTGACCCCAGATTTTTTTTTTTTTTTTCTGAAAGGTATTATAATAGTCCATGATTTAAAAATAAATTTTCAAGATTTTCAATATCAGATTTTTTAATACATGATTTATTCTAAAAACAAATTCCATTTTTTGACGAATTGTTAAAATATATCATGCAGTATCTTGTCACAGCATGGGATAACAAGTAAACATGCACATTTTCTTAAAAGTTTGAGGCCATGGGCAGTAATATGAGTTAAAAGTAAGAAGCTGGCTGAAGATTACAACCGTTTTAGCTCGATAATTAGGACTAGTGTTATTATTTTATATTTCTAGAAAATTGATCAAATGCTGTAAACTTCAATATGAGATTCTGAAAAAATAAGCACGGTGACATATCCTTTTTATTTCATAAATGGATAGCCCATGCATAAAACAAACTGTATGCAAAGTATTGAAAATATTTCAATATGGGAAGTATTTAGTAGCATATGTCCTTAACGATAGGAGCCACTGTTGTGTAGTGAATAAACCACTCACTTTGTAAGCCAGGGGTCACAGTTATGATCCCAAGCTTCTTTGTTGAACGAGACTTTAAGCCGAGGCCCCATCTCCGTATGACCTTAGCTGTTGATGGGGCGCTGAACACAAAATAGATAATATTATGCGATAGGCTTCTTAATCTCATGAACATGCCCATAATATGACATATGTATTGTATTAACAGATGATGTACCCAGTGAAGCCCAGAATGTTCAGGCCCTTGCGCTGTCCCCTACCTCCATCAAGGTCACCTGGGATCAGCCAGCTCAAACTAAAGGACAGCTAACCAAATATGAGTTGATTTACTATCAAGTTGGGAAGACAGAGAAACAAGTGAGTCTTTATACTCAAGACTTAGTGTCATATTCTCATTATATAATCCATTTCTCACTGTATAATGGTTTAATAATACAGCATAAAGTAATAGATAAAGGATTCTTTTCCGAGGATTTCTTGTTTAAACCGCGAGGTGGGCGTAGCCCACCGAGCGGTTTAAACAGAAAGCCGAGGAAAAATCCTTTATTTAGCTTGTAGTATGGCGCAGGCGCAAATAAACACGTGTCACTGACACCTGGCAAAATTTTACATTCGCTCCTCCCAGCATTCAGCCTAAGCTGTCAATTATATAACATTTACCTACGGGTTAATGTGTCGCTATTTAGGAAGTTCCCGCCTACATGGCTGTTTAACTAAAATTGGAAGTTAGAGTACTGTTTTAAGCTCCTCTTTCGTCGTTATTCTATGGTGTCTGATTTAAACATCAGCAAAGATCAAAGAAAAAGGCATCGGCCATACTACAATGAACCGTTAAACCATCTATTAGTTGTTTACTTTTGCAACTTGGTGAACTGATGGCTACTATACAATCCACTGATAGAATGGCAAGTTAAAAAAAATTTAATTTGTCATTGAAAAATAAATTTGCTCATTATAAAACATTTGCAAACGTCATCTACTTGGCAACACTTGTCATATACAATTTTCTAGTTTTCGAATTAATTTTTATTAAATCTCAGCTCAAGGCAAGCTACGTAATTATTGTTATTGTTGAATGTTAAGAAAAAATGACATTACCTGGTTAGGACCATCCTTACAGTCAAAAAAAAACTAGTTACCATGAGAATATGAAACCGTTATTCAATATGGCTGCTGTGTGAAGGACAAGGTTGTGTCAACATTGAAAGCTAGGTCTTCAATTTTTATGTTGTAGCTCTACCTATACACTAATATGACCTCAGTATAAATTGGTAGGATATAAAACGCAACGAAAAACCCTGATATTAGAGCATCAATTGGATCTGCAGTGATGAGGGATGCTTGAAAAGGACTTGAAAACATAGCATATTCTTGACTAGTCTTTGAAATGCAAATCTATCTTAATAACTAGCGAGGTCTTGAAAACAACTTGAAGAATACAAGCAGTATTAACAAAATACTTTGCCTTTACTTGGTGCAGCATATGCTGCAACAAGTAAATGCAAAACCATCTATTATACTTTATAAGCATTTAATGACAAAGTGTAAATCAGTATTGTCAAAAATTAATAGTCCTTGAAAACTTAGAAGTCTTTCAGTGGTCCTTGAAAAGTATTTGAATTCTACACAGGATTGCTTTTATGAGCCCAGTGTAAACAGTCATAGGTGAACGTTTTCAGGATTATAACTGAATTCAGGATTTTGAGGCTGACTTTCCATAGAAAGTCAGCCTCAAAACACTGAATTCAAATTAGTCAGATTTTAATCGCTTTCCTGATTTATTTACAGTTTATCTGAAGGCAGTTGGTCATTTAAATATTTACATTTTATCTGAAGGCAGTTGGTCTTTTAAACTTGAAATTGTTGGTACTTTGTAGGCATAGTACAAGTTTTAAAATTTGGATCTTACTTTCACCATGCATTGTAAATTATTCAGAAACAACTAGACAAGTCAGTAACCAGTCATACTCTAGAGGATCTACAGCCCTACCAAGAATACAGTTTCAGAATTGTGGCACACAACGGTAACGGCCCGGGAATGAGCACAGAGGAGGTGGTTACTAGGACCCTTTCTGACACTCCGTCAGGTGTTCCACAGAACTTCACACTGGAAGCTGCCAGCTCACTGGTAAGGATGTTTAACACATATTCCTAATGGAATTTCCCACCGTTATCAATTGGACAAATCTATTCCAAATTCAAGGGTTGCTAGGTAGTATGTTTCATTCGCATTTAATTTTTATAGGTATACTCTGTAAGCAAATTGTGCAGATCTGGCTCTACACTGCTTACCTATGTCCCATAAAAGGGACGCTAGACTTTTCTGCTCAAAAGAACTAAAAAAGCTGGAATGTGTTTATTTTTAACATACATGTATAATTTTTAAAAAAATCTTTACACTTATGATAATTAAATCTATTGTGGAATGTTTCTTATGAGTACCAATGCTGTAAATTTGGTTGAGTCCAGAACATGCAGGGCTGCACAAGAGTTGTCACTTTTTCCACAAAAAGGTTTTAAGCGGATTGTTGACTTCATTTATTTTATCCAAAGGTTGACTGCAATGAATTATTGGATAACTGTTTGCCGAATTTTCATTTGGTTAGGGATATCATCTGATATAAGGTCAGAAATTTAGTTTTACAGCTACATCTTATCGATACAGATAAAAAAAAAAAAATCAGCGTACAATTGTGAATTTTTTCTCACCCATCATTTTTAACATATGTTATGGGTATTCATTGTGATGATTCTTTTGAGTACCCACAATGTATGTTTTGGCTTAGTAAGAAACCTCATTCTCAACTATTGGTTCATATCTAGAAGCCGGTTATTAGCATGTTTGGTGATTATGGCAAACATGGTAATTTAATTTTCAGAGCATTGTTGTTCGGTGGCAACCACCGTCAATCGAAGAACAAAACGGAAAAATAACCGGGTACAAGATTCGTTACAAGAAGCAAGGAAACCGGAAGGGTTCCACTGTGACGACGGACGGTGACAAGAATGTGTACACCCTGACTGAGCTGCGCAAAGCGTCCATGTACCAAGTTAGGATATCGGCACAGACAGTAAATGGCAGCGGTCCTCCGACAGAGTGGCTGTATGCGAAGACATTTGAGGATGATTTGGATGGTAAGTCACCTTTGTAAGAATGGTTGCTATCTGAAAAGTAATGAACAGCCTTTAATCTACAGGAGAATTTCTTGAATATTTGTGACGTTAGTAATGTACATTTCATGAACATTATATTTTGCTGATTGTTTTTCCAATATTAGTTTACTTTATTTCTGACAATATTATAATTTAACGTAAGGGTAGGGAAAGATGATTCTAACAAAGTAAGTAAGGGTGCAAAGATCAGGAATCGATACAATCAAGTACCACACCTGACCCAGGATACCAATGGGAAAGTAACACACTCACAGTTAGACACCACAAACGAGAGCAAAGAGGTCAGCCCTTTCCCAGCAGGTGACCACAAGGCACATATAAACAGACGCATACAAAGGCATAGCAAACACAAGACAGTAAAACATAAAAGATCCACAAAAGAAGTACCGCCTTGGAATGGTCAGTAAAATATTTTACTGGAGGGCTTAAACCGGTTTAATATCGCCAACCTAACCCTTAATTCAGATGTGGATCAAGACACATAGATATTTGGTTTGCATGAAAGAGCCCTAATTTATCAATGCATCATCTCCTAGAACATATAAATCAAGATATAAAAAGGAGATAAAGCAAAGATAAGGACTCAACAGTAAATAAAACTGAATACCGGAGCAAAAGAAATCAAACAGGTAAACCCCGGTGGGCCCGACAAACAGCCAAAACTCATCACTGAGTGAATGAGAAAAAAAAAAAATACTTAGGGACCCCTTCATTTAACATACTGGGTATTTGGTGCAAAACAAACTTAAATATATGATTTTGTATAATTATAATGTTTTGGAAGAAATTATTCATCACGCTAGCATTTTATATATTTTTTGATAACACATATTAAGTATCCTTTGTCTACCATGGGATAATCTGTAGAAAAGATGTTTAGGTCTGGTCCTGTTTGTGTTGCACATTCAACATGGCCCCTACTTTCTTTCCTCACAGGGGTCCAATGACCCCAGTTCTGAGTTTTCTGGAATGAACACTGATTTACAAGCAAAGTGCAGAAACATTGTTGCTTTAGATCTACACTGATACTTCCTGGCATCAGTGGCCCCCACTTTCTTTCCTTAGGATATGTTTTGTGTTAAGGCCGTAAATAGAAAATAATGAGTGTTTCTGGTTTACATTAGGCCTAACTTGTCTATTTTTTGCCCCCCCCCCCCCCCCCTAATTTTTTAAGCATTTTTAGTTGAACTCCAAGAGATTCCCCAGTTCCACCATATTGTTTTTCCACCTTCCCTGTGTAAAATTTTAATAAAAATCCTTCCTACTGTCCCTATTTTAAAATTTCATGTAACACACATTTTTTGTTTTAGCATCTAAGAATTGACTCCTTACAAGGTTCAGTTATTTAATTTCAGAGTCCAAAGTTCCTGAGATGCCCGACAGACTGGTTGTCCGCCCCCTAACTGATTCTCTGGTAGTACAGTGGGTACCTAACCGACGATCCAAGTATATTGTGCGTGGTTACTATCTTGGTTATGGCAAAGGAATTCCTGATGTGTACAGACAAGTCTTTGACGCTGATACATTCTTCTATACGATAGAAAATTTACGTAAGTTTGTAATTTGCTTTATGTACTTATTGATGTACTAATTAATTCTTCCTCCTGTTTTAATACAATTAGCTTTGGATTGTCCATTATACATAATCAAGGAGTCGCAAGTTATAATTTCCATATAATATTGTATTCTTTCTCTTAGGCTTTTTCTGAGCAAACTGTGCAGATCCTGATGAAAGAATATCTAGCGATAAGGCGAGCAATCTCCCTAAACCCCTAAACGAGACGTTCATTTTATTTTGTTGAAATAACGACTGGAGAAACTAGGCACATCCAACAAATATATATATAGACGAGCCGTTGATGCACCATTGCCCCCAATTTGTATATTTAAAACGGGGTTTCCTTCATGCATGTAATAACTCTACTTCTTATTGAATGAGAATTTATTTCGATCATTAACTGTGCTTGTTATTCAGTAACATATATGGGAACTAGACCGTTAAACAGGGAACCACGCTATGTACAGTAAAACTATTTATACAGTTGATGTACAATAAAAACGACCATCTTGCAAAGTTGTCTATTTTTGTCATATATTTAATGTCTTCTTTCGCTTATACAACCCCTTTTCCCCCCCTAGACCCAAGACGCCATTTCCTAAGGGCATCTTGGGTCTAGGGGGGGGGAAAGCATCTAAAAACAAACTGAAAGACGCCAGTTTCATCTTTTTAATGACAAATGTCACAATTTTAAGTATATTTCATACGCATGCGCAGAAGGAATACCGCAAAGTTTTGGAAACGAAGGGCACTGATTTCCTTAATATTTTAGCACTTTTACTTTTTGAAAACCTGCAAAGGATTTACTAAAACTATCGTCTAAACGGCACCCAGTCTAAAGACGTAAAATGAGGGGTGGGAGTAGAAGGCGCAAGTTTTCACTGCTTTGTAAATGACGGATCACTTTGAATCTATTTTGATGCTTTCTATGCATAATTTACTACCGAAACAGTCTAATTTTAAAAACATTAGGGCAATTTGAAAATTTAGGTTTTGTAATCATGGCAACTAGGGAAAATATACGCCTTATCGCTAGAGCTCCTTATGCGGGTTAGGATATATTTCGTCTGGATCTTCACTGGTAGCTTAAGAACCAGTTTTCAGGTTTCCAATACAAAAAGAGGATCTTACATGAGTGCTCATGTTTGATTGAATTTATTAATAAACTTGTTGAGACGAATTATTAATAGACTTGTTGTGAAAAAGAGATAAAATGCTTGGCTAAGAGTTAAGGAAAAGAGATAAATGCGAGGCTTGCCTTGCATTTTATCTTATTTTCTTAACGAGTAAAATAAACTCAATAATAAAGAAGCATGTATGTTAGATTCTATTTATCACAGGACATTAAAAGTACTTAAATTCGCATTTTTGAATTGAAAACATCAAGACATTGCCATCTTTTACGCACTGTTAAAACGGACATCTTTGTTTTAAGGTCTAAATCTGTAAGCCACTAGTTGTTTATCGATTTTATTGCATGATGTTATATCACTCCCAGACTTGACGTCATGTTGTAAAATTAAAAAAGAAAACAGCAGTGGGCTGAATTAAACATTTCACAAATTAATTCAGTTCATTCATTTAGATTCGAGTGTCTTCAACACACAGTACATGTTTTCAGCACACAAGATTTTGCAGAAATGAAAAATACAGGTTCACACAAGACTATGTACAATTCAAAATTGAATGCTTTACTGGCATGACACTTCACATTAAATGATAATACAAGTACAATATCACAAATATATTTAATATTTAATTCTTTTTTCAGACTGGTGAAAATCTAAAACCAATTTTTAATTCATAGGATCTGAATAATGTTCTATGTGCTAAGTAACTACATGTATCTTATTTCTTTACAGAACCGGCATCAGAGTATGTTGTATCTATCAGGGCGTTTAACAATCAAGGGGAGGGAATACCAAGATATGAGACAGTCTTCACGAGTGCTGAAACAGGTAAGTACCCTCCAGCCGGTGTTGTAGTTCTGATAATACTCTTTCGGGAAATAAATAAAATTACAAGGACAGTAGTGATTTTCTGCATTCCACCATGCCTCCAGATAAGAGTGCATAATTAAGAATTCCTTTTCTTAGTGAGTTCTATCCCAGCCCTGTCCCATACTTTCATGTAGATTTATCATGAAATATTACAGTCATTCTCCCCTTCCCCTGATTCAAGAAGGTTTGGTGTCAGTTGAAAGTGGAAGTATATGCACAAAGTACTGGTTAACTTGCCCAGGAAAAAGTGTGGTTAGGTTAACTGACTGTCTTGACATGACCATAGCTGTTGACTGGGACGTAAAAACACAAACCAAACAAACAAATTTTTAGTGTAGATAGCAATGGATTGACTTGCACAGCTATCCAGTGGCACTAGAAATTAATTTTTGGTCTTCTACTGTGTAGGTGAGGAGCCAAGGTTCTTCCAAGACTACCTGCGTGCACAGGTGTTTCTGAGCTTTGACTAACCAAAATTTCATGTGAGGACTTAAAATAGTTTAGGAGATTGTTGTCACGTAAGTTTTGTGTAATTTTGGGTTTGGTTTTAGCTCAAGAACCAGTCACACCGATGCTGCCACCTATTGGGCTCAAGGCTACAGTCCTGTCGGCAAACACCATTGTCGTCACATGGACAGACAACTCTCTTGGGAAGATACAGCGGATCACAGACAACCGCTACTACACTCTGCGCTACATCACGATACCACAAGGCCGGAATCGCTACATGTTCATCAACACAACAGACCTTGTGTGCCACATAGATGAGTTGAAGCCGGACACGCAGTACGAGTTCAGCGTGAAAGTGACAAAGGGAAAACGGAAGAGTACATGGAGTATGTCAGTTGTAAATACTACCCAGGAAGCTGGTGAGTTAAGTTTAGGTCTAGATTACAAATATTTGAAGCGTAAAATTGCTAATCTTTTCAAATCTATCTGTTTGAACACATGTTTTGGGTGCCCAAAAGAACCGTCTCATTGAGACGGTTCTTTTGAGTACCCACAACATATATTTTGGTTGAGAAATAAGAAAATTAGATATTTGTTACCCAGCAAGCTGGTGAATATAGTCCTACCATTATAGTGCCAGTCATGACTGAGAAAGATGACATATTGTGATGGTTTTTTATTCATTTTGATTGAAAAAATAGGGCTTTTTGGCTGCATCTGAAGCAAAATAGAAATTAGTTGCTTTTCACAAATCTCTTCGGATTGATTTATTTGAACAGTTATCTAAATTCAAAAATCTTGTGTTGTTTGACTTAAACTATGAAACTATGGTGACAGAAAGTTGCCATCAGAATAGCTAAGACTTTTGTTAAGAGAAATTTATTGATAAGTAGAGCACAAGATATATGAGGGTCATACCGGGCCGCGTAGCGCAGTCGGTAACGTGTCTGGCTACAGATGCGTGTCTGACTGCAGATCCAGGGGTCGCGAGTTCGATCCCGGTCCGGTCCCATACTTTCGTGGAGATTGATCATGAAATAATTTCTACGGTCATTCTCCTCCCTTCCGCTGATTCATTCAAGAAGGGTTGTTGTCAGTTACAAGCGAAAGTATGTGCACAAATTACTGGTTAACCGCTTGTTCAAGCCTGCCCAGGAAAAAGTGTGGTTAGGTGAACTGACCGTCCCGCAATGACCATAGCTGTTGACTTGGGACGTAAAGCAACAAAACCAACCAACCAACCAATATGAGGGTCATTTTTTATGTTCGTAGAATCAGGCTTTATCCCTTCAAATATAGAATTTAGGGTACCATAAGCACAAGATATGACAGACAATAAGTATAAACACAACACAAACATATTAGAAGTTTTTTTTTTTTTTTTTTTTTTTTGGGGGGGGGGGGGGTGTTAAGCCATGTTCATTTCAAATTCTTGCAAAAAAAAAAATCCTCTAAAGTACCAATTTTTGCATGTTTGAATTGATTTCAGTTTAATCAACTTGCCCCAATCTTCAAGGTCATGGTTGATTAAACAAATGGCCATCATACACTGGTTGGATGGTCGGGGGCATCAGTTTTATTGAAAGGACAGTTATATTATAATAGTTTGTCCATACAGAATGATATAAATATTTGCCAGTGAATTTGCAGGAAAATTATCAGGAATGTGAATAAAAGTTTAACTTTTAATTGCAGGATTAGAAAATGCAGGTAAACCATCATATAATAACCTTTGTCATTCAGAAGTTGCCTAAATGTGCAGACCAATGATTGGTCCTTGTTTGTAAAAAAAATAGCTTTTTAACCCTTACCGCCAAACAGACCAATTGGAAAGTTGGAAAATCACGCCAAACATATCCTTGCTTATAAACCTACCACATCAAACTTCATGTTCATGTAAATCCAGCTTAAATAATTTCAAATGAGGATAAAAAAATAGCCAGAATGAGATTTTGGTATTTATCGCATTGGCAAAGCGGTAAAGGCTCAGACGAGACAGTCTCGTTAGAGCTTTGGCTGCTCGCATACACATGTTACGGACATAGCTGAAGGATCAGACCAGAAGCTCCACTAGGTAGCTGCCCATGTCTGTTTATGCGTAGTGACTTTAAGCATATATGTGATAAGCACCAACCATTCTCTCACGGTCTGGTCAAAATGTTAAATAACACAGAAGAGTCTCTATATAATGCTCCAATATTTTGGGACATCCAATTTTTCGGAGATCAAAATTTTGGTGTGATTTTTATCAAGCTATATTTTCACTCTGTGGGGGACATGGAATGGTTTATTTCCATGTAGTTAACAGCCAATCTACTGTGTGTGAAAAATGATACAGTGGCCATATTTCTTATCTTGTTTTATGAATAGCCTAAGGAGGGTTTTTTTTTATTCTTTTAGGGCATACCTTTTGCAACAAGGGTCCCAACAACAATCTCTGCTTCACTTTTAATATATACTCATATTTATGCAGAATTATGATCTTTCCTTATTTTTTGCCTCCTCATTGAGGGTTCAAGCCCCACAAAAGTTAAAAAAAATCTGGTATATACATTTGTAGTTTTATAGAGAGACAATACTGTGATACTAATCATGCTAACAGTTTTGAGAAAAAGCATATAATATCTTACAGTAATAGACATTGAAAGTAATAGAAAGCTTGCGAAAATAACAGTTACAAGTTACAACAGTACCAATAAGAAAATGAATTATAAAATTTAATCTTTTTCTTATTTACCAACAGACATAAAGCAATAGAACCAAACCCTCTTGTGGTTCCGGGAGTACCCACATCATTTGTTTTGATTGAGGATTACGAAAAATACACGTTTTAATTATGCTGTCATGAATGAAAATTTAATAATACAGTTTTAAGAATTTAAAGGTGAAAGGTCCCATTGCTTTTGCTTTACAAACTGTACCATTCCTATTGCAGCGGTTGCTTTTCCCTCCCTCCGCAAATTACATAAGGACTTCAAATTTCAATATTAATTCAACTTAATGACATTCCTAAAATATAGATCTATATTGAACAACCCAAAACACCTAGATCAGTCGGAGTAGAACCTGATGAAATGCAGTTTAAAGTGGGATTTCATGTGGGTCTTCACTGTTTGCTAATGTACTTATTTGGCACTCACCAGTGTACAAAGTATTAAAATCTCATCATATTTGTCTCATAAAAGAGAAGAGAGAGCTAGGCCAACCTCAAAAAAGAACTTTTCCAATTTCCGTATCATATCAAAAGCAGTATCAATTGGAAATTTTGAGAAAACAACTAACATGTAGAGGAGCATGTACAGTGGCTCAATGGTTAGAGTGTTGGACTTGAGATTAAGGGGTTGCTGGTTTGAGACTCACAAGAAGCGCTGCATTATGTCCTTGAGTAAGACATTTTATCCTCGGCTTAGTACTGGTTCAACCTAGGAAGACCCGTCCCTGTTTAACTGAAAGATTGTTGATGTGACGTAATGAATAATAAATAAACAGTGTAGGTCCACTTTATATGGCATTTCATCTGGGTCTTCACTGTTTGCCAAAGTATACATTTAGGAGTTTCCATTATACAAAGGGTTAATTATTATGGAAAGATGTAACAAGCACACAAATTTGTATATACATGTATTTTTTTTCCTGATTTTAGACTTATACAATAATTTATTCATATATTTGAGTATTGCTCCAAAGACCATATACTAGTTTGCATCTATAATTGCACATGTTGCATGAGGAGGAAAAGTTTATTTCCAAAATAAGATTTTTATTTCCAGGTCTTGCTCTTTTTATGGTTTTGCTTGTCATAGGAAAACAAATGTACCATCCTTTGAAAAAATGTCACTTGCCACAGAGGTGTTATTTTTTCTAATTTCCAAATGAGCAGTCTACAGGACAGTTTGACATATTGTGGCTAATTTTCATTACAGCTCCAGGATCTATGCCTCGTGACTTGACCCCAGTACCAGTAGACGGGGATGACCTTGCAGTGACCCTTAATTGGCAGCCCCCTCAGAAACCTAATGGACAGATAACTGGTAAGTCAAGGGCTGTTACTCTTACTGTATAAATAGTAGTGTAGTCACATTAACATGTGTTCTACATGCTCACTTTGTATCATACTGGTTAACCCTTTTGTGTCTGGTGGATTTTCCCCCATACATATTAATTCAATACGTATGGGGACTGCATATTTTGGACTTTAAGGGGTCACAGGTAAAGTTTTCGAAATCAAGTCCAAGAAGTTTGTTTTAATCATAGATAACTGTGCAGACCCAGTTGAAACGCAGCATTATGCTGCATTTCATCTGGGTTTTCACTGTTTGCCAAAGTACCCATTTAGGGGTTTCCCATATACAAAGTGTTCTTCTCAGAATTATACTAACACATTTTCCTATACATATTGTATAATAGGGATTGGATAATTCCTTATAAATTAAGAGGTCACATGTTAAAATTAGCAATTTATGATGCATTTCCATGGGAGTGGCTGTGTATATCAGGCAGTAAGTGGGCCGATCTTGGCTCCTTGCTTAGTAATGGTTCAACCCAGGAAGTCCCGTCTCAACATAACTGAAAGATTGCTGACTGGGATGTAACGAATCAATCAAACAACAAACAATCAAAAACTCTGTTTAGACTACTGAATTCATCTACATGTAGCTGATAAACAGCATGATCACTGAGATGATAAGAGCTGTCAATTATTTTACAGGTAATTTTGACCAGCCAATCAAATTAGAGCTTTTAGCTTCAGGAGCTGCAGTTGATGTTGACTCTTTGACTTTCTGGGCTATGAAAATATGAGACACCAGTTTTTATGATTTAATTATATAGATAAAGTAATTTGAGCTTTTCATGTATAATAACCCATATTATGCTGCATATAGATTTATTTAAGAAATGAATTTGATTTTATGGATGTTCATAAAAGAATGACTGCTTTAGGTTCTGTTCAAGTTAAGTGGAACCTGCAGGGTGTCATGTTAACTTTGAACTTAACACATGGCTTTCATAAGAGAATGAACTTCCAAGAAACAAAATTCATCTCATATATTTATGCTTTGATTTTGCACTGTTTTGGTTCATATATATTTAAGTACATGTATTTCGAAGAAAACCTTGTAAAATATATTCAAAGAAAAACAATGCAGTTGTAATTGGAGAAAGTTTTCAGAATAATTTCTGGAATCAGGATATAAAATACTGAACTACACAGATTGTAATAGCTTGTCTGGTTTATTTTTTAGAATATTTAGAAGTTATTTAAAAGTTTTAACTTGAAATTGTGTATATTTTGAAGGCAGACCGCAAGTATTTAAATTTGATTTTCTAAAGACCCGGACTTTGGAAACTTTCAGCAAAGCCTCCAATTATATCTCTTTTCATCAACTTGTTTAATAAATTCAATAATACATGAACACTTGTGTAAGATCCTCTATTTATATCATACTTATATGTTAAGACACAGTGTAACCCTCTCACTATATATGTTCACATTTCTGCGTGTTATACAATAAATCATTTATTTTCATTCAAGCTGACCCTGTGATAGGTATTGTATCATATAGTCCTGTGAATTGTCATTGTTCAGTGAATTGTCATAGATCAGTGAATTATTATAGTTCAGTGAAGAAATGATGGCATGGAGCGCTCATCGAAGACTTGAGCAGACTGTGCAGGTGCGCAGGCTGATCTGAGTCTTTGATGGACACACATGCCAATTTGTACAGCTCATACAGTCCTGTGAATTGTCATTGTTCAGTGAATTGCCATAGGTCGGTGAATTGTCATTGTTCAGTGAATTTGCCATTTTTCAGTGAATTATCATAGTTCAGATAATTTTAATTATTTCATTTGAGAATATGTGTCTCTTTGTTGTAGTATGTTTCAAAATTTTTAGGCAAGGACTCTTGTTTTCACTTTTTTCTCCTCAAATTTTGTGCTAGGCATACCCTGGTAGATATACTGTTAGCAGACAGAGATGTACACCCCCTGTATTCGAACAATAGCATTCATTCCGCTATGACACCGCCATGGGCTATGCATGTTTTTGCGGAAATTCAATTTAGTTATTTTTCTGCTATTAATGAATCCTGGTGGGAAACCAAAAAGTCAAAATGATCCTGTTATAGTCAGCTGTTTAATAAGATACCATTCTTTGACAAACATGCTTGTTTAAAAATGGTATAAGTGAAAATGTGATTATGTAGTATGCTTCGATAACAGCCAGTCCAAACAAATCTTTTGGTATGGTCCCTTGCAGACTAAAGATACCAAACAGTCGCAAAGCATATTTCAAGGAATTCTTTAACAATTCCAATGTTTGGATACAATCTGCATGCGCAGGACTGTAGGGGAGTATAAGGGAATGCTTTTTGCAAAATTTTGATGAAGTAGGAAAATGTAAAATAACTTAAGCATTTTTATCTTCCGCCAAAATGTGTGTGTCCAGTTAGATAGGACTGTCAGTACCATAGCAGACTGTCTTGCTACGGTTCTGATACAGGGGGTATTCCAAGATAATTATTCTCTCAAATTAAAATCTTTTCAAACATGATAATTCACCATTATTTGTGTCCCAAGTTTTTTCTCTCTCCTAATTTTGTCATTTTTTGTCCTTTATCATTCCATTCCACATATTCAGACTGGTTAGACGGCACTCATGAACACGGATTCATGGCAAAAAGAAAGTTATTGATCTTCAAAGTGATGGTCATAGAACACAAATATAACATTATTAGACTCCAAAATAATTACTTTCTGCGTTCAAAACCTTCATTTTTGGCAATGGGAAACAGGTTTGTGTAAAAGGTAACTGGATTCAGGGTCGCCGCCTACCCATTGTGATGTTTGCATTATTGTACAAGTGATAGTTTTCTGTGTTTTTTCTCCTCTGTTACCCAGTGGAGTCCTTTTTCAAAATATTTAAGTTTGTCAATATGTCAATTAGCTCTACTGTTCCCAGATAAGAGTGTGTAACAGAAAAATATTTTCTTATTTCTCAACCAAAACATACGTTGTAGGTACTTAATAGAACCGTCTCAATGAGACGGTTCTTCTGAGCACCAAAAACACGTGTATAAACTGATAGAATCGCAATTTTATGCACCAAAAGTTTGCTCCCCTGAACCTATTGTTATTGAGTAAATGTAAACCAGGTTTCACTTCTACCCCCCTGCACTTCTGCCCCATAAACATACAGTCATGCACACACCTTTTGCTCCAGTGTTGCTACCAAATCAACCCTAGGCCTTTAGTTAAAGTGGGTAACAAAAAAATAATTTTCTTATTTCTCTACCAAAACATATGTTGTGGGTACTCAAAAGAACCGCCTCAATGAGATGGTTCTCTTGAGCACCCAAAACATATGTTAAAAATGACGGACAAGAAAATATTTACAATTAGTCAGGGCCCTTAGGGACAAAAAATAGGTCCCATGCGATTTGTGTGCCGATTTATGGTGACCTATATCAAATCGTTCAATGGAGTCTTACCTTTGATTTAAAGGTGGTCACCCATTTCAATCCGCGTCTGAGGCTAGTTATGACGTCATAAATATGGCGACCATAATGAGAAACTGCTCGTTAATAAAAGCTATGGTTTGTGTTGGTATGGTCATATTTATCCAACACGAACGCTTTTTTAAGATAATATCAATTTTTTAGTCACATGATGGTTACATCAATGCTTTACCTGACTTTGACAATGAATTATTTCTCGATAACAATATTTTGCATGCAAAATACCGTAGATTTCTTATAAATACCCAGCTTATCGGGCCACCTTTAGACTGACGGCTGAGAATGTTATTGCCCCCCCACCCCCTTACGGAATTCCGCAAACTTATCCTATCTAAAGGAGGATTTCAAGCTGCGTCTTTTAATATATGTTTGCACTATGTTCGCCGGGGCTTAAGTCTCTGACAGCCTGTTACATATGTTACCATATTTAATTTAGACAAAAAAAGAAAATTAAAAGTTTGAGCTACAGAAAGAAGGCTAGTTATTTAAATTACTCATATGGTCTGCATATTGACTACTTTAGCTACATATAAATTCTTTTGGAGCAAAATTACAGCTTCATGTGGCGTTATGTGCGTTACTTTAATTAGATTACCCTTTAAACATGAAAAATGTGACCAATATAATTTACTTTTTAGCTGATATGTGCATTTTCCAAAATGTTTGATTATTTTATACTAACAAACTCATTTGGGTTAGAGAAAATCCAAAGTTTGCTTTTATACTTTTCATAAAGTGTCTTATACGAGCAATTATAAAAACAACCCAATGCTACACCCAATTTTAAGAAGCCGAATTTGGTAGGCATCATTTAAGTACAAATATATGAAAACATTTGCTGCTGTTGGATATCTTGCATTTTTTGGGATTGTCTTGCTCATATCATAAAGAACTATAGATTTTGCAGATTAAACAACAAGATTGAAGCACTTGTTAAAGTCTGTAACATATGTTACATGACATAATAAATGAGCAAGGACATTGAATTGATGTAAGAAATGATGTTTCAGGAAAAAATAAATATATTTCGCATGTTTTCCTAGCTAAAATCTCTAGCCTCTGGTGCCTTAATCTTAGGTATTGATGATTATTTAGCCCCCGTACCTTTGCTACAGATGTTATGAATATTTGTTTTCAATATTTCTTAATATGAATAATTCTAAAATAAAGATACACCCTAGAGGAACAAAGGAAATAATCTTTTCACATTTAAACAGTACAATTTAGTAAATGTCCCTTTCTAATGTAAATATTCTAAACCAATCCTTATCCAAGTCATATACATGCACAATATCGTTTATTATTTCTGCTTCTCTGGTAAAATAATTGTCCTCCTCATATCATAAAAACCAGAATTATCATCAAACAAGATTTTGACTGCAAGCTGAGTAATGACCTGCTCCATCCCAAACCCTTTTAGACATATTTTATCGTATGTACCGATTAAAGGCGCATCGAATAGGAGATGTTTGCACACTGTAAGCATGGGTGTTAGCCTTTATCAGCGTGTAACATATGTTATTGTCCCCCGCCTTTTCGAAGAAAAGCGGAGGGACATAGTTTTCGGCATTCCGTCCTTCCGTCCTTCCGTCCGTCCTTCCGTCCTTCCGTCCCCCTAATATAGTAGGTACCTTGTGTGCGCAACTCCTCCTACAGTTTTATGCCGATTCTTTCGAAACTTTACAGATGTTTTAGTCATGGTCTGAAGATATGCATGTGGTTTGGATATTATCCTGAGATTATTTTTTGTCACTTTTTTCGCAATTTGAACTTAGTCATTTTTAGGCGTTTTTACTATCAAAGTGAAAAGATAGTGGGTACCTTGTGTGCGCAACTCCTCCTACAGTTTTATATCGATTCTTTTGAAACTTCACAGGTGTTTTGTACATGGTCTGAAGATATGCATGTGGTTTGGATATATTCCTCAGATTATTTTTTAACACTTTTTCCGCCAGTTGAACTTAGCCATTTTTCTGACATTTTTACTATCAAAGTGAATGGATAGTGGGTACCTTGTGTGCGCATCTCCTCCTACAGTTTTATATTGATTCTTTTGAAACTTCACAGGTGTTTTGGACATGGTCTGAAGATATGCATGTGGTTTGGATATAATCCTCAAATTATTTTTTATCACTTTTTCTGCTATTTTAACTTAGGCATTTTTCTGGCGTTTTTACTGTCAAAGTTAATGGATACTGGGTACCTTGTGTGCGCAACTCCTCCTACAGTTTTATGCCGATTCTTTTGAAACTTTACAGATGTTTTTGTCATGATCTGAAGATCACTTTTTCTGCTATTTTAACTTAGGCATTTTTCTGGCGTTTTTACTGTCAAAGTTAATGGATACTGGGTACCTTGTGTGCGCAACTCCTCCTACAGTTTTATGCCGATTCTTTTGAAACTTTACAGATGTTTTTGTCATGATCTGAAGATATGCATGTGGTTTGGATATTATCCTGAGATTATTTTTTGTCACTTTTTTTGCAATTTGAACTTAGTCATTTTTAAGTGTTTTTACTATCAAAGTGAAAAGATAGTGGGTACCTTGTGTGCGCAACTTCACAGTTGTTTTGGACATGGTCTGAAGATATGCATGTGGTTTGGATATAATCCTCAGATTACTTTTTATCACTTTTTCCGCTAGTCGAACTTAGCCATTTTTCTGGCATTTTTACTGTCAAAGTGAATGGATAGTGGGTACCTTGTGTAATTTGAACTTAGTCATTTTTAAGTGTTTTGTCATTTTTTCTCATTTAAGTAATAAACAATAATGGCGGGGGACATAAATTCTCTGAATTTGCTTGTTTTATCAATTTGAGAAAAAGAAAATTGAAAGTTTGAGGTACAAAAAGCTGACATTAAAACTAGCTAATCAATGAACATTCTAAAAGTCTGCATATTACTCGATGTCTTTACTACATATGACAGCTGTTTAACATTAATACGGCTACATGTTGTATTATGTGCGTTACATGAACTTAATTATAATTTAAAAGTGGTAATTTTGGCTATCGTCATTTAGTTTAACGACTGCTCTGCATTGGTTTCAAATTGTTTTAGATTAGGTTTAACAAACATATACTCAATTGACGAATACAAACCCAAAGTTTGCTTTTCTATCATAAATATTTTGTCTTATATGAGCTAATGCACAAGCCTACCCCAAGTTTTGCAGAGGAGCAAATTTTGTTTTCGCCGCTTAAATAAAACAGTTGCAGAGTGTTGATATTTTTCATTTTGTTAAACAGTCTTGCTCATCTAAGATCAGGACACTTATTAAAGATGCCAATGTGCCATGATGCCACAACCAGGGCTCTGATCGAATTCCATAAACATTCAGGTGCTGGTACTAACTAGTTCAATGTCAGGACAGAGCAAGAAATCATATTGGCAGGCATTTAGCTATGCTGGAGACTCTATCCATGAAGCATTCTTTCACCTCGGCTCAGTGCCCTTAGAAAGCACTGTGGCGGATGCACTAGAGTAATATATTTGTAAATTGTCCTGACCTCTTGGCTCTCGTTTGTGATGTCTAACTGTGAGTTTGTTACTTTCCCATAGGTATCCTGGGCCAGATGTGGTACTTGATTGTATCGATTCCTAATCTTTGCCGTCTTTCTTACTTTGCATTAGCCAGTCACTGATATTGTTCGACTCACTGCGTTGAGGTGGTGGATGTTTTGGAGAGAAAAAAAAGCTGAATTGCAAGAACTACCACTTCCAAGAGCTGTGTTTCTCGAAGGTGTCAAACGTGCGCAGTATCAGTGAATCATTTGGAAAACCTCACCTGTCATTAATCCTGACAAATCAAGGCCTGTCAATTATGGTTAGAGGCCGGACTGTGATAAATATTGTCCCGTTATGATGACATTGCCCATGTGTGAATCCAGAGGGGGATAGGGGGTCTGGACACTCCCCCTGGAAAAAAACAACTATGTATATGTGTTTCTATAGAAATTTGCATTTGGACACCCCCCATGGAAAAAAGCATGGACCCCCCCCCCCCCCCCCCCCCCCCGAAAATAATGGACCGCCTCTGGATCCTTTGCAAAGTATAAGTATAGTTTTCTCAGCAATAAAACCATTGGAACCCTCTTTAAACTGTAAAATAAGCTGAGGACTAAATAAAACTGACAAAAATTCCTGGATCCATGCATGTTGCCTCCTGCCCCCCGAAACCCCTCTGCAGCTGATAAAATGTGGTTGCAGCATGTCTGTATGAGAAACATCTCGGTGTAAGTACAAAGCAAATCATTTATATTGGAGGGATTTATGTTGCTGTGGAGCAGAAGAGAACTCATGTAAACTATTGCCAGTGATCAATATGCTTATGACTTTTGAACAACTATTTTCATGTGGATTCAGATATTTCTTATAGCCGTATCAACAAGCATGCCTTATTGTCCGATTTTAACCTTTGAAGACGATTCTACCTAGTAGCATGCGAAAGATAAATCAGATTGTAACAGTTTTCTATTGCCCGTGCTATCGCAGTACAGTGGGTAACTTGTAGAGGGGTTTATCCTCATTTCCATATCATGAACTACTAAGTAGACTCTTCTAGCTTTTGATCCTTCAGTGGTCAAAATCGGAATATAATGAGTTTGGTTGATAGTGTTTGCAAATTATTATTACTACTATCTTTTATTTGGGTGTAGGATAAGCAGCTACAGTTAAACCAAAAGCTTTGAAGCGTGACTATTTACAGTATTGATATGTTGTTCTAGAAAAAAGGGTTTCAGGCATTTATTAACATTTACTATAAAAGCTTTGACATACACATATGTTCTAGCCGGACTGGCTCATTTTACGTATTCTGCATCAGTCGTTTGAAATAGAAAGACCCAAAGGTCATTGGTCAGAGGTCGTAGTATATATATATTCCGTTTAACATCAAAAACACTGTTTGTTTTTCATTCACTCCACTGTCTTTTTATTCGTAAATCGTGACGGTATTTAGGTCCCACCCTCGAACTGACTTCACCATATCTGAATATATTTTGTATGTTACGATTAAAAGTGTTTGCATTCAGTCATGCTAAGGTTACCAGTTCATAAAAGGAATATTTCCTAGCGTTGGAAATGGACAAAATGCATATATATGTGGTATTTACATATTAGGCGTCATTTCAATGACGTCATCTTTTTTGTTCTAATGCGAATACAATATGGGCGACATGTTAATTTTAATTATTTACCCCCTAAGATTAAATTTGGTTCATTTCGACTGAAATTGGCACACAAAATGCAAGAAAGTCCTGATCCCCATATACTACAATGGACATACCGTTTAAATTGCACTGATACAATATACGCTATTTTGATGGCGTCATAATGACGTCCAGACGTGAAACCCAGATGGGTGACCAGGTGATTTTCATTAGTTATCCCCTAAAGTTTGATTTGGTATAGGTCACCATAAATCGGCATCGAATTCGCACGGGAGTCCCGAGTGCCCCTGACTAAATGTTATGCTGAAAAATTGTTGTTTATCTAAACTTCTGAGCCCTCATTATTCAGACATCATAGTTCATTGCTACATTTGTTTATCCTAATATAACGTTTCTGTTATTCAGTGGGTCATGTCATAAATAATGTTATGACCACACGTTACATAACACTTTCGGCTGGAACAAGTAACATCATGATGACGTCATTGACAACACTGCAAATTTTCATGGAAATAAAACAAACTTTGAAGGCAGTAAAATTGCATTTAAAAGGTCATATGATACCCAGAATCTTACACTCGTGATCATTTCATATTAAATTTATTAAACTTGCCAAAGGCTCGTTAAATAAATTCCATATGAAATGATCACTTGTGTAAGATTGTCTATGTATAGTTTTTCTAATGATATTTTTTGTTTTCATGTGTTGTGGTAGATTTTGATTTTTTATCTTGCTTAATTCAAGCATTTCCAGCAATTACTCATGTTTCATAAATGTTTCCATGCTTAATCTTAACTCTTTAAGGGCTGTATTTCTAAAATGAATCAACCGGTTGATGAGCTGAACAAATTTTTCCTAGTTATCAATATGGTATCTGCTGATGTAAGCAAATAAATTGTCTCTTAATCAGATTTAAACACATCTTATATGGGGGAGCACAGTGGCTCAGTGGTAGAGTGGTTGACTCGAGACCAAAGGGCCGCGGGTTCGAGCCTCACCGGCGTCACTGCATTGTGGTTCTTGAGCAAGACACATTTATCCTAGCTTAGTACTGGTTCAACCCAGGAAGACCCGTCCCTGTTTAACTGAAAGATTGTTGATGGGACGTAAAGAATCAAATCAAACAAAACAAAACATCTTATATGAATTTCAAGGAATGCCCTCTGATGATTTATATTTACCTAGGTATGGGCTTAACCCCCTTTTATACGGAAATACTGGGGAGCACAGTGACCCCCCCCCCCCCCACCCCCCACCCCCCCAAAAAATCTTATTCCTCGACCAAAACATATGTTGTGGGTACTCAAAAGAACAGTCTAAATAAGATGTTCTTTTGAGCACGCAAAACATATGTTTAAACTTATGGGTAAGGAAATATTTACTATTTTATGCTCAAAAATTGTGTTTATCTAAACCTATGGTGAAATGCTTATATCTTCACATTTGATTTAGCAGTTCCTCACATAAGCTTTACAATGCAGAGAAAAAGTAAACAGTGTTGTTTCAGCTTTTAATGAATTAATCAATGTACACCATACACCTTCACTATAATTTACATGATTTTGCTGTATCTCCATGCTTGCATTTAATAAATGTTTTAAAATTTTGAACACTGGAAAACCAGGAACACTGGAAGAAGCAGTCTGATCAGGGTCTTCCCTGTTTGCTATTCTGACGAGCTATTTATGAATGTCAGCCTACAGGAAGCGTAGTGGCTCAGTGGTAGAGTGCTTGACTCGAGACCGAAGGGCTGCGGGTTCGAGCCTCACCGGCGTCACTGCGTTGTGGTCCTTGAGCAAGACACATTTATCCTAGCTTAGTACTGGTTCAACCAAGGAAGACCCCGTCCTTATATAACTGAAAGATTGTTGATGGGACGTAAAGAATCAAATCAAACAAACAATTTCAGCCTAAATTACCAACATTTTATTTCAGAACATGATTATAAAGAATTGTTTTTTTCCAGGCTATCTAGTGTTCTACACGACGGACCCGAGTCAAGATGACCTGGAGTGGGTGGTGGAGGGCGTCATCGGGGAGAAGCTCTCGATGACGATAACAGACCTGACCGAGGACACAACATACTACTTCAAAGTGCAGGCGAGAAATGGCAAAGGCTATGGCCCTATGTCTTCCACTGTCTTCTACAAAACTCCAAAAGGTTAGTTTCTATGCATGCTTGAGAATTTTTTCATGCTTTTGTTTTCATCTCTCATCTGCTTGTGATCCTAGCTAGCCTTTGTCCCTTGAGCAGTCTGATCAGAGTCATATTGTTTGCTCCCATGAAAAAAATCTAGTCTGATGCACTACGAAAGGCGGCCTTAAAATCCTGAATTCAGGTTTATGCATATTAATGTGTTTTGTGTTTGGTCCCATCAACAGTTAAGTTCATATGGAGACAATATCACAACTTAAAACTGCATAGTCTCCAACTTTTGATCTTTTTGTTTTTGAAATAATGTTTCTATTTTTCAAGAACACAGTAAAAAACTAAAATTCTGGTATACATTTTACCAATTTCATAAATCTTTACAAATTTTCAGTATCAAAACAACAGCATTTATGTTTAAACTTGACTGTCTATAATTATTGGAAGGACACAAATAATTACCAACAAGAGAAAAACACCTGTTTTTTTAAGACAATTCACTTTTCCATGCAGTGTTCAGCTATAGTGAGCACATTTATTGTGAAAACTTTTTCTCTTAAACTAGTGGGCAGCTGCTTACCAAATCTGCATGGGTATACCCACCTCAGTCATTTTTTGCTCATTGAGACTTGTAGTATTGTCACATGAAATAGCTCATTAATAACTAATTTATTTCAGTTGCCTTTAGAGACAGAAACCGTTACCGTGATGGTGTTGTTAGAAGACCAGTGGATGGGAAGAAAGATTTTGATCTGAATTTAGGTAAGCTGAAAGTGCTTGACTCACGAGGCTTGAGGCTTGACTTGCATGTTTGATCTTTGGTTTCTCCAGTCTGTCAGATGAGACTTTAAGTTGTGGTATTGTCTCCATATGAACTGAACTGTTGATGGGACCAAACACAAAACACATAAATATACATAAACCTGAATTCAGGATATTAAGGCTGAATTACGTACTGCATTAAGCACAAAGCACACTCATAAATATACATAGTCATCCTGAATTCAGGATATTAAGGCTGACTTTCGTAGTGCGTTAAGGCCAAAACACATATTCCTGAATTCAGGATTTGGAAGCTGACTGGCATAAAACACATACATATGCATACTTCTGAATTAGGCAGATCATATTCTGAATTAGGCAGATCATATTAGTAAATTTAGGAAAATTTTGAACTTTCACCCATGTAATTTTGAACTTTCACCCATGTAAATTTTCAACTTTCACACATGTAATTTTGAACTTCCACCCGTATAATTTTGAACTTTCATCCATGTAATTTTGAACTTTCACCCATGTAATTTTGAACTTCCACCCGTATAATTTTGAACTTTCATCCATGTAATTTTGAACTTTCACCCATGTAATTTGAACTTTAACCCGTATAATCCTGAACTTTCACCAATGTAATTTTGAACTTTCAACCATATAATTTTGAACTTCCACCCATATAATTTGAACTTTCCCCAGTATAATTTTGAACTTTCTCCAGTGTAACTTTGAACTTTCACCCACATAATTTTGAACTTTCACCCGTATAATTTTGAACTTTCACCCATGTAATTTTGAACTTTCACCCATGTAATTTTGAACTTTCACCCATGTTATTTTCTTTAAGGTTATCCCAGTGAGAAGAAGGAATCTAAAGATTCAGGAGAAAAGGGAGGGTTGTCTCAGAATGTTATGATTATCATCATTGCCTGTGTGGTTGGGGCAACCTTTGTTATTGTTGTTGCCGTGGTGACGGTTATCCTTTGTAGAAAGAGGGATGCAGCTGAACGGAGCAAGAGAGTGTAAGTATTTTCAGTCACATTTAATTCCTTCATCCCTCTCTCAATGCTCTAGATATATATATCACCTTTACTGCTGATTAGATAACTGTAACCAAAATTTTCATCGGGGAGGTTTTGTTTGTTTGTTTGTTTTATTGCTTTACGTCCCAAGTCAACAGCTATGGTCATTGCGGGACGGTCAGTTCACCTAACCACACTTTTTCCTGGGCAGGCTCGAACAAGCAGTTAACCAGTAATTTGTGCACATACTTTCGCTTGTAACTGACGGGAGGTATATTGTTGGATATGCGGGTGGAAATTTAATTTTACGGCAAAGCACTAGTGATTTCCGACTGTATATTTGACTATTTATCTCCCAAAATGAAAATTTTGATTATGGTTATCCCCAATCTAATGCACCTCTGCAGTCTTGTCTCAAAATTTGAGTGCTGAAAGCCACATTAAGCCACACATATTCTAACAAATTGCGACAATTGTGCATTAGAAAGGTCATTTAAGGGTCAGCTCTAGAAATAAACTTTTCTACTCTAACCCTTTTCATTCTGGATACCTTCAGGACTTTAATTAAGAGTGCTTAACGAAAATTTAATTTTCTTATTTCTCAACCAAAGCATATGTTGTAGTACTCAAAAGAACCGTCTCAATGAGATGGTTCTTTTGAGCACACAAAAACATATGTTAAAATTGATGGGTAAGAAAATATTTACAATTTTACGCTGAAAATTTTTGTTTATCTAAACCTGTGTATTTTAACAGGTACTTTGGCAAACAGTGAATACCCAGGTGAAATACCACTTAAGGGGCTGTGTCTGTTAATTTCGCATCAGTATTGTGGTGTCATGTTTTCTGAATATCATATTAGGTCTAAACTAAAAGTTTGCTTTAAAATGATAACTTAAGGTTATTAGAAAACGTCTTTTACAATGCTAGCTAATTCTGTTTGAAAATGTCTCGTACAATGCTAATTCTGTTTGAAAACGTCTCATACAATGCTAATTCTGTTTGAAAACGAAAATGTCTCATACAATGCTAATTCTGTCTGCAAACGAAAACGTCTCATTGAATGCAAATTCTAATTCAAAATGTCTCATTGAATGCTAATTCTATTTGGAAACATCTCATGGAATGCTAATTATGTTTGGAAACATCTCATAGAATGCTAATTCAGATAGAAAACGTCTCATAGAATGCTAATTCTGTTTGGAAACATCTCACAGAATGTTAATTCTGTTTGAAAACGAAAACATCTCCTAGAATGTTAATTCTGTTTGAAAACTTCTCATAGAATGTTAGTTCTGTTTGAAAGGATTGGTTCAGCTGCTGAGATATTTATAGGAGAACTCAATAGGTTGTAAGGGTTAATTTTGTATCTGTATTGCATCACATACAGTAAATTTAGAAATCTTTGGGAGGCTCTTATTTTTCACAAAACTTTGCCAATGCGAAATTTCGTGAAAATAAAATGCTTCCAAAATGGAGAAAGCACCCTGCCATTTACTGATGTAGGTAAATCATAGTCCAATCGTAATATAAACACGTCTTTTGATGTTATTTGCGAAAATAAAATCCTCACGAAAATTTCTGAAATGACACTTCCTTCTGTATTATGAGAGTATTCATTGTTCTTTTAGGCCAACTATGTATAAGAATTCTCCAGTAAAAGGGAAGAAGATGAAATTCCCCGGCCCACCCAGGGAGGGCCAGCCACCAGACTTGTTTCGAGACCACGATTTGGAGCTGAAGAACCTCGATAAGGCAGAATCTACGCTTACTATATCAACAAGAAGAAACTCCCATGATTCCAGCTCTATACATACAAATAACCAAGGTAGGTGCATATGTCCAGTTAAACAAAATATTTTAGTGTAAAATTGTAATTATTTTTTTACCCGTCAATTTAAACATGTGTTATGGGTGCTCATAAGAACCGTTTCATTGAGACGGTTCTTTTGAGTACCCACAACATATGTTTTGGATGAGAAATAAGAAAATTATTTTTCAATTTCACACCCCTAGATGGAGGCCTGTAGGTGCATACCTATTAATAGGGAGTTCAGTTGCTCAGTGGTAGAGACAGAAGGTCAGTTGACTAGAGACGGAGGGGTTTCAGGTTGGAGCCTCACCGGAGTAACTGCATTGTATCCTTGAGCAAGACGCATTAGTCCTTGCTTAGTGGTTCAACCTAGGAAGACCAGACATAACTGAAAAATTGTTGACTGAGATGTAAAGGATCAAATCAAACTAACAAACAAACAAAAGCATACCTATCAACCATGTCGGAAACATCTTATGAGATTCAACTGTACATGGTATTTTATTACAGCTGATATATACCAGTCTGGGAGTGAAGCAGAGGAGAGATTGTTGCCCCCACAATACCACCAATTACCCCCACAACAACAACGAAATATCATCCGACCAAAACCTCTCAAAATACCTGTAGATGCTCAGACACATCAAAGGGAACGTAAGTATAAAAAAAGATCATATTTATGTAGTGTACAGTCCCTTTATTACCCCAACAATGCCACCAAGAACCCACATTACAGTGACAAAACATCATCCAACCAAAATTTTATATATCAAAGAGAATGTAAGACAAAAAAATCCTTATTTAGGTAATTTTTAAATAAGGTGCAGGAGCATCATCCACATCAGTGGGCCCCCTCTAGATAGCTGACTAACAGCATGCATAGAAGGTCTCACACCTGATTTTCAAGTGTACCCGTCACCGTGGTCAGCTTTCGAAAGCTTCATATCTGTCAATTTCTGGTTTTGTCCGACCAAAATTATGACTATTACTATAATCTTAAGCAGTACACAGATAACTTATGAAGATGGCTGCATGAATGACAGTTTGAGTTTCTTCCCTTAGATTTTACTGGTTAAGTCCATTTATGCTGAATATGATTTAGTTTCCTGCGTTGGGATGGCCCATTTGTCATTTCAAGGGGGTTGCATGTCATTTGTGACACATTATTAAATTTCTGAAAATTGCTATAGTTGAATGGAACAGGTTGCTATTTCTATACATTCTCTCTCAGTAAAAACTAATACTGTGATTAAGGTATCGTGTAGGGCTACATACTCATAGGCTCATAAAGGTTCTCACTGATTCAAGTAGGGTAACTATCAGTTACTGAATGGAACAGGTTGCTATTTCTATACATTCTCTCTCAGTAAAAACTAATACTGTGATTAAGGTATCGTGTAGGGCTACATACTCATAGGCTCATAAAGGTTCTCACTGATTCAAGTAGGGTAACTATCAGTTACTGATAAATACATGTACAGTAAAACCTCGTTATATTGCCATCATCAAAAAGAGAATTTTGGCGTTATAACAAGTTTGGCGATAGATCGAGGTCTGGATTTCTGTCAGTAAGTAAGATACGCATGCGATATTGATAAGAAAAAAAATGGTATCTACATTATCCTTATGGGTAATTCCGTAGATGTAAGATGATACTGCTATACCAGCGGATGTTACCAGTAACTGTTTGCAAATTGTTCATTGAATATCATTCTCGCAAGACCTGACAATACCTAGAGCTCTCGCATTTCGGGCAATAAATTATGGGAAGTTAGCGATATCTGGTAAGTCTCGTTCAATTCTTGTGCTCCTGTAGTGACAGGTTAGCTTTCTATTTGCGACAATGCATTGAATGTAAGAATAATTAAAACTTAGACATTTTTACACAACAAACAGCTAAACAAACTGGTGGGAAAATAATTGTATTTCTCAGACCAAACAAAGGTAAAAACATCTCACCTTTACTTACCTTGGTTAAAACTTTTCAATTCATCAATGTACATTGTTCACTGCAATTATCTGCACCACTGCAGTGTCGTTGATTTCTCGCATGATCAGTCCGTGACACCTTTGATCATCTTATTGATACCGACACAAGGTCGCGTGGCGGTAATTACGAGGGAATTTATGTATTAATAAGCATGTTTGTTTTTTGAAATGAATGGCTGATGGCGTTAAGCGAGTTTGGAGCTTTAACGAGGGAATTTTACATTGCAGAAATCGGGACATGGGAAAATTGTGGCGGTAAGCAAGTTTGGCGGTTTATAGGGGGGCGATATAACGAGGCTTTACTGTATGCTCAAAGTACTGATAAACTGCTTAGGAAGATTGTATTATAACTTACCACTGCCAGATCACTGAAAATTTGCTGAAAAGCGCCGTAAAGACCCAATACAATAATAAAGCAGTGAGTTTGATGTTTAACCTTGTTACAATAAATAAGAAAAGAACTAAAAAGAAAAGTTTGGCTTTACAGAGTGCAAGAAATACATAGTATAATATTATTGTGGCTGTTGGTCGAGTTATATATATAGATATGCAGGTGTTTTGTAAAATATATTACAGAGCAGTACTTTTTTTAACACATATGTTTTAGGTATACATGTCAGTCCTGTTAGTACTCGTCGCATTATTTCGCCAGTACACTTATAGCGCGGATCTGCCTTGGCTCCCAAAATTTAAACAAAAATATTTTTTTTTTTGGATTTTTTTTTTTATTTTTTTTTCATCTTTCCAAATGGCTGTTTACTAAACTACTACATGTAATTTGTTTTGCCAAAACATTACTATTCACTCTTGGAATAAATATTTCATGCTTAATTAAGCTCTTGTTGTTGTAAAAACGGTAGTGAGCAGTCTGCACAAAAGGTTGACACTATTTCCACTGGGTAATTTGACAAAAAGATGTTGTGTATTGTATCTTCCTGCTCTGTCACTTGTCTAAACGTTTGTCTGGAAAGTTCCCTGTAATTGTAGCAATTGATTAAAATCAATATAAAGTTGACACCTGCTGAGCTTACAACACAAGCCAGTCATCCAATTATCTACGTTGCCCTAGGGGTTTTTCACAGCAGTAAAAACGGCCATTGGCCTGTGACATTGAATATTCATTATTCATAACGCAGATAAAATATCAGCGAATCAACATACAGCTCATTGAAGTTGACCTTTTAGGTCAGTAAGAATTATCCAATCAATAATCATTAGAGTATTAGACTCTACTGCCAGACGTTCAAGTAGGTATAATATTTACCTTAACACCGCATATACTGTAACAGCAATGTGAAGAAATCTTCTTCAATTTTTGAAATGCTTGATTTTTGTTTAAAATTGAGTTATTTTTGGAGGGATTTGAATGACAAAACATATGATACAGAGCTTGTATATTAAACTATCTGAAAAAAATACAGTAAGTGTTATTGGAATTTAAAAACCCCAGAACCTCTCCTGAAAATGGAATACCCCACCCACACTGACTAAGGTACAAAGTTACAGCTGACCATGCTTCTGAATATGTACTTAAAAAGGTTATCCTTTGGAAGCAAAGAATGTACTGAAGAACTGTGCAACTTTTATGGGCCAGACTAGCTAGTTTCGGCCTTGGCTCCCAAAATCCCCCCCCCCCCAAATTTTTTTTTAGATTTTGTTTTTAACTCGTTAGTGCGCATCCCGTGTATATCGCAAATGAGATTCGTGGACCCAAATCGGTGCGTAATAACGGGACTGACCTGTATATAAATGGACTGTGTTTTAAATTAATAATTTTATAAAAGGACAATTTTACAAAGAAATTACAAGAAAATAACCATTTATGGTCATTTTCTTACAATTCCATTGTAAAATTCCATTGTAGAAAAACTCCAGCATGACCATGTTATATCCAAATTTGTGTTATAATTAGGTATGTCATAAAGCCACTGTATGTTGGAAAATGTTGGTAAATTGTTTTCAATATTGTTCACATTTTTTTGCTTTAATCCAATTTCAGCTATAGCCACAGTGACGGCCTACCCCAACGGGCACCTTATGCCAATGTACACACCCCAGGGCAACCGTCCTCCCAGCCCCTCGGAGGACTCTGGGGTGATCCCCATGAGACCTGTGTATCCACGTACGCAGTACCAGATGCAGTATGGGTCTCAGGGGCCGCCGAGAGTGAATGCTGGTGACATATCTCAGGCTTCAGGTTAGTTTATTGTGTGTAATTTATTGTGTGTAATTTATTGTGTGTAATTAATTGTGTGTAATTTATTTTGTGTAGTTCAGGCCATCTATTAGTCCCATCTTTTCACCTCTTCCTAACTTTTGCCCCACCCTCCCCCCCCCCCCCCCCCCCAAGTGTCAAATAATGTCCCCCTACCCAAAGGGAAAGACTTTGGGCTTTGTCATGAGAAAACTCGACTTTGTTGCATGCGAACAATAAAGGTGCAGACAAGCCTGCGCAGTCTGGCAGACCAGCCTTTGTTAGTTGCACATCGGAAATTATAATATCTATTCTAACACACTTCGCCTATAAAGTCAATGCTAAAAAAGTGTTATACATCAAACAATAATTCACAGTTTTGAAAGTGCAAGGAAAATGCGTTCTAGCTGACGTCATTTGTTACTGGAAAATGACGTCATTCATGGCGTTAGACGGTGTAACGGCGTTTTTACGCTTGAAAGACGATACAAATACAGGGAAATTAATGTAACATAGTCTAAGTATTGGCGGGAGTTCTTCAGTGCAATGGCGGTAAGTTGGAAGAAGCTGAAGACTTCAAATGTGTTTTCTTCATTATTGAAATAGATCAGCTGCAGTGCGTGAATTGTTGAGTAATAATTCACTGTTTGTCGGTCAGTTGTACGACCTTCGTTAAAGCTCACCTCCAAACAGTGAATTATTATTCAACAATTCACTACTAGAGCTGATCTATTTCTTGATTAAAATATGCCTCATGCAAAATACCAGCGTTTCAACTTAGTCTCTGTAGCTGAGCAATCTGTTTTGAGCCTTGCTCAGTTGGACACCCTAAAAACAGGTTTTGACGCGATGAGTGGTAAGGAACCTGACAAGTTCAGAGTTAGCATGACATTTTCTTCTGTGCAAGATATCTCGTGAGCTAATAGGTTGATTTGGACCAAATCTGTATAGAGAAAACATTAGGGCATTGTGAAGATTTGATTAGGTTTTGGTGACCTAGGCCTAATTTTCAAGGTCACATTGGAGCAAAATTGGACAAATTTGAGCATTGTGTGTGTGTAGGGGAGGGGGGACATCTGTACATGCTTTCTCTGGAAAAAAACATGTAATAGATTTTACAGACCCAGATCAGGACAGACGACTAAATGTCAATTATGTCTCCCCCCTGGAAGGGTCTGGAGACATATTGTTTTTCCCCTTTCATCTGTTTGCCTGTTCGTGACAAAATTGTGTCCCCTCTATAACTTGATAACCGTTAACGATATTTCAACTAAACTTCATACTTTGTAAAGGAATTTTTTGTCCGCTCTGTAAGTTGAACACAGTTAAAGCTATTTGGTTGATTCTTCATACACTTCTAGAACACACTGAGACTATGTGTCATGCACAAGAACCATAACTCTGCTTTTTTGGATGTTTTTTGAGTTATTGCCCTTTGTTCATTGCAATGCTTTTTCATGTCCCCTCTATAACTTAATAACCCTTAGAGGTATTTCAAGGAAACTTCATACATTTGTAAAGCACATTCAGATGACGTGTCATGCACAAGAACCATAACACTTGCATGTTTATTTATTCCCCTTGTAACATAATTAAATGTAATTTTTTGTCCACTCTGTAAGTTAAACACCGTTAAGCTATTTGGTTGAAATTTCTTACAATGAGACAATGTGTCATGCACAAGAACCATAACTCTGCTTTAGATATTTTTGGAGTTATTTCCTTTTGATCATTTGCAATACTATTTTGTGTCCGCTCTATAACTTGATAACCATAAGGTATTTCAATGAAACTTCATACAATTGTAAAGCACATTCAGACGATGTGTCATGCACAAGAACCATAACACTGGCATGTTTATTTTTCAAATTATTCCCCTTGTAACGTAACTAAATGCTATTTTGTGATTTTTTTTTATTCCTAAAAGGGGGAGACATCTGTTTTTTCATAGAAAAACAATTCTAGTTTTTATCTAGATCTAACTATGCTGTTCTTGAAAGATTTGTTTTTTCAAACTTTAATTTGGAAAACAAAGTTAGCAGATGACTAAATTAGTTACACGATTAGAGTAAAGTGATGAAATCTGTCACATTGTGCTGCTTTATTCATTTGATTGGACAAAAGCAGGCATTTCTTTCATGTTTCCAACGGTAAATCTGTTTCGTCACTTAACTCTTACTGAGTGTAGACTCTAAATAGCATGTAAAATTACCCAGCATGTAAATAGATTACTGATAACACTAATGACACTAACATAATGTTGATCAAATCCAAAAAGTAACTACTCAGCAAATCATCACAATCTGTAGATGTACTTTTCCTTATCAAGATTTCAAAACTTCACTAATTGGAAATCTGATTCCTTTTACAATTATCTTATATCAAAATTCTTTACATACAGTTTTGTTGAGTATTTTACAGACCATACCTGAGCAAATACTGCCTTTGTTTTAACCTTGTCCTGCTGAACCCAGATTTACGCCTTTTTAAAAAAACACTGTAGATCCAAGCCATATCTGATCAGGATCACCAGTTTTCCACCCTGATTGAAAAATACATGTACCATTCAATTCATTGACATTGAATAGTTCATTGATTGCTAACTAATGTATCATTAATTGATAAGAATATCATCAATGTCTATCTAATGCCTTGTTGATTAACAGTAGCACAGCTCATTTTCAAGATTAAGCTCCCTTTGATTGTTTTTTGTGCTTAACATCCCACCAACAGCTATGGTCATACAGAGACAGGACTGCAGCAGACGACAAATAAGGAATGATATTTCATGAGAATCGATTGCCAGCAGATGATTCGCATGAAATATCATTCCTTATTTGTTATTTTTTAAAAAGCAGCAAAATTTGAAATTGTCGTCTGCTGCCAATTTTAGGTGTCCCTTCAAGGGTTAAGAGATTATGTAGATCTGTGCTGTTGTCATTAAAGTAACACAGGCATGAGAAAGTTCAGGATTGATCAGGATTTCCTGATTG
Organism: Loripinus fragilis; assembly: GCA_964019695.1. Lineage (NCBI taxonomy): Eukaryota > Metazoa > Mollusca > Bivalvia > Lucinida > Lucinidae > Loripinus > Loripinus fragilis. The sequence continues at coordinate 33,597 of CAXHUL010000124.1, forward strand.
AACACTTGCATATGATTTATATAATGCCAGTTGTTTTTGCTGAAATTTATTTTTGAATGAAGTTAAAATCAATTTTAGATATAAATTAAGGATAAACTGACTGGTTTCTATTGATATTTTGTGATTTTAAACCTTTAGTAAGTGATTTAAAAATTGCTTTTCTCCATTTTGGAGTCAACCGACATATTTTCCTGATTGAGAATGTCTGACTGTTCTCATCCCTGGACTAACACCTGAATTTTTTAAAAAATGGGTATTTGAAAGGGAGGTACAAAGTAGTGCGTAACTGAAAAATAATTTTCTTATTTCTCAACCAAAACATATGATGTTGGTACTCAAAAGAACCCTCTCAAGGAGACGGTTCTTTTGATCATTCAAAACATATGCTAAAATTTATAGGTAAGAAAATATTAACAATTTTACGCTGAAATTTTTTGTTTATATATCTAAACCTGTGAAGCAGTGTATGTTTTGAAATTCTTTTACAAAAGCAACCCTATTCTTGGAGACATGGTGCATATACCTTTTTTCCAAGATTAGCTGACTCGGACAAGGGAGGCAAACAATTTGTTAGAGTGGCTTCCCTTTGATGTATTAGGCTATCTTAGTATTCAAGAATTTTTATTTATCTTTTAACAGTGCATGGCTACCCTATGGAACAAGGCTGTGAGTTAACACTTTCTACCACATAACTATTAACCCTTGGAGCACCAGAAACAAATTACACAGACAGGAAAAGCATGTGCAACAAAAAGTAGTCCCAGATCTCAGGGACTATTTCATTGCTTGCTTCAGCATATTATTCTTTAGTAACTAGGCTGGATTAGTCCAGGCCCCGAGGTTATAAAACACGTTTTGTGCTAAACTCAACTAAGCATGCAATTTCAACTGCTCATAAAAAACAAAAATGCTAAAAAATAATGATTGTTTTTGCTTTAGAACTCTCAATTGTTGTATTTACCATGCTAATAAATGTTAAAATGCCAACAATTGTTGGCATTTTTACATTTATGAGCATGATAAATTTAATGCTCAGTTGATTTGAGCATGAAAAAAGTCTTATAACCTTGAGGCCTGATCATTTTAGATATTCAGCAGTTAAATTAATTTATCTCTTTACCCTTGCAAAAAGTTAAGACACAGATCAGGGCCCTCCAAAATGTTGGGCCTGATCTGGAAATGAACTATTTGACACAGAATGAGCATTTGACAAAAAATGCAAAATTTCCCAGCAGGCAGAGTTACTATATCATGCAGATAATTCATAAAAGATTATTTTCTTTGAGAACTGAATACAATTTGACAGATCATGTTACTCCTCAGCTAGCAGACGACAAAATTCCCATAAATGGAAGAAAGATGTAAAAGAAAAGAAAGAAAATCTGTCTGCTGAAATTTGAATTGGTGCTTAAAGGGTTCATTTTTGCTTCATTTCCTAATTGTTGTTGCATGCTTTTAATCATACACATTTAGAGTTCTGTAAATATTGTCGTCTCTTGTGTAGAACTTTTGTTCTAAATATAGAGATATACTGAAGCATTCTGCCAAGGTTGTGTTTCTCTGCCCATAACCTTACAATATGTCCCACTTGTAATTTTGGGTGGGTTCGGGCATTTCCTCATCCGGTATCCCATTTTTCTTTTCTCTCTCCTCTCTGGAAGGAGTCCAAACATGACTGAAATATTATTGACTGGGACTTTAAGCCTGAACTCAATCAATTGATGGAGTTGTGGTCCTTGCTGTGTAGATTATTTTTATAATATACTTTTCCTTTGTTATTCCTGTATTTATAGACATTGGAATTTACCTGCTATCACCAACTACAGTAAAACCTCATGTGTAAAACAGCCACTCTCAAAAAGACCACAAATTTCAAAACCAATTATCGCTTAATACAGGACAAAAGTAGGATGCAGGTTCCTGGATTACACCACTAAATGGGCTTGCATATGTATTATTAGGGTAGCTCATAATATGGTACACACCTGCCAAGTTTTGGTCCTTGTTTAAAACTGTACCTGTTACCATCCTTAGGCCAAATTTTTTTTTATTAGTTGATTTACGAACCCTCCTACTGTCATTTTCCGGAAAGTAGAAAAAATAATAATTTATAAAAAAATTTTTTTTTATTTTATCCGTCAACTCTAAATAATATTTGTTTTGTTGAAAAAAAAATATTTTTGAGGTTCTGTTTGTGTATTTTCAAGAGTGCCACTGTTAAAAGTGATTGTCCTTAGTCTATAATTTAGGAAAATTATTAAATATTTAAAGAGTTAATACAGACTGTTGGTTTACGTTATTGTTCTGTCGATATTAAAAAAAAAGCTCTGAAAAAGACCAGTTGACGAGTTGTTTTCAGATCTCCCCTCCCCCCCCCCCCCCCCCCCCCCCCACCCTAAATCTGAAAAAAATTCTGTAAATCAACTCATAAAAAAAATTCTGTAAATCAACTCATAAAAAAAATTCTAGCCTTACAGGCTAGCATGTGATTAAGAATGTATTTTTCACAGACTCATTTACCAGTCACACAGTAAAGTGGACTTCAAATGATTAGGGTATCAATTAAAATAAAAGGATACCCAATCACAAAATGTATCGAAGAGCAACAAATTGCAAATAAAATACTGAAATACCCAATTGATCAAGTGTTGTGTAAAATTACTGTATGATACTAGATGAATTATGTATTATTGAAATAAATATTGTTTAGGAAAAAAACAACATTTATTATGCTGGGCTCAAATATTGCAGTTGACAAGTTTTGTTTCTTAGAATATACGGTAAAAGTTCTAAAATTTTAAACCCTTTTCTCTTTCTGTTCTTAAACATTAAATGTTGGTAATTGGAGTTGGAATTCAGAAATTGCATGTCAGAATGGCAAACAGGGAGGTCCCTAATCAGACTGCTTCTTCAGAATCAGTCTAGTCTGATATGGGTCTTTTCACTGTCACTGTTTGTCTAGACCTTTTTTGTAGCCATCTACAAGAGGTGTTTCATGTTTATTTGAACAAATTTGAAATGACGTTACTCTTTTATTTTTTCATTATATTTGGTGATAATTGATTTCCATGGGTTAGTCTGATCTCATGGAATATGCAGTCATCAAGAAAACAGTTCTTAATTATACCCCCCGCAAACTTTGTTTGTAGGGGGTATACTGTTTTCACGTTGTCCGTGCGTCCGTCCGTCCGTCCGTGCGTCCGTCCGTCCGTAACGCTTTGTTTCCTTAATAACTCGAAGAGTCATTGCTGGATTTTCATCAAACCTTGCAAACATGTTCATATATGCAAGACAAATACTTTTGACAAAAAAGTAAGGGCTAGGGGCCAATTCTATTAGAGTTATTTCCCTTTGTAGTTCTAAATGGCTTTTAATATAGTGCTTTTTCCTTAATAACTCGAAGAGTCATTGCTGGATTTTCATCAAACCTTGCAAACATGTTCATATATGCAAGACAAATACTTGAGACAAAAAGTAAGGGCTAGGGGCCAATTCTATTAGAGTTATTTCCCTTTGTAGTTCTAAATGGCTTTTAATATAGTGCTTTGTGCTTATGCTATTATAGGCCATATACGGGCCAATCAACTCCTACCACAGCTTTCGATGGAACAATTTGATACTTTTCCTATACAATGTAGACACATTGAACATATGCATTAAGGAGTTTAGTTCAGAAATTATAATATTTGACAAAATGACAGCTGTGAGAACTTAGACAATTTTTCCCTAATAAGGTGTTTGTATATACATAGACAGTGCCTTTATGGGCCGATCAACTCCTACCACAGCTTTTTATGGAGCAATTTGATACTTTGCCTTGAACATATGCATGAAGGAGTTTATAATTTTTGTTTGCACAGATTCTACTGAAATCTTCTTATCAAAACTAAGGTCTTCTTGTTAGAACTATAACTTGCCAAGTTTTTTCACTGACTCTTACTGTGCGGGGGGTATCTAATAAGCATTGCTTATTGACTTTTTTCATTTTTATTTTCTGGTTTTAAACAGTCTCTGAAGATGAGTAGTCAAATTTTAAGCATTTAATAATGCAGTCTGAAACGAAATGTACTAAATCTTTCTCGAACAATTTCTCTAAAAGTTATGAAGTTTTCTCTTGGAACCTTTTATATATTGTACATAAATGATTAAAATGTGCTCTGTTAGAAAATAAAGTATTCCAGTTGGATATTTACTTTTGGAAGCAACTTGAACATCAAATTTTAGGGTTTACAGTTTCCATAGCAACACTTAATTGTATGCAAAATTCTCAAATGTAATATTTGGTGATCAGTTTTATCGGCGATAGATACTTGAAATATCTAAGAAATTGAGTCAGGGGTGAGTTTTTAGAATTGTTTTTCAAAATTCTTCCTAGACACATTTTATACATGAGATACCCATTCGGGCACTTGTATGGAAAACCCAGTTTCCAAGCAAAAACAGGCACACATGGGCTGTATCACATTTGAATAATAGACTGAATGTTCCTCTAAACTTAAAAGAAAATCTCACACTTAAATACGTATTTTCTTTAGAAGATACACCCGTTTTATAGCTCTTAAAATCAGTTAAAGGGGGGTTAGGAATGTATTTAGGGCCACCGTGTTATGGCTATGCTTTAAATTGCCATCTTGTCTATTTGGCAATAAAAGGGACACATCCGATATGTATAAAACCCAAAATTTGTTTTGTTTTATTAATATGCAACCGCAAAAAGTGAAATTCAAATTTGTTCAAATAAACATGAAACAGGTTCGAAATTTTATGACCTTTACCATATATGGTGACAGGATTTTTTTGTTTATATATTGGCCTTCTAGTTTGTGACCTTGACCTTGTTTTGTTTCCACTCTGTGCTTTGTGCTGATTGGTTGTGCATGGTTTCCTGTTTTGTTTCGCAGATCGTCTGGTTCCCTGCATGGAAGAGGATGGTCAGTTAGAAGCTTATGAAGATTCGTTAGGAAGAGTAGGTTATGGCACGTATCATTTTATTATTCAAATGGTCCAGAAAATAAGGACATTTTTTTAGGGTAAAGTTGTCATTATTTTCTAACACATCAATTTGTTTTGGGTGCTCAAAAGAGCCGTTTCATTGAGTCTGTTCTCTTGAGTACCCAGAACATCTGGTCTGGTTGAGAAATAAGAAAAATAATAATTTTTAGTTACACACTCTTATTATCAGCTCCCTGAATTTTTGAGAATTCTTTTTTTCTTCAAGTGTTTTGTGATTTAAAAAAACTTATTCTTAAATATAGATGTTCTTGTGCAAATGTGAGGAGGTTATGATTTCCCTCACGTTTTCCTTGTCAATTTATACAGGGCAATTAATTAATAAGCAGTGCTTACTAATATTTACAGAAAAATAGTACATTGTAATATAACCAGGTCACATCATTCATTTTATCAAACCATTATTTGCCAGACAAACTCAACTATGTGACTCAATCAGGAATTTTTTTCAAACGAGAGATATTTGCTCATTTTCTGTTAAAAATCTACCTGAAATTGGCCTAATGGGAGAAAAATCTCATAGCAAAATGTAATTTAGCTGAAAAAATTGTTTAAATTTCTCGCAGAAAAATCATAATTTCTCGTCAATTTTGTCTGTCAGAGTCAGATATTTTCAATATTTTATTCTCTCCCGATATTCTGGGCCAGAATTTGAGTGATAGAGAATCTAATTCTCCCTATCTGACTGTCCTTGTTTTTATTTGTCCTACAGTTTTGTTTTAATGAGTGCATTTTTAGAGTTGATTGAAAATTTATATTTTGTAGTTTGCTCAAACTCTTAGTTCATTAACTCTTTTAGTGCTCAATTTCCAGAATAAAATCTTCCAGTTCATGATTGGACAATCCATCTGAAATATCAATAAAAACTTTTTTGAAGACAGCCAATGATTAGCTCTAGATCAGATTGCTCCTGTAGGAGCATTCTGAACTGGACTATTTTGTGTGCACATATTCTTGTCTGAATGATTTGGTTTAGGCACTCAAAGAGTTAATCTATTGCTGTAGATAAGAGATATCTATGTACCTTTATTTCTTATTTTTCGTTTATCTCAATGTGACCCAGTCAGACTCATTACTGATGGCTCAACCAAGCTGTGTAGCACAGTCGGTAGGGAGTCTGACTGCAGAGCCAGGGGTTGCAAGTTTTATCCCGGTCCTGTCACATACTTTTGTGGAGATTGATCATGAAATAATTTCTATGGCCATTCTCCTCCTTCTGCTGATTCAAGAAGGTAAGTTGTCAGTTACAGCAAGTGCACAAAGTACTGGTTAACAGCTTAGTCAAGCTTGCCCAGGAAAAAAGTGTGGTTAGGTCTGAACTGACTTTCTCTAAATGAGACGCTTCCAGTAAGCACCATTGCAAAGAGTTTCAAAAAGAAATAAGAAAAATTCATTTTTGTAAAAAGAAAAACAGACAAATATAAAAAAAAATATCTTGAGCTATGATTGTAGTGTTTGTATTTTTGCTATTTGAAAGCTTTGCTACTGAGTTAAGGCACTATAGCCAGTAAAAAATAGCCTGTTTCATCCAACACAAATAATTAAGCATTTACTTAATATAATTTATATGCTCATTAATTAGATTGTTTGGGGAATTTTACTACACTGACCAGCACTTCCAAATCAAATTGAGCCAAGTCAAGCAAGTTATTCAAGATTTTTGTATTATTTCTTTGCCTATAAGTGTTACCTGCAGATAACATTTGCAAACAATTTGGACCAAGATCAGGCCCGACAAAACAGCGGGTCTGATCTGAATCCAAACTGTTTGACATTCTTGAGTTATTCCTGAAAGAATTTTTCGAAACAGTTGATTTTGAAAAAAATCAGCAGACGACAAAAAAGCACGAAAAATTACCCAGCAAGCAAAGAGTTAAACTCAACAAGTTACCGAAATTTAATTTGACGTGGTTCAATTGCTTTTTGCAGGCTTTAGATCCCCTGATTACATGGGGTCACTGACGCGACGCAAGCATCCTGACAGGGCCCCTGTTACGGGCATAGCAAGCCCCGTGAAGCCAGTACAGTCATCAGAATTCTCATCGGGGAGTTTGGGGCGGGGAGGAAACCCCCTGAAAACTTTCTCTGTTCCTGATCCCCCTCTCCAGCAATCGACAGTCCCAAGTACTACCCCTAAGCATATAGGTAAATTAGCATTCTTGGGTTAACCCATTATAAGTCTGGTATACCTATCTACCTTATGTTTGGATGGGTTCATTTTCCATTCTAGGGTTGCTTGGCATCTCTCAGGTTTAGCTTCATCCTAGATTATGCTGGATATTTTTATGCACTACAAGTATCAAAGTAAGAATGTGAAGTTTCTGAACACATGCCAGAATTAAACTTTCAAAGAAATCAGTTTTAAACAAGTCTTTATATTGAACATTTGTTGAATTATCTATACATGTATCATTTCTTTTTAGAGTCACTATAGTGTTTTAAATTTTTGATTTGAAAGCATGCTTTTGTAAGTTTGATTGAGTTAATCTTTATAATCATGTTATGTTTTAGCTAGATTTAGTTTTGCTGAAGTGTTTTGTTTTTAAGCTTAATCATTAATTCATATTACATTGGATGTCATTTAGTGATTCATGTATCATCTCATCCATTCATAATCAGAAATTAATCAACAAAATATCTCTTTCCTTGCTTTTGTGACTTTGTCATCTGCTGATAACCTTTGCAAAAGTTTGGAGAATGGTCCAAACTGTTTGACACTCTGATAGTCTTCAGGAAAGAATTTTTGAAAAAAATAATTTTGAAAAAAGTCTGCAGATGACAACAAAAGCATGATGAAAAATTACCGAGCATGCAAACAGTTAATCTGCAAGAAGAGGATTTAATCTGATAAAGATTTTAATACCCAGTCAGTGAAAATCCCACATCGTATGTCAACATTTATAGTAAGGTCAGATTTTTGTTTGTTTTGCATTGAGGTTTAACACTAAAAAACGTTTTCAGTGTTTTTGTGCCAGCTTCTCTTAAGAGGACAGAAAAGCAAAAGAAACATGACATGTATGACAGTTAGCTCTTTGTCAATGATTTCTGCTGTTAACATTTGCAAACAGTTTGTACCCAGATTAGGCCTGATCTGGAACCAACCTGTTTGACACTGATGGTATTCCTGAAAGAATATTTTAAACCAAAGTGAATTTTGAAAAAAATTTGCATGCATTAAATGTTGCTATCCCCTTTAAAGGTATCAATGACATAAATCCATATTGAACCATTTATACTCATATTTATTTATAATTCCTTTCCAGTAAAACCTCAACAGTCTACACCAGCTACCAAGAAGACACCTATATCTAGTGGACCAATCAAACCTCGTGCTTTAATGCAGCCCATGACAACGTCAAAGTCACCAGTTGATGGGCCATTAAAACCGGGCAAAGAAGATCAGGATATACAGGTATGTATGGTTCATGTTTATAGACCAGTATTAGAAAGATAGTGGTAGAGTGTAGTGGTAGATTGAAGAGACCCTAGTTGGAGTCTCAACAGAGTCACTATGTTGTGTCTTTCTGCTTAGTGCTGGTTCAACCCAGAAGTGGTAGAGTGTAGTTGCAGATCGAAGAGACCCTAGTTGGAGTCTCAATAGAGTCACTATGTTGTGCTGGTTCAACCCAGAAAGACAGGAAAACGTTCAGTGACTGAAAAATTGTTGACTGGAATGCAATGTTACCTATTTAATGGATCAAACCTAGGTAAACCTCACTGTTACCAAATTGATGGATTAAACCTAGGTAAACCTCACTGTTACCGAATTGATGGATCAAACCTAGGTAAACCTCACTGTTACCCAATTAATGGGTCGTAAACCTCAATGTTACCCAATTGATAGATCAAACCTAGGTAAACCTCACTGCAATGGAATGTACAGGTTAAACCGAAGGTAAACCTCAATGTTACCCAATTGATGGATCAAACCTAGGTAAACCTCACTGTTGCCAAGTTGACAGGTTAAACATAGGTAAACTGCAATGTTACCCAATTGATGTTGATGGATCAACAGTAAACTTCAGTCTTACCCAACTAGTGAGTCAAATTTAATGGTTCAGCCCACGAAAATGTCCAGCTATGACTGAAAAATTGATGACTGGGGCATAGGGCATCAATTAAAAAAATAAGATGAAATCTCAATATTACTCTATCAAACGGATGATATCTAAGTTTGGTTAACTGCAATGTTGTTACCCAATTGGTCGGCCAAATCTATATAAACCTCACCATTACCCAAGTTATGCTGCAATCCTAGGTAAAACCTCAATGTTACCCAATCAATCCCTTGCCTTAATACATTATTATATTTTTATTTTTCAGAAATCTCTAAGCACAGAAGAGCTGACTGCAGAAATGGCAAATTTAGAAGGATTAATGAAGGACCTCAATGCAATAACACAGCAAGACTTTGAGTGTTAGCACAGACTACCCTTAATATTGTCATAATATTTTACCTGAAGACAAAATGCCAGGCAAATACAATGAGTGTACAATTCTGATTATGATCTTTTCTCTTAGGTAAAATATATATTGTGGGTACTTCTCGACGAAACCTCACAGTGAGTAAAACCTAGTTAAACCTCACTGCTACCCAAATGTTGAGTCAAACCTAGGTAAACCACACTGCTACCCAAATCATTAGTCAACAGTAAATCTCACTATTACCCAATTGTCAAACCTAGGTAATGAGATGGTTGAAGAGTACCCACATCATATGCTTTATTTTAAGAATAAGAAATATATATATCAGAATCTCACTACCTGGAACATAGCAAACAAGAAAGGACTTGAATGTGCATAAGTCACAATTCAAATCAGCCTGAGTGTTGTTCAAGTGAATGTTTCAGACTTAGATACAGTGACTTTTTCATTGATTGCCTGTAAACATGTATGCATTATAAGAGCTTGAAATTAGCTCAGGCAGATGCAATTATTTTTGTGAAAAAAAAGTATGAACTGAACACATGATTTTCAAAAACTTATTAAAGTGTGCAAGTTTCATGAGGGAACACAAATGGTTAGTGAATCAAAATAATGTGAAATTTATAGCAGCTGTGTATGGTATGGTATATAATGTGGACTTAATACAAACTTCCTGAATTGCAAATGATGTGGACTCTATATAAGCAGTGTATGTGTGTGTCATCATAATGTGAATTTTATGCATCCTTGATGAACATTACACAAGCAGTGTGTGTCATATATAACATGTTTTTTGTACAAGTTGTGTGCTTCACAAATAATGTGAAATTTGTACAAATTGTGTATAACATGGATTTTGTACTTGTAAGTTGTGTGCATCACAACTAATGTGAAATTTGTACAAATTGTGTGCATCACAAATAATGTGAAATTTGTACAAATTGTGTGCATCACAAATTATGTGAAATTTGTACAAATTGTGTGCATCACAAATTTTGTGAAATTTGTACAAATTGTGTGCATCACAAATAATGTGAAATTTGTACAAATTGTGTGCATCACAAATTATGTGAAATTTGTACAAATTGTGTGCATCACAAATAATATGAAATCTGTACAAGTTGTGTGCATCACAAATAATGTGAAAATTGTACAAATTGTGCATGCATCACAAATAATGTGAATGTCGACAAACTGTGTGTGCATGCACAAAATACTGTGAAAGACAAAATACTGTGAAAGGTATAAAAACTGTGAGTGCATCACAATGCTGTGAATGACTGATGTGATTTTGAATTAACCTCAAAAATGATTACAGTAAGAAGCAATAAAACAGAATATGGTTGGATGTGCAGACCATGACCAACAGAACCAGTTGAGAGGGATAAACAGAGAGAAGATGAGGCAAAGATTGAGAAACAGATGAAGAAATTAAAAACTTACAATGCCAAACATAGGGCCAAATAGATGAAATGTTTGAGTGTAAAATTTTGAATATTTTCTTATCTGTCAACTTCAACATGTGTTTTGGGTGCTCAAAAGAACCGTCTCATGGAGACGGTTCTTTTGAGTACCCACAACATATGTTTTGAATGAGATATAAGAAAAAATAATTCTTAATTATGCACTCTTGTCTAGAGACCTGCTAATAGATAAAGCTGTGTATGACATTAAGAATGATAAATTAATGTTTCATAGGCAGTCATCTATTATTATAATAAAGAACTAAGAAAATTAGCAACTTTTATGCACCCATCAGTATTTCCCACCATGTTGGGAGGGTGGGGTATTGCTTATACCCAGGCAGGGTTCGCACAGGCTTGAAAAGTACTTGAATAAACAGGACTGTCTTGAAAAGCCTTTGAAATAAAAATTTGCCTTGAAAAGTACTTGAAAAACACTCAAAGGCCTTGAAAAGCCCTTGAATTTTACCATTAGCAAGAGATATTCAAAGCTGTTTTTGGAGGCCTAAATCAGTATAAAATTGTGGTGCCTCTATTTGGTGCAGCATATGCTGCACCAAATAAAGGCACCATAATTTTACACTGATTTTCTAAAGCTAATATCTTTAGTAATAGACTCTAGCATTTCAGAAGTAGAATTTTAACAGTATTTTTCATAAATTTTCAGTCCTTAAAAATGGTAGGAAAGTCTTTTAGAAGTCTTTGAAAAGTCCTTGAATTTTACATGAACTTGCTGGTATGAACCCTGCCAGGGGAATAGACAACCAAAAATTTCAAACCAATATGAATTAGCGTTGAGGCACAGGTGCAGGAATACAGATATATATGCTGAAATATCGAAAATAGATAATATAACAGACTTTTTATATACAGATTACGATTTTTCAAAAATGTTTTAATACCCATACCCCCACCTCCCTCCTCCAAAGGGGAAAAACTAATGGTAAGTGCATTATCTATAGGGCTATGAGAAAACTGTCTCAGTAATGAGTATCCTGGGCTATTAATGTGTGTTGTAAGTTTGACTAAAAGGCAGCAAAGTTCTTAAGACATAGTGCAAAACAGCTCAGGGGGCAGATCCAGGATTTGTGGAAGTGGGGTTCAGATGTGTAAAGGAGGGGGTTCGTTTTGCTGATTTTATCTCATTTTTCTTAAATATTCCATGAAAATGAAATAATTTGGTCTCAGTGAGACCTATTTATTTCATTTTCATGGGATATTTGCAAACTTGGGGGCTGGGGTTCAAGCGAACCCCCTCTGGATCCACCACTGCAGCTTGAAGCTATAGTATCATTGCCCACCCTTATATCATTGCTTTATCTAACTGATATCATTGCTATATCTTAGTGAGAATAATTACCATGTTGGCCATATCATTGCCAACCCAGATAACATGGCTTTATCTTACCAATATCATTGCTTTATCTTAGTGAGAATTATTATCATGTTGGCCAAAGAACTTGACAAAAATGTTGTAATGAATGAATGTCTCATATCTTAATTGCATCGCCAAAATATTTTATAATGTATAAAGTGATTGATATGTTTATGAAATTAATGACTGCTGTATCTTAATACTTTGCTTGTAGTCCAAAATAACAAGGCCAGTTTGACAAAAATCAAAATCTAGGGGAGTTCATCGCTAATTTTTCGTTTCATACATTGGTATACCTTAGTCACACTAATTACCACACATTTGAGCTTTGACGCAAAAAACCTGTCTTCGGGGTTTGCAAACAACAAAGGTGCAGACCAGCGTGCGCTTCTGCGCAGTCTGATCAGCGCCTTTGTTATTCCCTGAATGATAAGTATCATATCCAAACTTGCTACATGTGAAATAGCAATATTCTCAGAGTCTCTGTAACTAAGCAGGTTGGTTTGGTATGACCTGGTTGGAAACCCCGAATACAAGTTTTCTCACATCGAAGCTCGTTTAATAAGTACCAAAACAAATCAAACATGGGCCTAAGAATGAATGTAAACCTAGAAATAGGTGTACCCCTTTTAAATAAAGTGGGGGAAAAAATGTTTTTGGTGTGGATGTACCCTTAGGCTTTAACACGAAGGTTGCTTTACAAAAAATGTCTCCAAAAATTCTAAAATAGGATGTTTGCCAAATTTATACTTTTTCAGCATCAGAACAAAATGCAAGGTTTTTCATCATTAGATAATTAAGTTTTGGTGACATTGACCTGTTATTCAAGGTCATAGCCAAGCTTAGACTAAGTGATTGGTTGGGTGCGAATGTACTTCTCAAAAAACTAGTTTTATTGTTAATATTGTAATTTTATTTGTACAAATATTTTTATACTGTTCAAAGAAATGAAATTTGGTGCATTCATCTTTATGTCAGTCTGTTAATGTTGCATGCCCATTCTGTCAATATTTTATTCATTCAAGAATTTTCATTTTGTGTGAATGATTTGCTTTATATGTGAACGGATACACATTATAATTTATCTCATTAGTTTTCAAGGGAGACAACGTTTGTAATATATTTTCTATATTGATCAGTGAAAGGCTATACATTCAACAAAGTCTATGTAGATCTTAGCACTAATGCATTCAGAAAGCCCAAAACTCTATGGAGTTTTGCTGCAATAGGATTGAAAAAAGACTATGATTCCAACTTCCAAAAGTTTTTTGCAAATAATAATGTGACCAATTTGCTTCTTACCTCTCAGATTGAGGTAGTAGACAAGAGTCAGTCACAAGGCCTAAAATAAAAAAAAAAGTGCATTTCAAGTTACTTGACCATACCTAATTTTTTACCATGACTTTAAAATTTTCAAACCTTTTTAGGGGATTTAGAAGGGATTTCCTAGTTTGGCCGTATTGTTTCCCAATCTTCCCTGTGTAAAAACTTTTAACAAAAAAAAAAAAATCCTACCATCAGCATTTTAAAATTTCATGTAACCTGATTCTGAAAACACATATTTTTTTTTTTACCCTAGCAAATGATTATACACTATTCTAACACACCTCGCCTATAGAGCCAACGGTAACAAACTGTGATATATCGGACAATAATTCACTGCTAAAGTGTGTGATAGCTGACTTCACTGGAAAATGACGTCATTCATGGCGTTAGACGGTGTAACGTCGTTTTTACGCTTGAAAGACGTTACAATTACATGCAAACGTATGCGACGTAGTCTAAGTATTGGCGGGAGTTCTTCAGTGCAATGGCGGAAAGTTGGAAGACGCTGAAGACTTCCAATGTGCTTCCGTCGTTTATTGTGTGTTAGAATCAAAATAGATCAGCTCCAGTGCGTGAATTGTTGAGTAATAATTCACTGTTTGTCGGTCAGTTGTACGAATATAAATCACTCGCGCTGCGCGCTCGTGATTTGATCTTCTTTACAACTGACCTCCAAATAGTGAATTATTACTCAACAATTCACTGCTGGAGCTGATCTATTTCTTAAGTATCTGTAGAATACTAAAAAGGACCTATATAATACTGACCTTGCCCAATATTATCTTAACATGTTAAATAGGATGTAACTATTCTACTTAGGCAGTGATTCATTTACAATTTTGAGCTTATGAGTCCTGGGACTCGCTGTTACCCATATCAATGAGTCCAACTGCAAACTTATGAGTCCAGAACACTATTTTTAATGACAAGTCCACAATACTATTGCATCAAGGGACTCTCTGAAATAAAAACTTTGCATCCCAGAGTCAAAATTATACGCAAAAGATGCAGGATGCACAGGTAACAAAATCACTGCTTAGGGCATTAGCTTGGAATGGAACAAATTTTTACCACTTGAGTTGTCTTTCCTGAAAATGTATCCGTTCACCTTAAGGTATACACCATAATATTATTGCAATGAGCTTCCATTGTTATGCATGTAAAATTACTCGCAATATATAGCTACTCTATGATAAATACCCATGGACCTCGTATATATTGTAAACTCAGAAATTTTCGCTAGGATTTATTTTTGCGAAACTCAGCTGATATGAAGTTTCACGAAAATAAATCCTTCGCAAAAGAGAAATCACTCTGCTGTACTGGGTAAATCATGCTCCAGTGGCAAATTTTTTAACGGCACAAAAATGAAAATTTTACGAAAACTTGTGAATTTGTGTAAAATGGCCACTCTCAAAAAGACCACATATTGGTTTTCAAGACTAATTATCGATCAATGCATGTCAAAAGTATTACAGAATGCTCCAAGGGGAGCTTTCTGTAATACTTTAGACCTTTATTTTGCTACCTGTTGTCATAAAGATCTTTGTTTTGTCTATGTTTGAGTGGCCATTTTACACAGGTTTTACTGTATGTAAACAGGTGAATGTATGTCACCAGTTTTGCAGGGTTTGTTTAGATCTTCAGTGGTCTAACATATGACCTCAAAAGTTGTAATTTGCCAAAGTTTATTGAATCCAACTAGATGGAAGATTCCATTTGTAAAGACAGAGTCAAATTAAGATTTTATTTTTTGATGATTCAGAGATGCAACCCATTTTTTGCGTTAGGAATTGCTTGATTTTGCCAGAATTTTTTTGTGCAAAATCTAATAGTAAAGTTGATCACAAAATAAGATACTTTCTGCCCACTGAAATGATAATTATCACATTAAAATGTACCTTATCATATAGAGTAATGTCTCGTACTATGAATGAAACAACTTTTTTGTTTTAATTTATTAATAAAAAAAAGATTTATCATTCAAAGTTAGTGCAAGTGTTTTCTGCTGCTAATGAAAAAATGAAGACACTGATCGGACTGTCACATCTCCAGATGAGAGTACAAAATTAAAAATTCTTTTTCATGTTTCTCAACAAAAACATATGTTGTGGGTACTCAAAAGAGCCGTCTCATTAAGACGGTTCTTTAGAGCACCCAAAACACATGACTGTTTATACTGATTGGTTAGAATATAATAAAAAATTTACGCTCAGAAATATTGTTCATATGTCCTAGGTTCTGCTTCGCACTGTCTGATCAGAGAAACACATTTCACAAAATATATAAGGTTACTTCTGATGTGATACTTGTCAAAATATTATGTGTTGTTTTATTAGAAATATTGTATTATGAAATTGATATGTATTTTTAGAAACATGAATTAATTAATAAATACATCTTAGGAGGATTGGGGTATTCACAATTTTTTATGATATTTTAAAATCCTCTTTTTACAGCTGTGTTGTGTTGAAAATTATTTTGTGCATTTTTGATGTTGTGAATTTTTAGATGACTTTTTTAGCAATTTTATTTTTGTTTTTTAATGAAGAGCATGAAAAATCTGCTAGTTTTTGAGCCTGCATATTGGCATTTCTACCTACGATTTCTCAAATTAATTTCATAGTCAAGTAAGCTTGGGCTGGTTGTTTGAAACTAACTAGTTTATAGAATAGCTAATGTGATGTTAGAATTTTGCTATAATAAATGGCCATAGTAATGATATTGCCATAAATTCGACCTTATATGCATACACACTTCTATAAGTGCATATTGAGTTCTTACTGAGTTGTGGATACTACATTCTAATCTGGGTCTACACTGTCTTAAAAGTGAGTATAAAAAAGTAAAACAAAACCTATGGACACAATGTGCTTTAAGTATTTAGGCAAAGAAATAAGTATTTGCGCAAGTATACATATTTTATAAAAACAAATGTGAGTAGCTTTTTGCAGGCCTATTAATGATATCACCCTATCTAATCATATATTAACTGAATCACTTTTTGCATCAACCACTTTAAAAATTGTTAAGCTAACAGGGTTTTTAAGACCTAGGCCCAGATTGAAGCTTGTAGAATATTTCCAACACCCCAGCTAATTTTATATAAGATAATTTTATTTAGCAAAAGGCCTATTGGCCCATGAGCTTATGTACAGTGAAATGTTCAAATCAAATTTTAAATGTTATTTTATATGTTTAATACAAAAGAATGTAATTTATTTATTGTTTTTCTTTAATTGTATAAATCAAACAAATAATTAAGGGACAGATTTAGAAAACCTTATGCTGCTTCAACAACTATGGAGCAGATCAGCATGCACTTCTACACATACTGATCTTGGTTTCTAAATAGTATGATAGTTATAGCCACTTGAAGATACTAGCTAGTCTATGCAGCTGAGCAAGCTGGTTCGAGTCTCATCTTGTCTTAAAGTCCAAAGGCTGGATTTGTCATGATGAGTCTGAAATCTAACCCTATTCATTCTAATGGATTTTCCCAAACATGTTGATACAATAAGTATGGAATAGTCCATTTTGTATGTTATGATGTCACCGGTCGAAATGTTTAGATCATGAAATGATTTATTTATGATCTTAGCAAACAGTGCAGACCCTGATGAAATGCGAACTTATGCGGCATTTCATCTGGGTCTTCACTATTTGCTTAAGTTCCCATTTACCGGTATCTTGAATGAAAGGGTTTCAGCATTGGACATAGGTTTTATAAAATAGTGCAAACCTCGATCAGACTGCTTCTTCCTTGGAATAACCTTGACCAGGTCTTAGGTGCTGAACTGTTTGTCCAATCTGCCAGTGATTTTACATTACATTGATTTATATTTGAAAAGTTCTACGAATATGGTAAATGATCTAAAATTTGAACACTTTTCTCACCTGTTCGCAAATATAATGATGGTTTTCAAGGCTGGAATTCACAAAATATTTTTCAGAGTAGCAAACAGGGAAGACCCTGATCAGGATGCTTCTTGAGAAGCAGCCTGATCAGGGTCTGCACTGTTTGTCTTATTCTTTTTTCGCCAAGCAAAGAGTGTTCCAAATTTTAGAAAGTTTATCATTGGTACACTCTTATATATTATATGCTTGGCATAGGATTGACCCAATATATTTGAATTAATGTACTTGAATGTTTTTTTTTCAATTTCAACTGTTGACTTATATATTTAATAATAAAAAAAAGCTGTCTGATAAGAAACTGTTTATGTGAGGATAAGACAAATAGCTCTTAACTACAAAAAATCAAAACTACAAAACAGCCGAGATTGTTCAGTATTTATTGTAATCTCCAATACAAGTCATCATTTTGTCTCACAAATTTGTGTTTTTTACTGTTTAATTGCTACTAGCAACTAATTTTTTAAGCTACAAACACTTCTTCTAACCCTCTATATTTCAAATTTTTTCTCTATCAATCTTCATTTCAAATTTTGGGCCATTTGGCCTTTGTCAAGATACAAATATCTAGCGACCGAAAATTTGAAATTTAGAGTGTTAAAAGGGACTATTTATGTTTAAATAAACTCCCTTTGAAATATTTTTTGAAATAATCAGTAATTTTAACCCTTATATTCTACTAATATTTCTTGTCCTGAAATGACTGTTTTTTACATGACGTCTGCTGCATGTACTCAAATGTAATCTAGAATATCATGCCTGCAAACATTATAAACCCCAGGAGCAGTCTGATCTGGGTCCCTATTGTTTGCAATATAGGCTACCTAAGTACATAAGCAGATGAGAGAGCAGATGACAATTAACATGAACAGTGAGTCGGTGACACTGATTTCTTCAATAATTTTTCCAAAGGGAATTTATTTCAACAAAAATAGAATTTTAGTCACTCATACTGGATGACTAAAAATTATTTGTTAAAAATGTTTTTCAAAATATTGCACTAATCTCTTAATGCTAAAAATGGAGGTTTGTTATGATATAATTCAAAATAATTACACAATTTAGAGACTTTGGCAGCATACTCTAATGTGACAAAATAAAGAAACATTTTTTACTCATATAAGACAAAGTTAACACACTTTGTGAGGTGACATACTCACACATGAGAAAGTTAAATCGTCATATAAAATGGCAAACTCATATGAGCCAAAGTTAACACACTCATGTGATATAGCATACTTAAATAAGACAGTTAACTCATAATATGGCAAACTCATATGAGACAAGTTATCGCACTTGTATGAGATTTCATACTCATATGAGACAAAGTGAATGAAAGTGATATGGCACTCATATGAGACAAAATTAACACACTCATATGAAGTGGCATACACACCATTTTTCCTCATCACATTTCTAATTCATTATCTGTAATACACTGAAAAAAAATATTTTTTGTTTTTTTTGGTTAACCAGAAGTCTTTTTTTATGATTTTATGTTCAACGATTTTTGTATGTATTTACCATGAAAAAGACATTTTTTTTTACATATGTTCATGTTACATCCTTCATAATACATATTTGTACAATTTAACTGTCATTTTTCATAATGCATGCATGCAGATAAAGAGATTTGTTAAAGGTCCCTATTTGAATAAAAAAAACTTAAACTTTTTTCTGACACAAATATAAATGAAATGTTTCGTATTAATATGAGCTGGTTTTCAGTGTAATGTACAAGTTGCCATGTTCATTAAGCTAAGATTAAAACCAGTCTGTGCATCTATGCAGTCTGATCAGAATCATACGTTTTCCTCTTGAAGAAAACTTGAACCATTTACATCCCTGGCCATTTACATTTTATGGGTTGTTGTATCGGGTATTTTTCATTTTTATTCCAATTTTAATGAATTATTCTGTGAGTAAACAGTGGTTACCTTGATCTGATCCCCTTCTGCAGCGTCTGATCTGGGTCTGCACTTCCCACAAAAAGGATGCTAGGCTTGTATGGGTTGATGATATTCAAATAATGAGCTGGGACATGAGATTTCCTACAATATGGTATGTGCGACCAGCAAAGCCTCAGATCAGCCTGTGCATACATGCAGTCTGATGAGAGCCATTGCTAGTCGCTTAAATTTTCTATGAGTGTTAATCTACTGACCGTTCATCATTTGGAGTTTCTAAGCTTAAAAGGAGGCTTCACAGGCTGGTCTGAGTCTACACTAGTCAAAATGCCAAATTGTTGGAAATCACGTGCCATGGCTCAAATGTTTATTGGAATGTTTGTGTCAAATGAAAATGATCATTACATGTATAAGGTACCTTCAAGAAGAAAAAGTTTGCCCTTCTGCCATTTCTTATCTTGTGAATACATGAAACTGCAGTTTTTTGTCAATAGCAACATTGTTTGTATGTATCATCAAATATTTTTAACCCATAATGCATATAAGCCTAATATCCATTTTATGGGGTATCAGTAAACAGTGAAGAACCAAAACTTGGCATCAAGATCTGTACTGTTTGCACTTAGAATGTACTTAAAGAAATTAAATGAAATTGTAAATTACTACTCAACAACCCTTCAATTGGAAACGGATTCATCCAATTGATAAGGGTAGGGAATTGTATAAGGCATACATGGGCTAGAATGAGAAAAATAATTTTATTCTTTTTCCTTTCAAAATTCAGCATAACAGTACTTCTTTGCAATTGATATAAATCTGTATTTTCACCAAGAAAACAAAAGCATGGTTGATTTTATTGAGTATTCACAAGATTTTTATTTGTGTGAGAATAGTACAACTTAATTTCTTGAATAAATCCCTTTATTTGCAGTCATATTTCACCCAACATCATAAAGACATAAAACTTTTCTTAAATAAAGTTGTCTACCAAGAATCTTATTTGTTGTATTTCCAATCCTGTGTCCAACCCAGAGTATTATACTCATGTGGAGATTCAGTGCTGTTTCATTGGTCTAGATGGGCATAATTTTTAATCATAGAATTGTAAATATGTTTTAACATTTGTTTTTGGAGCTCAAAAGAGCCGCCTCATTGAGACCATTCTTTTGAGTACCCACAACATATCATGTAGCCCAGTCTATAGCAAATGGGACTGCAGATCCAGGGGTCGCGAGTTCAACACCGGCCCGGATCAGTTCTTCCTTGGAGGTTGATCATGAAATAATTTCTACGGTCATTCTCCTCCTACATGAAGCTAAGCTGATGATTCATTGCTATCTTCTATTCAAGTGAAACAATGTGTTGTAGCACCTAGATATCCATAGGCTAACATACAATACCACTGGAAATCTGTTGCCAACGAAATAATTAGTTTAAATATGATGGTCCAAGCCTAAGACTATAAAAGCTCCACCCACAACCCACCAACAAAAATGTCTTGAAGTTTGATGAATTAGGTCTAAAATACAGGAGATCCATTAACCACAAGGACAATTTTGTGTGCCGACACTGCAGTTTTAAACTAGCATCCAGATAGTAATAATAAAAAAGATTTTGATGCTTTCAGGAAAATGTTCGCATATCTTCAAATGCTAGAACTGCAAACACTGTGTAGCCATCATCTTAGGACCTGATTTGTTTCCTTCTTTCCGAAGACAAATGCTACTTAGAATGGACTTACAATAGAAACTGTTTCTGGGAGAACAGCTGGTGGGTTTAAGCTCACTATTTAACCCTTTACTCCTAAGGCTATTTTTAGATCATGACATCATTTTCTGTTTTAGACAACATTGAAAAATTTTTAGTAAAATTTTGAAGACTTTTGAAAATACTATGGAAAATGGAGCATTTGCTCCAAAAGAGCAAATGCTCCATTTTCCATAATATTTTCAAATACATGATATTTGATAGGCATCAAAAGGCGTTATTATGGAGTAAAGGGTTAAAGTAGGGTTTGGACAGACACATGACATTAATGCATGTCCATGAAGGCTGTTTGAAAAAAGAGCTTCAGCTTTGTTCCTTGTTGTTTTTTGTGTATTATTTGATTTTGATAACTTGCGTGCCACACCCTTACATGTAGAAGACCAGGAGCTGCTTTCTACATACAAGCCTTAGTTTTTGACCTAGCTCAACCTACCTGCAAGAAAAGGTTTGAAATTGTAGAAATGCAATCCTGGGATATTCTACAACATTCCTAGGTACGTCATATGGTCAAATTGGGGTAGCAGTTTTTCTGTAGTATGCCAAATCTTTATACATACCCGAGGTCACATAATGCTAAGGAGAAAATGTGAGGGAACAAGCATGATGTTCGCCTATTGCTGTTCTTTTCAAAATATTCCCCTTTAATGTGTGTCTTATAATTATGTTCTGGCATCAGACAGTAAAATAATTTAAAATATTTAGATAAATGACATATCAAAGGCAAAAAGTCGTATGGTCCGGCTGGATTTACCCCACCCCACTAATATAATTATATCAAAATGCAGTCTTCCATATTATTTTATTTTTCAAATGAAATAACATATTTTTCATCATATTTTTAACTTTAGTCTTATGGTATGTTTTTCATGTATGACATGAAGATATAAGCATGGTCAAATATGACAGAGTTTTATTTCTAGATCAAGACAAATTATACTTACACATACAACTGTAGTTACAACAACAACAACAACGATAAAGAAATCAACAACAACTGTATTACACATTAACATACAACTATAGTTGCAACAACAAAGACAACAAAAACAACTGTACAAAAATTCAACATAGAACTGTAGTTACAGCAACATTGACAACAACTGTACAACACTTACACATGAAACTGTAGTTACATCACCATTTACAACAACAACAACAACAACAACAACTGTATTACACATTCACATACAACTATAGTTGCAGCAACAACAACAACAAAGACAACAAAAACAACAAAGATTCAACATAGAACTGTAGTTACAGCAACATTGACAACAACTGTACAACACTTACACATAAACTGTAGTAACATCACCATTTACAACAACAACAACAACACATCAACTGTACAACACTTACACATACAACTGTAGTTCCAACAACAACAACTGTATTACACATTAACATACAACTATAGTTGCAACAACAACAACAACAACAACAAAAACAACTGTACAAAAATTCAACATAGAACTGTAGTTACAGCAACATTGACAACAACTGTACAACACTTACACATAAACTGTAGTTACATCACCATTTACAACAACAACAACACCACATCAACTGTACAACACTTACACATACAACTGTAGTTCCAACAATATTAACAACAACAACAACAACAACTGTAAAACACATTTACATACAACAACAACAACGATTATCTGAAGCTCGTGGATTACCTCCACATACAAGTACAGGAGGTCAATCCATGGTATATCTATTTCATAACCAACACCTTACGTTCCCAAAACTTGATGAGAGGAAATTGCTATCGGAAATGTTTATTTCACCAAATTTATTTTTATTTATAGAACCCTAAAGAAAACTGTGATAAGAATAATGACGCAAAATGATGGAAATTTCAAATTTTAGCTGTTTGACTGCAGAAAACACTGACCAGGCTGCATTTGTACATTGAAGCCTGGTCAGAAATTACACTGCTTGTTCCAAAATGATATTTGATAAAGACTGTATGATCAAACGGCACATGAATATACACGCTATCTGAGTGTCTCCACTGTTTGCGAATCAGGGTTGAATGCACAAACAATGGGGACTGATTAGCCATTACTACATGTATTAGGAGCGCAGTGACTCGGTGGTAGAGTGCTTGACTCGAGGCCGAGGAGCCGCGGGTTCGAGCCTCACCGGCTTCACTGCGTTGTGTCCTTGAGCAAGACACATTTATCCTAGCTTAGTGCTGGTTCAACCCAGGACGACCCGTCCCTGCATAACTGAAAGATTGTTGATGGGACGTAAAGAATCAAATCAAACAAACAAAAAAAGATATATATATATATGCTACATATTGCGTATATTTCAGGATGTGAAAGCGGTTGTCACCAGCACAGGAAGCAGCTGGGTCGTTTAAAACACTCCTATTTCCTACTTCCTGTTTCCCAGACAATTAAAAAAGGGACACTACCAAAGTCTAGATTTACAACAGTATTGTAAGGGCCGATGGATACTCATTTTATGTGCATTTGAACCAATACCTGACTACTATGCAAAAGTTATACCATGGCTTGTCTGCCTGTACGTGGATTATCTACGTACAGGTAGACAAACATGGTATAACTATTTTATACCACCTACACCAGTGTAGAACTTGCACATCACAAGCTATTTCGTGCTTAAGTTGGTATAAAGTGTAAGGTCTATGGCCCTGACATGGGTTCAAGATAAAAAAAGGTGAGTATGACCAGGAAATACCACATTTACACACTGCAGACCGACCCACGGCATCGTGATGGAGGGTCGCAGAACACTAACAGTCACAAGGCCTCCTCTAGACAATTAAAGCAAAGCAACCAGCTCTCTCTTCCTCTTCAAGATGATTGCAAAACACACAGTAATGCATAACAAACAAAGACCAGCACATAATCCCCCTAAACAATATGAGGTACACAAAACAATCACTCGACAACAACAGGACCACCGCCATTACCCCTTTGACCACAAATACATTTATTTCATGAGGCATGTAAACAGGCTACGGTCAAATCATAATACAAAAAAGTATGTGAGTATGATCAGAGAATACCACGATCACAAGCTGCAGACCAACCCATGGCATCGTGACGAAGAGCTACAGGACATTTGCAGTAACAAGACATCCAAAATACAATATAAGCAAAGCAACCAGCTCTCTCTTCCTCACCAAGATGATTGCAATACTAGAAAGGATATAAAATGATGTATACCAAAACAAAGACCAACGAGAACCCCCACAAGCAATGGGAGGTATATAAAACAATAAATCAACAGCAGTTGAACCACCACCTTAGAAAGGACAGCAGCCTGGGCCACCGGGGGAGGGGATAGGGGGTCTTAAATGCACTTTACTTTCGTGTACAGAAAACAAACAACTAAATTAGACGAAATAATCGAGTTATCCCGTACCCCCACCCCTCCCTTCCCCCTCTCCCCCGATCTAGCAATATAAATACTGAAATGAGGTCCGAATCACAAAAGTCAAAATGCCCACAATTGCTGGCCTTTCCAATGTAAAAATGTCAACAATTATTGGCATTAATTATTGATAAATATACAATCCTTAAAGCACGACGTGTCCGCATTTTCAGCATTTTAAATAAAAACCCTCTACACGCTCAACTGAAATCACACAGGAAATTTACCAGGCTCACAAAAGTAAAATTGCCAACAATTGCTGGCATTTTAACGTCTATATAAGCCTGAGAAATACTAACATTAGCATAATGAATACACGGTGACACCATAACCTTTTTCATGCTCAACCCAACCGAGCATGAAGTTTACCATGCTCATAAATGTTAAAATGCCAACAATTGCTGTCCTTTTAACGTCTATATAAGCCTGATTAATACCAACATTAGCCTAATGAAAATCTTCATAACATATTCGAGCCTGAAGTTAACCATGCTCACAAATGTTAAAATGTTAACAATTATTGACATTTTAAAATCTATCGGCATGATAAATATACGTTCTAAGAGCCTAAAATCACGACATGTCTGTGTTTCTCCGCATTTTAAGCAAAACCTTTTACATGCTCAAAAGAACATGAAATTTACCATGCTCACACAAGTCGAAATGCCAACGATTGCTGGCCTTTTAACATTTATAAGCTGAAAATAGAAGCTTATGAATAGACGCAGTCAGATCAGAGCCTTTGCTGGTCGCTTGATTATTATTTGACTGTTAAGCTACTGCCCGAACACCATTTAGAATGGGTACTGCACGGGCTTGTCTGAGTTGACACTTCTCAAAATACTACACTGTTGGAAATCACATGCCGCGGCTCAATAAGTGCTAAAAAGCAAGACAATCTGGGCCCAGAAGTGCAATGCATCCTTAAAGTTAAGGAAGACTTAAGCATTGAATTTTCAGGATGCGAAAAATAACGTTTTCAAACTGATTAAATTCAAAATAGGTTTATTTCTATAGATCACAATGATATCTTCGACCACTAAAGTTCTGCATCGGTCCTGGCAACTTATTAAGCATTTAATGTAACATGTTGAAATATCAATACTTAAATCAAGTCCTCCTTAAACTTAAGGAGGCATTGTTATTCTAGGTCCAGATCTAACATTTGAACTCCGTCGTAAGAAAACAGGCAAGAGGTTATCAAACTTTTTCATACTCAACTCAGCTGAGCATGAAATTTATTCTGCTCATAAATGTTAAAATGCCAACGATTGTTGGCATTTTAACATTTTTAGCATGATAAATACAACATCCGAGAGACTTAACACAAGAAACTTCTTTAAAAGCAGGTATTTTAGTTTTTATGAGCAGTTGAAATGTCATGCTCAGTTGAGTTGAGCATGAAAAAAACTTTATAAACTCTTGTCCAGGCCAGGTCTGCTTCTGTGGTCTGTGGTGAACGGGGTATCAACCAGCGTCTTGCTTTCTTGAGGATCGGGGCGTGAGAACGCAAATTATTTTTTATGAAATGTGTCCCGGTGCATCACGGTATACAGGCTGTCCTGCATCGGGATGTACCGTGGCTACATCGTCACAGTGAGAACGGGGCTTTAGCCTGTGAGTGTTATTTTTTAAGCTCCTGTTCGGGCCGAGCGCTCGATGAATAGAGACGCTGAATGACCCTCTTCCGGGGTCGTGGCTGATGTACATGTATGCCGAAAAGCCTGTATAAGGGACTGGTCAGCATATACATGTACATCTGTTACGTGTGATTAGTGAAATATTTCTCAGATAATTTTGCCAAGAAAATCTTAAAATAATGCTGCTAATACATGTCTGAAAAGAATTATACCACCCTTACCATAGCTCGTGATGTGCAAGGTCTCCACGACATGCTCCTAAAATACTACACACTATGTATGTTTCACGATATTAACTGGCGTGTCAGCAACACAGGAAACAACTGTCACCTGAATCCGGTTACTGCAGGAGAAAATAAAACACTTGAGAAACGGACCAACCCATGAGCTTTTTGTGCATATCACATATCCACTTGTATATACCTCAGTAGCTGATGCATTTGTGTAGACTTGTCGATCAGAGCCTTCACTGATGCATTACACCACCTATGGCATTAGATAATGGCTCAAGACCACAGATTTGACCCTAAGCCTCACTAGTTAGCTGTCCCGACCCCCCTAATTATTCACAAAAATATAGGGTTTCCTTAGCAATTCTGGTCAGGATCCCCTGAAAAATCACAAAGCTACCGAGCCAGAATTCAATGTTGGACCATCATCAGCACGCCAGCGAAACGCCATTTAAATGGCGTTTCGCTGGCGGGCCGATGATGGCCCGCTTATAGTGGTATTTGGATCCTCCCAGCCCTCATCAACTAAAAAAACGTTGTCAAAGTTGGACCCCCTCTGACAAAATTTTCTGGATCCGCGCATGAACAGGGACGGGTCTTGACATTGATCTGTCGCAAAGGCAGATTGAGAATTTAACTCTTTCCCTACTAGTGTCGTCTGCTGATAACCTTTGCAAACAGTTTGTACCCAGATCTGGCCTTCTCGGCAGGTCGCCTCGAAAAATTCTAATTACAATGTCAGTGTTTGGCACCAGTATATGTAACGAATGAAGACATACGAATTTAGAAACCTTTTCATCAAAATGAGGACAAAGAGTAGTGTCAAACTGTTTGTATCCAGGTCAGGACCGACATTCTGTCGGTCGTGCTCTGGGTACAAACTGTTTGCAAATGTTATCAGCAGCAGACAAAATTCATTGCACGCAAGGAAAGAGTAAAGATCTATTTCTTGTTTTCCAGGCAGTTTAGAATTTTTCTTTAACAATTGTCTTCTTTTCTCTCTCTTTTTGTTGCTTTACGTCCCAAGTCAACAGCTAAGGTCATGGCGGGGCGGTGAGTTCACCTAACCACACTTTTTCCTGGGCAAGCTTAAACAAGCGGTTAACCAGTACTTCGTGCACAACTTTTCGCATGTAACTGACAACAACCCTTCTTGAATGATTCAGCGGAAGGGAGGAGAATGACGGTAATCAATCTCCACGAAAGTACGGGACCGGGCCGGAATCGAACTCGCGACCCCTGGATCTGCAGTCAGACTCGCATCTGACCGACTGTGCTACGATTGTCAAAATTATGTTATTATCAGGTTTGAAGCCTTCTGCGCAAATTAACCTTTTTGGTATATACAAATGGATTTTCTCATAAATATTGATGCAAGAAGGGTGGGATTGTTCATTATATATTTTAAGGGGTCACATGTCAGACTTTCCTTAAGACTTTTACCTTAAGAAATGGTGCAGACCCCGGTGAAAAGCTGCCACATAAAGTGATTTACAGTACCGTACTTATTTCCAGCAGGGAGCGCAGTGGCTCAGTGGTAGAGTGTTTGACTCGAGATCGAGGGGCCGTGGGTTCGAGCCTCACCGGTGTCACTGCGTTGTGGTCTTTGAGCAAGACATATTCATCCTAGCTTAGTACTGGTCCAACCCAGGAAGACCCGTCCCTACATAACTGAAAGATTGTTGATGGGACGTAAAGAATCAAATCAAACAAATAAACAAACAAACTTATTTCCAGGTTTCAGACTATATATGGGCACTTTAAGCCTGGGAAAACCTGGCGTCGGGCGTTTGCTGATCAGGCCATCTTTAAAAATGCCTGCTCAATTGAAGCTATAAATTAAGCAAGTTGTGATATCATACATTGCAGGAAACTAATAACAACAGCACTTATCAGACTGTGTGGAAGCGCAGGTTGTTCTGCGCATTTGTTGTTCCTATACATATGGGCCATGTCATGAGAAAGTCTGTGTTTGGACCCCCATGTGAGCCGAACATTTCTTGTACTTCAACAACAGCAGAATATAGGGCGAAGATTTGGTACCAGTAAAATGCATTTTAAAATAGGCTGTTGTCCGTTCTTAGGCGGTGGTTCTGTTGTTGATTCGTTGCTTATGTTGTTCCCATTGTGGGAGTCTGTAATTGTTCTATGTTTTGCTGTACGCTACTTTATGTCCATTCTAGTTTTGCAATAATCTTGATGGGGAAGAGAGAGCTGTTTGCTTTGCTTGGTTTGTCTTGCTGGGGTCTCGTGATTGTTGTATGGGTCTTCCTCGTGGTGCCTTGTGTTTGTCTGCAGTTTGTGATTGTGGTATTTTCTGATCATACTCACTATTTTTGCTACCCAGCCTATTGGAGCGCAGTGGCTCAGTGTCTGAGTGCTTGACTCGAGATTGAGAAGTTGAGGGTTTGAGCATCACTGGAGGCACTCCTTGTGTCCTTGGGCAAGACATGTTAGACAGCTTAGTACTGGTTCAACACAGGAGGATTTATAGCCATTGTATCATTAGGTTGAACATATCTAGTTGGCTTCAGCAGTTTTCAAAAAATCATCTTTTCCAAAAAAAATCCCATTTAAATGCATTGGGAATCAAATTTGACATTGACGTTAAGCAGGGTAGGTCAAGGTCAACCTAAGATCATCATTTGAACAAACTTGGTAGGTCCCACATTCCCAATGTTACATACCAGGTCCCAAGGTCATCGGCCTTCTGCTTCTGGAGAAGAAGATTTTTAAAGAGGTTTTTTCCATATATGGGCATGGCGGCCATCTTGGTCAAGTGGCCAGGACCATTTGAACAAACTTTTGTTCCCCCATCCTAATGAGTCTCCATGTGAAATTTGAGTTCAATTGGCCCAATGGTTTCAGAGAAGATGTTTGAAAATGTTGACGGACGGACGGACGATGGACGCCGGAGTCATTGGTATACGAATAGCTCTCCTCTGAGCCTTCGGCTCATGTGAGCTAAAAAAAAAGGGGGAACGTTATCAAATTTGGACCCCCTCTGACAAAACTTGCTGGATCCGCGCATGAAAGGTGATGATGACCGATCCAGATTGGTGCCTAAAATTTGGATCTTAAGAATGCGGGCTAACATGAGGTTATGGGTGGGATAAAACAAAACCCGTGGCATGTGACAAAAACGGCAAGGGACG
The DNA here is from genome assembly GCA_964019695.1 of Loripinus fragilis. NCBI lineage: Eukaryota > Metazoa > Mollusca > Bivalvia > Lucinida > Lucinidae > Loripinus > Loripinus fragilis. The sequence continues at coordinate 63,227 of CAXHUL010000124.1, forward strand.
GATGTTTCTGTCCCGTTTCTCACTCTATTAACCCATTTAAGCCTAGCGTCCTCAAGTTTTTGTGGCATAGGAGCAAACAGTGCAGACACAGATCAGACGCCGCAGAACGTGGCGTCTAATCAGGCTCTCAACTGTTTGCTTACAGAATATTCTATTAAAAACTGAATTAAAAAAGAATAAAAAAATACCAACCAACAACCCTTTAAACGAAAATGAACGGGTACAATTGATAAGAGTGGGAAATTCCATTCGGCTTAAATGGGTAAAATGCCACATTCTAGCTGGCACACACAGAGAGCATAGAAGAATGTGAATATGACAACGGAGGAAGGTTTGAAATTAGACGTCCAAACCCAGGGGCGGATCTAAGATTTCTGGAAAGGGTGACCATATGTATACGGGTGTGTGGGGTTCGCTTTGCTGATAATGTAATTTTTGTTAAATATCTCATGAAAATGAAATAATTTGATCACTGAAACAAAAATATTTCATTTTCATAGGATATCTAATAAAAACGCGCGCGTGTGGAGGGGCCGGGGGGGGGGGGTTCAAGTGAACCCCTGGATCCGCCACTGTAAACCCGCAATGTAGAACAGCCACTTCACAACGCGAAATCAGCTAGGAAAACAAATTTCCCATCACATTCCTTTAAATGCTATTACTTAGCTTACCATGCACCCCCCCTTCATACACACCAGGACAATTGTTCATGGGTGTCAAGCTGTTCATTAGGAATGGAACCCCCAGATTCGAAGGCCGTCCCCTACGCGCGCGGCATTTACATATTGATGACATCGCTTGGGCGTCGATGGAACGACACACGACATGTTCGGTACCTGCTTGGACTTTCATCAATGTCTCTTTTTCAAAGGCACACACCATCTTCAAAACTATGTAAGCATTGAACAAACACTAAAATCGGACCCAAAGCAGTGAGTCCGTCCCAATTCTGCTTCACTAAATTGTGGGAATCTATCTTGATTGGGAAGGTGTGATAGAAAAAACCCGCCCCAAGGATCAGCGTTTGGTTGCTTCTGGATTCTTGTTCTTGTCCCCTCCCTCCCCCCCCATTGTATCTCGCATTTGAGCCGTGACATGAGATTTCCAACAATGTGGTATGTGCGGCCAGCAAAGCCTCAGATCAGCCTGTGCATATGCGCAGACTGATCAGAGCCTTTCGAAGTCGCTTAAATATTCTATGACTGATAAGTTACTGACCGAACATCAGTTGAGGTTTCTACGCTTAAAAGAAGGATACACAGGCTAGTCTCAGTCTACACGTGTCGAAATGCCACATTGATGGAAATCACGTGTAACGGCTTATTTAAAAAAAGCATGATCCGTCACTTTAACTCTTGCCTCGCACAGGGTTAGAGAAACAAAATTTTGAGGATAAAATTGTAAATATTTTCTTACCCATCAGTTTTAACATATGTTTTGGGTGCTCAAAAGAACCGTCTCATTGAGACGATTCTTTTGAGTACCCGCAACATATGTATGTTTTGGGTGCTCAAAAGAACCGTCTCATTGAGAAGGTTCTTTTGAGTACCCACATCATATATGTTTGGGTTGAGAAATAAGAAAACTATTTTTTCGATACGCACTCTTAAGCCCCGTCCTCACTGTCCCGGTTTAAAATGCCGGTTCAACCCGGTTTGATGATCCGGGATGAACCGTGATGAACCGTATCACAATCGTGGCGGTGGGGAGCACAGTGGCCCAGTGGTAGATGGATGCGGAGGCGAAATTGAAGACAGTATAGATGCTGATCAGCTGACCTCTTAGAAGCCAGCTGATCTGGATCTACACAGTTTTCAAAGCGAGATATGGCCGCGATCAGCATGGTAGGGGTTAGCTTCCGTTGTGCCTCTTTATTATTGACATTACTACAGGCTAGAGCACGGGAAACAGCCTAGGCCCTTGCGCGGGGCTTCAATTTAAGAGTCGCGCATGAACATATGCTGTTTGTTGCTTAAGATTTGTTGTGAAGTCTATGAGACAAGCACAGTAGACTCAGATCGAGAAACCACGCTGTGGATCTCTGATCTGGCTCTGCTGTGTTGAGTCAAACTAGTCCTATAACGGACAAGGCAGTGATGGATCTACTTTTGACAGAACAAAGGCTTGATATACGTTTTAAAAACGCTCAGTTTATACAGAAAACTTACAAAGTTTGAAATGACTTATAGGCCCATCCCATGCGGCCGGGTGTATTAATTATGTATATTTATTCCTATTTTGTATTACGATGTTACACAAGTCACTATGATAAAAGATTACTTACTTACTTACTAACTGGTAGAGTGCTTGACTCGAGACCGATGGACCGCGGGTTCTAGCCTCACCGGCGTCACTGCGTTGTGTCCTTGAGCAAGAACTTTAATCCTAGCTTAGTACTGGTTCAACCCAGGACGACCCGTTATAACTGAAAGATTGTTAATTGGACGTAAAGAATCAAATCAAACAATCGTGGCGGCACCGTGGACAACCTTGGAGATCCGGGATGAACCGTGTTGAACCGGTCCATGTCCCCGGTTGTTTTAAAATGTTTAAAACAACGATGTTTCGCCCAGTAATTGGGTAAACTTCGGCTGGCGTTCGCCCAGGGTCTCGCCGTCGGGAGGGGTCAGAGTTGTCGGGTGGGCAAATGGGCGGGCTGGCGGGCGCGATCATGCTTCGCTGGGAAAATCGGTAAACTTTGGTTGGCTTTTGCCCAGTCTTGCTGGCCGAAGGAGTAAGGGTTGCCCAAACGGGCAGGCCGGGTAGACGAGATCATGTTTCGCCTGGGTCAGCATGTAAACTTCTGCTGGCATTCGCGCCGACACTTGGCTGGGAAGAACATGTTCAGGCGGAGAAGCCATGGTATAACTATTACATAGCCGTTTGATCATGCTGTCTAGTGTAATTTCTGACCAGGCTTCAATAATGTACACGTGCAGCCTGGTCAGTGTTTACTGCAGTCTCCAATTTTCTGTGAAACAGCTAAAATTTGAAATCTAAATCATTTTGTGTCAATCTTTTATCACAGTTTTCTTAAGGTTCTAAAAATAAAAATAAATTTGGTGAAATTAACATTTCCGACAGCAATTTCCTCTCATCAGGCGGTTATGCAATAATTATACAATGGCTTGTCCGCCTGTACATGTACTTTTTGTTTTGTTTGTTTTGTTTGATATGATTCTTTACGTCCCATCAACAATCTTTCAGTTAAACAGGGACAGGTCTTCCTGGGGTGAACCAGGACTAAGCTAGGATAACCCAGGAAAACCCGTCCCTGTTTAACTGAAAGGGGCGGGTCTTCATGGGTTAGCCTGTCATGTACGTGGAGGTAATCGGCGAGCTTCAGATAATAATTGTTGTTGTTGTTGTTGTTGTTGTGTGTAAGTGTTGTATAGTTGTTGTTGTTTTCTTTATCATTGGTTGTAACTACAGTTGTTGTTGATTTCATTATCTGTGTTTTACAGTTGTTGTTGTTGTTGTTGTTGTTGTTGTTGGAGCTACAGTTGTATGTGTAAGTGTTGTACAGTTGATGTGCTATTGTTGTTTTTGTTGTTGTTAATGGTGTTGTAACTACAGTTTTATGTGTAAGTGTTGTACAGTTGTTGTCAATGTTGCTGTAACTACAGTTCTATGTTGAATTGTTGTACAGTTGTTGTTGTTGCTGTCGCAGTTGTTGTGGTTATTCTTGTGACTACAGTTGTATTTGTAAGTGCTGTACAGTTGTGTGTTGCTGTTACTGTTGTTGTTGCTTTCTTTATCGTTGTTGTTGTTTAGTGTGTTTTGTTGTTTTCTTTATCGTTGTTGTTGTTTTCTTTATTGCTGTTGTTGTTTCTTTATCGTTTTGGGGTCTCGCCATGAGGGATTTTGTGGACTTAGTCGATTTTTTCACAAAAAACCAAAGCTCGAGGGTGCCCGCCTGCGCTGGCAAGAGTATCTCGGCCTAAGCAGACAAATATTGGCTAGCTTTCGCCCTAGGTCTCGCCGGCCAATGTGTCAGAGGCAGGCAGACCAGGTAGACATGATCTTGTTATTCGCCTGGGGCCTCGCAGGCAGGCGGGTGCCGGATGGGCGGGCGCGGTCATGTTTCCCCTGGGAATTGGGTAAACTTTGGCTGGTGTTCAACCGGGGTCCTCTCTGATCAGAGGAATCAGAGTTGCCCAGGCTGGCAGGCGTGCGGAGGGGTGGGCTTGCCGGCCGCACTATCATGTTTTGCTGGGGAATCGGGTAAAAATCGGCTGGCTTTTGCTCTGTGTCTTCCCAGACGATGGAGTCAGAGTTGCCCGAGCAGGAAAGCCGGGTAGACACGATCATGTTCATGTTGCGGGTAAACTTCGGCTGACGTTTGCCCTGGATCTCAGCCGGGAAGCGTGTAAATTTCGGCTGGCATTCGCCAGGGGTCTCGCTGGCCAAGGGAGTCAAAGTTGCAGGGGTACTGTTGTTGTTGTTGTTGTTGTTGTTGTTTTTGTAACTACAGTTATACGTGTACTTGTTGTTCAGGTGTTGTTGTAACTGCAGTTGTAACTACAGTTGTATGCGTAATTGTTTTTCAGATGTTAGTGGTGTAACTACAGCTGTGTGTGTGTAAGCATTTTACAGTCGTTGTTGTTGTTGTTGTAGTTCTTCTTGTTGTTGTTCTCCAGCTCTCTCACTCCCTCTCCCGCTCTCCCTTTCTCTACCGCGCTCTCAATCTCTCTATATCTCCCTCTTCCACTTTTTCCCCCCTTCTCTCTCTCTCTCCCGCTCTCCCTCTCTCTCCCGCTCTCCCTCTCTCTTCTACTCTCGCTCTCTCTCTTTCCCGCTCTCTCTCCCTCTCTCTCTCTCTCTCTCTCTCTCTCTCTCTCTCTCCCTCTTCCACTCTGTTTCTTCCACTCTCCCTCTATCTCCCTCTACCCCCGCTCTCTCTTTCTATTCCGCTCTCTCTCTCTCTACCCCCGCTCTATCTCCCCCTCTCCCTCTCTCCCGTTCTATCTATCTCCCACTCTCTCTCCCACTCTCTATCTCCCTCTCTCTCCCGCCCTCCCTCTCTCTCTCCCTCTCATGCTCTCTCTCCCTCCAACTCTCTCCCTCCAACTCTCTCCCTCTCTCTCCAGCTCTCCCTCTCTCTCCCCCCACGCTACCAATCTCATACTCTCTCTCCCTCTCTCTTTCTCCCCACTCTCTCTCTCCCCGTCTCTCACTCCCGCTCCCCCCTCTCTCGCACTCTCCCTCTCTCTCCCGCTCGCCTTCTCTCTCCTGCTCCCACTCTCTCTCCCGCTTTCTCTCTCCCTCTCTCTCCCACTCTCTCCCTTTGACTCTCCCTCTCCCGCTCTCTTTCTTCTGCTCTCCCTCTCTCTCCCTCTACCCCCGCTCTCTCTTTCTCTCCCGCTCTCTCTCTCTCTACCACCGCTCTAACTCCTGCTCTCTCTCTCTCCCGCTCTATATCTCCCGCTCTCCCCGCCCTTTCTCTCTCTCTTTCTCTCTCTCCCGCTCCGCTCTATCTCCCACACTCCCTCTCTCTCTTCAACTATCCCTCTCTCTCCCGCTCTCCTTCTCTCTCCCTCTCCCGCTCTCTCTCTCCAGCTCTCCCTCTCTTTCTCCCGCGCTTTCAATCTCTCTATATCCCCCACTCTCTCTCCCTCTCTCTTTCTCTCCCACTCTTTCTCTCTCTCACTCCCGCTCTCCCTCTCTCTCCCGCTCCTGTTCTCATTTCCGCTTTCTCTCTCCCTCTCTCTCTCCCGCTCTCTTTCTTCTGCTCTCCCTCTCTCATCCACTCTCTCCCTCTACCCCCGCACTCTCTCTCCGCTCTCTCTCTCTACCCCCGCTCTCTCTCCCGCTTTATCTATCTCCCACTGTCTCTCTCCCGCCCTCCCTCTCTCTCTCTTTCTCGCTCTCCCGCTCTTTCCCTCTCACGCTCTCTCTCACGCTCTCCCTCTCCAACTCTCCCTCTCTCTCCTGCTTTCCCTCTCTCTCCCTCCAGCTCTCCCTCTCTCTCTCCCACGCTATCAATCTCTCTATCTCCCACTCTCTCTCCCTCTCTCTTTCTCTCCCACTCTCTCACTCCCGCTCTCTCTCGCTCTCTCTCCAGCTGGCCTTCTCTCTCCCACTCCTGCTCTCTCCCACTCTCCCTCTCAAGCTCTCCCGCGCTCTTAATCTTTTTATATCTCCCTCTCTATCCCACTCTCTCTCTCTCCCCTCTGTCGCTCTCTCTCCCTTTTCTCTCCCTCTGTCTCCCGCGCTTTCTCTCGCTCTATCATCCGCTCTCGCTCTCTCTCCCACTCTCCTTCTCTCTCCCTCTCTCCCTCTGTAGAGAGAGAGAGAGAGAGAGAGTGTGTGGGAGAGATAGAGCGTGAGAGAGAGGGTGGCAGAGAGAGAGAACATGAGAGAGAAAACTGGACAGAGAGAGAGAGAGCAGGAGAGAGAGAGCTGGAGTGAGAGAGCTGGTGAGAGAGAGCGAGAGGATATGAGAGACAGATAGGGAGTGGGAGACGGAGAGAGGTAGTGCGGCAGAGGGAGAGAGCGGCAGAGGTAGAGAGCGCGGGAGAGACTGCGAAAGATAGAGTGAGCGGTGGAGGGAGTGCGGGGCAGAGAGAGTGGGAGAGAGAGCGTGGAAGAGAGAGCGCAGGAGAGAGAGCGGGAGAGAGAGAGAGAGAGGGAGATAGAGAGAACGGAAGAGGGAGAGAGTGACAGAAGGAGATATAGAGAGAAAGTGGGAGCGGGAGAGAGTGCGGGAGAGAGAGAGTGCGAGAGAGAGAAAGCGGGAGAGAGAGAGTGAGAGCGGGAGAGAAAGTAGGAGAGAGAGCGGGAGAGAGAGAGAGCGGGAGAGGGAGAGAGGGCAGATGGGAGAGAGAGCAGAAGAGAGGGAGAGAGAGAGCGGTAGAGAGAGAGAGAGAGCGGGAGAGAGCATGAGAGAGAAAAGAGGGCGGGCGGGAGAGAGAGAATGAAGAGAAATAGAGTGGAAGAGAGAGAGAGCGGGAGAGAGAGAGAGGGAGAGAGCGGGGGAAAGAGAGACAGATCGGGAGTGGGAGAGGGAGGGTGGAAGAGGGAGAGAGCGGCAGAGGGCGATAGAGATAGAGAGATTGAGAGAGAGAGAGCGGGATAGAGAGTGAATGTTTCGATTATACCACAGAACAGATCGACCTGCGCGATCAGAGGTAAAAATGCTCCGAATTAACCAGAGAGCATGTCTACCTGTAAGATCAGTAGTAAAAATGCTCCGAACATACCACAGAACAGGTCGACCTGCAGGATCAGAGGTTAAAATGCTCCGAACTTACCACAGAACAGGTCTAACTGTAAGAACAGTAGTTAAAATGCTCCGAACATACCACAAAACAGGTCTACCTGTAAGAAAAGTAGTTAAAATGCTCCGAACATAACACAGAACAGGTCGACCTGTAAAATCAGCAGTTAAAATACTCCAAACATACCACAAAACAGGTCTACCTGTAAGATCAGAGGTTAAAATGCTCCGAACATTCCGAAGAACAGGTCGACCTGCAAGATCAGAGGTTAAAATGCTCCAAACATACCACAGAACAGGTCGACCTGCAAGATCAGAGGTTAAAATGCTCCGAACATACCACAAAACAGGTCAACCTGCATGATCAGAGGTCAAAATGCTCCGATCAGTAGTTAAAATGCTCCGTACATTTCACAGAACAGGTCAACCTACAATGATCAGAGTTAAAATGCTCCGAAAATACCACAAAACAGGTCTACCTGTAAGATAAGTAGTTCAAATGCTCCGAACATACAACAGAACAGGTCGACCTGCAAGATCAGTAGTTAAAATGCTCCAAACATACCACAAAACAGGTCTACCTGTAAGATAAGTAGTTAAAATGCTGCGAACATACCACAGAACAGGTCAATCCGCAAGATCAGAGGTTAAAATGCTCCGAACTTACCACAGAACAGGTCGACCTGTAAGATCAGTAGTTAAAATGCTCCGAACATACAACAGAACAGGTCGACCTGCAAGATAAGTAGTTAAAATGCTCCGAACATACCACAACACAGGTCGACCTTCATATGATCAGTAGTTAAAATGCTCCGAACAGACCACAGAACAGGTCCACCTGTAAGATCAGTAATTAAAATGCTCCGAACTTACCACAGAACAGGTCGACCTGTAAGATCAGTAGTTAAAATGCTCCGAACAGACCACAGAACAGGTCGACCTGTAAGATCAGTAGTTAAAATGCTCCGAACTTACCACAGAACAGTTCGACCTGTAAGATCAGTAGTTAAAATGCTCCAAACATACCACAAAACAGGTCGACCTGAAAGATCAGTAGTTAAAATGCTCCAAGCTTACCACAGAACAGGTCGACCTGTAAGATCAGTAGTTAAAATGCTCCAAACATACCACAAAACATGTCGACCTGCAAGATCAGAGGTTAAAATGCTCCAAACATACCACAAAACAGGTCGACCTTTATATGATCAGTAGTTAAAATGCTCCAAACATAATACAAAACAGGTCGACCTTTAAATGATCAGTAGTTAAAATGCTCCGAACTTACCACAGAGCAGGTCGACCTGTAAGATCAGTAGTTAAAATGCTCCGAACAGACCACAAAACAGGTCGACCTGTAAGATCAGTAGTTAAAATGCTCCGAACTTACCACAGCAGAGGTCGACCTGTAAGATCAGTAGTTAAAATGCTCCGAACAGACCACAGAACTGGTCAATCTGTAAGATCAGTAGTTAAAATGCTCCGAACTTACCACAGAACAGGTCGACCTGTAAGATCAGTAGTTAAAATGCTCCAAACATACCACAAAACAGGTCGACCTGCAAGCTCAGAGGTTAAAATGCTCCAAACATACCACTAAACAGGTCGACCTTTATATGATCAGTAGTTAAAATGCTCCGAACTTACCACAGAACAGGTCGACCTGCAAGATCAGAGGTTAAAATGCTCCGAACTTACCACGGACCAGAACGACCTGTAAGATCAGTAGTTAAAATACTCCGAACATACCACAAAACAGGTCGACCTGTAAGATCAGTATTAGAAATGCTCCGAACTTACCACAGAACAGGTCGACCTGTAAGATCAGTAGATAAAATGCTCCGAACAGACCACAGAACAGGTCAAACTGTAAGATCAGTAGTTAAAATGCTCCAAACTTACCACAGAACAGGTCTACCTTTAAGATCAGAGGTTAAAATGCTCCGAACATACCACAAAACAGGTCGACCTGTAAAATCAGTAGTTAAAATGCTCCCAACATACAACAAAAGAGGTCGACCTGTAAGATCAGTAGTTTAAATGCTACGAACATAATACAAAACAGGTCGACCTTTATATGATCAGTTGTTAAAATGCTCCGAACAGACCACAGAACAGGTCGACCTGTAAGATCAGTATTTAAAATGCTCCGAACTTACCGCAGAGCAGGTCCACCTGTAAGATCAGTAGTGAAAATACTCCGAACAGACCACAGAACAGGTCAACCTGTAAGATCAGTAGTTTAAATGCTCCAAACTTACCACAGAACAGGTCGACCTGCAAGATCAGAGGTTAAAATGCTCAGAACTTACCACAGAACAGGTCGACCTGTAAGATCAGTAGTTAAAATGCTCCGAAGAGACCACAGAACAGGTCGACCTGTAAGATCAGTAGTTAAAATGCTCCGAACATACCACAAAACAGGTCGACCTGTGAGATCAGAAGTTAAAATGCTAGGAAATTACCACAGAATAGGTCGACCTGTAAGATCAGTCGTTCAAATGCTCCGAACTTACCACAGAACAGGTCGACCTGTAAAATCAGCAGTTAAAATACTCCGAACATAACACAAACCGGGTGTACCTATAAGATAGAGGTTAAAATGCTCCGAACATTCCACAGAACAGGTCGACCTGCAAGATCAGAGGTTAAAATGTACAAACATACAACAGAACAGTTAGACCTGCAAGATTAGAGATTAAAATGATCCGAAAAGACCACAAAACAGGTCCACCTGCATGATCAGAGGTTAAAATTCTCCGAACATTCCACAGAACAGGTCCACCTGCATAATCAGTTGTTTAAATGCACAGTACATACCAAAGAACAGGTCTAACTGTAAGAATAGTAGTTAAAATGCTCCAAACATACCACAAAACAGGTCAAACTGCAAGATCAGTAGTTGAAATGCTCCAAACATACCACAAAACAGGTCGACCTGTAAGATCAGTAGTTAAAATGCTCCAAACATACCACAGAACAGGTCGACCTGTAAGATCAGTAGTTAAAATGCTCCGAACTTACCACAGAGCAGGTCGACCTGTAAGATAAGTAGTTAAAATGCTCCGAACATACCAAAAAACAAGTCGACCTGTAAAATCAGTAGTTAAAATGCTCCGAACAGACAACAGAACGGGTCGACCTGTAAGATCAGTAGTTAAAATGCTCCGAACAGACCACAATACAGGTCGACCTGTAAGATCAGAGGTTAAAATGCTCAGAACATACCACAAAACAGGTCGACCTGTAAGATCAGTAGTTAGAATGCTCCGAACTTACCACAGAACAGGTCGACCTGTAAGATCAGTAGATAAAATGCTCCGAACAGACCACAGAACAGGGCGACCTGTAAGATCAGTAGTTAAAAAGCTCCGAACTTACCACAGAACAGGTCGACCTTTAAGATCAGAGGTTAAAATGCTCCGAACATACCACAAAACAGGTCGACCTGTAAAATCAGTAGTTAAAATGCTCCGAACATACAACAAAAGAGGTCGACCTTTATATGATCAGTAGTAAAAATGCTCCAAACATACCACAGAACAGATCGACCTGTAGGATCAGTAGTTAAAATGCTCCGAACTTACCACAGAGGAGGTCGACCTGTAAGATCAGTAGTTAAAATGCTCCGAAAAGACCACAGAACAGGTCGACCTGTAAGATCAGTAGTTAAAATGCTCCGAACTTACCACAGCAGAGGTCGACCTATAAGATCAGTATTTAAAATGCTCCAAACAGACCACAGAACAGGTCTACCTGTAAGATCAGTAGTTAAAATGCTCCGAACTTACCACAGAACAGGTCGACCTGTAAGATCAGTAGTTAAAATGCTCCAAACATACCACAAAGCAGGTCGACCTGTAAGATCAGTAGTTAAAATGCTCCGAACTTACCACAGAACAGGTCGACCTGTAAGATCAGTAGTTAAAATGCTCCAAACATACCACAAAACAAGTCGACCTGCAAGATCAAAGGTTAAAATGCTCCAAACATACCACAAAACAGGTCGACCTTTATATGATCAGTAGTTAAAATGCTCCAAACATAATACAAAACAGGTCGACCTTTAAATGATCAGTAGTTAAAATGCTCCGAACAGACCACAGAACAGGTCGACCTGTAAGATCAGTAGTTAAAATGCTCCGAACTTACCACAGCAGAGGTCGACCTGTAAGATCAGTAGTTAAAATGCTCCGAACAGACCACAGAACAGGTCGATCTGTAAGATCAGTAGTTAAAATGCACCGAACTTACCACAGAACAGGTCGACCTGTAAGATCAGTAGTTAAAAGGCTCCAAACATACCACAAAACAGGTCGACCTGCAAGCTCAGAGGTTAAAAAGCTCCAAACATACCACAAAACAGGTCGACCTTTATATGATCAGTAGTTAAAATGCTCCGAACTTACCACGGACCAGGTCGACCTGTAAGATCAGTAGTTAAAATGCTCCTAACATATAACAAAACAGGTCGACCTGTAAGATCAGTATTAAAAATGCTCCGAACTTACCACAGAACAGGTCGACCTGTAAGATCAGTAGATAAAATGCTCCGAACAGACCACAGAACATGTCAAACTGTAAGATCAGTAGTTAAAATGCTCCAAACTTACCACAGAACAGGTATACCTTTAAGATCAGAGGTTAAAATGCTCCGAACATACCACAAAACAGGTCGACTTGTAAAATCAGTAGTTAAAATGCTCCCAACATACAACAAAAGAGGTCGACCTGTAAGATCAGTAGTTAAAATGCTCCGAACATAATACAAAACAGGTCGACCTTTATATGATCAGTTGTTAAAATGCTCCAATCAGACCACAGAACAGGTCGACCTGTAAGATCAGTATTTAAAATGCTCCGAACTTACCACAGAGCCGTCGACCTGTAAGATCAGTAGGTAAAATGCTCTGAACAGACCACAGAACAGGTCGACCTGTAAGATCTGTAGTTAAAATGCTCCGAACTTACCACAGAACAGGTCGACCTGTAAGATCAGTAGTTAAAATGCTCCAAACATACCACAAAACAGGTCGACGTGCAAGATCAGAGGTTAAAATGCTCCAAACATACCACAAAACAGGTCGACCTTTATATGATCAGTTGTTAAAATGCTCTGAACTAACAACAGAACAGGTCGACCTGCAAGATCAGAGGTTAAAAAGCTCCGAACTTACCACGGAACAGGTCGACCTGTAAGACCAGTAGTTAAAATGCTCCAAACATACCATAAAACAGCCCGAGCTGTAAGATCAGTAGTTAAAAGCTCCGAACATACCACAAAAGAAGTCGACCTGTAAGATCAGTAGTTAAAATGCTCCGAAATTACCACAAAACAGGTCGACCTGTAAGATCAGTAGTTGAAATGCTCCAAACTTACCACAGAACAGGTCGACCTGTAAAATCAGCAGTTAAAATACTCCGAACATACCACAAAACAGGTCTACCTGTAACATCAGAGGTTAAAATTCTCCAAACATTCCACAGAACAGGTCGGCCTGCAAGATCAGTAGTTAAAATGCTCCAAACATACCACAAAACAGGTCGACCTGTAAGATCAGTAGTTGAAATGCTCCAAACTTACCACAGAACAGGTCGACCTGTAAAATCAGCAGTTAAAATACTCCGAACATATCACAAAACAGGTCTACCTGTATCATCAGAGGTTAAAATGCTCCGAACATTCCACAGAACAGGTCGGCCTGCAAGATCAGAGGTTAAAATGCTTTTAACATACCACAGAACAGTTCGACCTGCAAGATCAGAGGTTAAAATGCTCGGAACTTACCAGAGAACAGGTCGACCTGTAAGATCAGTTATTAAAATGCTCCGAACAGACCATAAAACAGGTCTACCTGTAAGATCAGTAGTTAAAATGCTCCGAACAGACCAAAGAACAGGTCGACCTGTAAGATCAGAGGTTAAAATGCTCCGAACTTACCACAGAACAGGTCGACCTGTATGATCAGTAGTTAAAATGCTCCGAACAAACAACAGAACAGGTCGACCTGCAAGATCAGTAGTTAAAATGCTTCGAACAGACCACAAAACAGGTCGACCTGTAAGATCAGAAGTTAAAATGCTCCGAACATACCACAAAATAGGTCAACCTGCATGATCAGAGATTAAAATGCTCCGAATATACCTCAGAACAGGTCGACCTGCAAGATCAGTAGTTAAAATACTCCGAACATTCCACAAAACAGGTCAACCTGCATGATCAGAGGTTAAAATGCTCCGAAAATACCACAAAACAGGTCTACCTGTAAGATAAGAAGTTAAAATGCTCCGAACATACAACAGAACAGGTCGACCTGCAAGATCAGTAGTTGAAATGCTCCGAACTTACCACAGAACAGGTCGACCTGTAAGATCAGTAGTTAAAATGCTCCGAACAGACCACAGAACAGGTCGACCTGTAAGATCAGTAGTTAAAATGCTCCGAACTTACCACAGAACAGTTCGACCTGTGAGATCAGTAGTTAAAATGCTCAAAACATACCACAAAACAGGTCGACCTGTAAGATCAGTAGTTAAAATGCTCCGAACATAATACAAAACAGGTCGACCTTTATATGATCAGTTGTTAAAATGCTCCGAACAGACCAAAGAACAGGTCGACCTGTAAGATCAGTATTTAAAATGCTCCGAACTTACCACAGAGCAGGTCGACCTGTAAGATCAGTAGTTAAAATGCTCCGAACAGACCACAGAACAGGTCGACCTGTAAGATCAGTAGTTAAAATGCTCCGAACTTACCACAGAACAGGTCGACCTGTAAGATTAGTAGTTAAAATGCTCCAAACATACCACAAAACAGGTCGACCTGCAAGATCAGAGGTTAAAATGCTCCAAACATACCACAAAACAGGTCGACCTTTATATGATCAGTTGTTAAAATGCTCCGAACTAACCACAGAACAGGTCGACCTGCAAGATCAGAGGTTAAAAAGCTCCGAACTTACCACAGAACAGGTCGACCTGTAAGATCAGAAGTTAAAATGCTCCGAACATACCATAAAACAGCCCAAGCTGTAAGATTAGTAGTTAAAATGCTCCGAACATACCACAAAACAGGTCGACCTGTAAGATCAGTAGTTGAAATGCTCCAAACTAACCACAGAACAGGTCGACCTGTAAAATCAGCAGTTAAAATACTCCGAACATACCACAAAACAGGTCTACCTGTAACATCAGAGGTTAAAATGCTCCGAACATTCCTCAGAACAGGTCTACCTTTAAGATCAGAGGTTAAAATGCTCCGAACATACCACAAAACAGGTCGACCTGTAAAATCAGTAGTTAAAATGCTCCGAACATACAACAAAAGAGGTCGACCTGTTACATCAGTAGTTAAAATGCTCCGAACATAATACAAAACAAGTCGACCTTTATATGATCAGTAGTAAAAATGCTCCGAACAGACCACAGAACAGATCGACCTGTAAGATCAGTAGTTAAAATGCTCCGAACTTACCAAAGAGGAGGTCGACCTGTAAGATCAGTAGTTAAAATGCTCCGAACAGACCACAGAACAGGTCGACCTGTAAGATCAGTAGTTAAAATGCTCCGAACTTACCACAGGCAGAGGTCAACCTGTAAGATCAGTAGTTAAAATGCTCCGAACAGACCACAGATCAGGTCGACCTGTAAGATCAGTAGTTAAAATGCTCCGAACTTACCACAGAACAGGTCGACCTGTAAGATCAGTAGTTAAAATGCTCCAAACATACCACAAAACAGGTCGACCTGTAAGATCAGTAGTTAAAATGCTCCGAACATAATACAAAACAGGTCGACCTTTATATGATCAGTTGTTTAAATGCTCCGAACAGACCACAGAACAGGTCGACCTGTAAGATTAGTATTTAAAATGCTCCGAACTTACCACAGAGCAGGTCGACCTGTAAGATCAGTAGTTAAAATGCTCCGAACAGACCACAGAACAGGTCGACCTGTAAGATCAGTAGTTAAAATGCTCCGAACTTACCACAGAACAGGTCGACGTGTAAGATCAGTGGTTAAAATGCTCCAAACATACCACAAAACAGGTCGACCTGCAAGATCAGAGGTTAAAATGCTCCAAACATACCACAAAACAGGTCGACCTTTATATGATCAGTCGTTAAAATGCTCCGAACTAACCACAGAACAGGTCGACCTTCAAGATCAGAGGTTAAAATGCTCCGAACAGACCACAGAACAGGTCGACCTGTAAGATCAGTAGTTAAAATGCTCCGAACTTACCACAGAACAGGTCGACGTGTAAGATCAGTAGTTAAAATGCTCCAAACATACCACAAAACAGGTCGACCTGCAAGATCAGAGGTTAAAATGCTCCAAACATACCACAAAACAGGTCGACCTTTATATGATCAGTTGTTAAAATGCTCCGAACTAACCACAGAACAGGTCGACCTGCAAGATCAGAGGTTAAAAAGCTCCGAACTTACCACAGAACAGGTCGACCTGTAAGACCAGTAGTTAAAATGCTCCGAACATACCATAAAACAGCCCAAGCTGTAAGATCAGTAGTTAAAATGCTCCGAACTTACCAAAGACTAGGTCTACCTGTAAGATCAGTAGTTAAAATGCTCCAAACATACCACAAAACAGGTCGACCTGCAAGATCAGAGGTTAAAATGCTCCAAACATACCACAAAACAGGTCGACCTTTATATGATCAGTAGTTAAAATGCTCCAAACATAGTACAAAACAGGTCGACCTTTAAATGATCAGTAGTTAAAATGCTCCGAACAGACCACAGAACAGGTCGACCTGTAAGATCAGTAGTTAAAATGCTCCGAACTTACCACAGAGCAGGTCGACCTGTAAGATCAGTAGTTAAAATGCTCCGAACAGACCACATAACAGGTCGACCTGTAAGATCAGTAGTTAAAATGCTCCGAACTTACTACAGCAGAGGTCGACCTGTAAGATCAGTAGTTAAAATGTTCCGAACAGACCACAGAACAGGTCGATCTGTAAGATCAGTAGTTAAAATGCTCCGAAATTACCACAGAACAGGTCGACCTGTAAGATCAGTAGTTAAAATGCTCCAAACATACCACCAAACAGGTCGACCTGCAAGCTCAGAGGTTAAAATGCTCCAAACATAGTACAAAACAGGTCGACCTTTAAATGATCAGTAGTTAAAATGCTCCGAACAGACCACAGAACAGGTCGACCTGTAAGATCAGTAGTTAAAATGCTCCGAACTTACCACAGAGCAGGTCGACCTGTAAGATCAGTAGTTAAAATGCTCCGAACAGACCACATAACAGGTCGACCTGTAAGATCAGTAGTTAAAATGCTCCGAACTTACTACAGCAGAGGTCGACCTGTAAGATCAGTAGTTAAAATGTTCCGAACAGACCACAGAACAGGTCGATCTGTAAGATCAGTAGTTAAAATGCTCCGAAATTACCACAGAACAGGTCGACCTGTAAGATCAGTAGTTAAAATGCTCCAAACATACCACCAAACAGGTCGACCTGCAAGCTCAGAGGTTAAAATGCTCCAAACATACAACAAAACAGGTCGACCTTTATATGATCAGTAGTTAAAATGCTCCGAACTTACCACAGAACAGGTCGACCTGCAAGATCAGAGGTTAAAATGCTCCGAACTTACCACGGACCAGGTCGACCTGTAAGATCAGTAGTTAAAATACTCCGAACATACCACAAAACAGGTCGACCTGTAAGATCAGTATTAAAAATGCTCAGAACTTACCACAGAACAGGTCGACCTGTAAGATCAGTAGATAAAATGCTCCGAACAGACCACAGAACAGGTCAAACTGTAAGATCAGTAGTTAAAATGCTCCAAACTTACCACAGAACAGGTCTACCTTTAAGATCAGAGGTTAAAATGCTCCGAACATACCACAAAACAGGTTGACCTGTAAAATCAGTAGTTAAAATGCTCCCAACATACAACAAAAGAGGTCGACCTGTAAGATCAGTAGTTAAAATGCTCCGAACATAATACAAAACATGTCGACCTTTATATGATCAGTTGTTAAAATGCTCCGAACAGACCACAGAACAGGTCGACCTGTAAGATCAGTATTTAAAATGCTCCGAACTTACCACAGAGCAGGTCGACCTGTAAGATCAGTAGTTAAAATACTCCGAACAGACCACAAAACAGGTCTACCTGTAAGATCAGTAGTCAAAAAGCTCTGAACTAACCACAGAACAGGTCGACCTGTAAGATCAATAGTTAAAATGCTCCGAACATACCACAAAACAGGTCTACCTGTAAGATAATAGTTAAAATGCTCTGAACAGACCACAAAACAGGTCGACCTGTAAGATCAGTAGTTAAAATGCTCCGAACAGACCACAAAACAGGTTGACCTGTAAGATCAGTAGTTAAAATGCTCCGAACATACCTCAAAAAAGGTCGACCTTTATATGATCAGTAGTTAAAATGCTACGAACAGACCACAGAACAGATCTATCTGTAAGATCAGTAGTTAAAGTGCTCCGAACTTACCACAGAACTGGTGTACCTTTAAGATCAGAGGTTAAAATGCTCCGAACATACCACAAAACAGGTCGACCTGTAAAATCAGTAGTTAAAATGCTCCGAACATACAACAAAAGTTGTCGACCTGTAAGATCAGTAGTTAAAATGCTCCGAACATACCTCATAAAAGGTCGACCTTTATATGATCAGTAGTTAAAATGCTCCGAACAGACCACAGAACAGGTCTATCTGTAAGATCAGTAGTTAAAATGCTCCGAACTTACCACAGAGCAGGTCGACCTGTATGATTAGTAGTTAAAATGCTCCGAACAGACCACAGAACAGGTCGACCTGTAAGATCAATACTTAAAACGCTCCGAACTTACCACAGCAGAAGTCGACCTGTAAGATCAGTAGTTAAAATGCTCCGAACAGACCACAGAACAGGTCGACCTGTAAGATCAGTAGTTAAAATGCTCCGAACTTACCACAGAACAGGTCGACCTGTAAGATCAGTAGTTAAAATGCTCCAAACATACCACAAAACAGGTCGACCTGCAAGATCAGAGGTTAAAATGCTACAGAACAGGTCGACCTGAAAGATCAGAGGTTAAAATGCTCCGAACTTACCACAGAACAGGTTGACCTGTAAGATCAGTAGTTAAAATGCTCCAAACATACCACAAAACAGGTCGACCTGCAAGATCAGAGGTTAAAATGCTCCAAACATACCACAGAACAGGTCGACCTGCACGATCAGAGGTTAAAATGCTCCGAACATACCACAGAACAGGTCAACCTAAAAGATCAGAGGTTAAAATGCTCAAACATACCACAGAACAGGTCGATCTGAAAGATCAGAGGTTAGAATGCTCCGAACATACCACAGAACCGGTCGACCTGCAAGATCAGAGGTTAAAATGCTCCGAACAAAGATCAGTTGTTAAAATGCTCCGAACATACCACAAAACATGTCGACCTGTAAGATCAGTAGTTAAAATGCTCCAAAATTACCACAGAACAGGTCGACCTGTAAGATCAGTAGTTAAAATGCTCCGAACAGACCACAGAACAGATCGATCTGCAGGATCAGAGGTTAAAATGCTACGAACTTACCACAGAACAAGTCTACTTGTAAGATCAGAAGTTAAAATACTCCGAACATATCACAGAACAGGTTGACCTGCACGATCAGTTAAAATGCTCCGAACAAGACACTGAATAGGCCGACCTGCAGGATCAGAGGTTAAAATGCTCTGATTACACCCGTGTGATCTAGTAAACTTCTTTGGAGTTCGCCCTGGGTCTCGCTGCCTCAATGAGTCTAAGTTG
The DNA here is from genome assembly GCA_964019695.1 of Loripinus fragilis. Classification (NCBI taxonomy): domain Eukaryota; kingdom Metazoa; phylum Mollusca; class Bivalvia; order Lucinida; family Lucinidae; genus Loripinus; species Loripinus fragilis. The sequence goes on from CAXHUL010000124.1 coordinate 82,252, forward strand.
CCGGGGCAGGCAGGGAGGCAGTAGGTTGCGGGCAGGCGGGCGAGCACGCGCGATGTTTCGCCCAGGACTTGGGTAAAATTTGGCTGGCGTTCGCCCGGGGTCTCGCCATCGGGAGGGTCAGAGTTGCCGGGCGGGCTGGCGGGCGCGATCATGTTTCGCTGGGAAATTTGGTAAACTTTGGCTGGCTTTTGGCCCGGGTCTTGCTGGCCAAAGGAGTAAGAGTTGCCCAAGCAGGCAGGCCGGGTAGACGAGATCATGTTTTGCCTGGGTCTGCATGTAAACTTCTGCTGGCATTCTTGCCGACACTTGGCTGGGAAGAACATGTACAGGCGGACTAGCCATGGTATAACTTTTACATAGCCGTTGGATCATGCTGTCTTTATCAAAACAAGCAGTGTAATATCTGACCAGGCCCCCAGATTACAAAACTTTTTTCATGCTCAACTCAGCTGAGCACGAAATTTATCCTGCTCATAAATGTTAAAATGCCAACAATTGTTGGCATTTTAACATTGGTTAGCATGATAAATACAGCCTCTGAGTGTGTTTGAATCATTGAAATCTCGTTATTTTTAAGAATGTTAGATTTTATAAGCAGTTGAAATTTCGTGCTCAGTTGAGTTGAGCATGAGCATGAAAAAAGTTTTACAATCTCGGGGCCTGGCTTCAATGTACACGTGCAGCCTGGTCAGTGTTAACTGCAGTCGCCAAGCTAAAATTTGAAATTTACATCATTTTGTGTCAATCTTCTTTCACAGTTTTCTTTAGGGTTCTAAAAATAAAAATAAATTTGGTGAAATTAACATTTCCGACAGTAATTTCCTTTCATCAGGCGGTTATGTAATAGTTATACAATGGCTTGTCCGCCTGTATATGTACGTGGAGGTAATCCGCGAGCTTCAGATAATTTTAGTTGTTGTTGTTGTTGTTGTTGTATGTGTAAGTGTTGTATAGTTGTTGTTGTTTTCTTTATCAGTTGTTGTTGTTGTTGATTTCATTATCGTTGTTGTTGTTGTTGTTGTTGTTGTTGGGGCTATCGTTGTATGTGTAAGTGTTGTACAAGTGATGTGTTGTTGTTGTTTTTGTTGTTGTTAATGGTGTTGTAACTACAGTTTTATGTGTAAGTGCTGTACAGTTGTTGTCAATGTTGCTGTAACTACAGTTCTATGTTGAATTGTTGTACAGTTGTTGTTGTTGTTTTTGTTGTTGCTGTCGCAGTTGTTGTTGTAACTACAATTTTATGTGAAAGTTGTTTTTGTGACTACAGTTGTATTTGTAAGTGCTGTACAGTTGTGTGTTGCTGTTACTGTTGTTATTGTTTTCTTTATCGTTGTTGTTGTTAAGTGTGTTTTGCTGTTTTCTTTATCGTTGTTGTTGTTTGCTGTGTGTTGTTGTTGTTTTCTTTATTGCTGTTGTTGTTTCTTTATCGTTTTGGGGTCTCGCCATGAGGGATTTTGTGGACTTAGTCGATTTTTCACAAAAAACCAAAGCTCGAGGGTGCCCGCCTCCGCCTGGCAAGAGTATCTCGGCCTAAGCAGACAAATATTGGCTAGCTTTCGTCCGAGGTCTCGCTGGCCAATGTGTCAGAGGCAGGCAGACCAGGTAGACATGATCATGTTTCGTCAGGGTGATCCGTTAAACTTCAGCTGGCATTCGCCTGGGGTCTCGCAGGCAGGCGGGTGGCGGGTAGCGGGCGCGATCATGTTTCTCCCAGGAATCGGGTAAACTTTGGCTGGTGTTCAACCGGGGTCCTCTCCGACCAGAGGAATCAGAGCTGCCCAGGCTGGCAGGCGGGCGGAGGGGTGGGCTTGCCGGCCACAATATCATGTTTTGCTGGGGAATCTGGTCAACATCGGCTGGCTTTTGCTCTGTGTCTTCCCAGCCGATGGAGTCAGAGTTGCCCGAGCAGGCAGGCCGAGTAAACACGATCACGTCCATGTTGCGGGTAAACTTCGGCTGGCGTTTGCCCTGGATCTCAGCCGGGAAGCATGTAAATTTCGGCTGGCATTCGCAAGGGGTCTCGCTGGCCAAAGGAGTCAAAGTTGCAGGGGTACTGTTGTTGTTGTTGTTGTTGTTGTTTTTGCTGTAACTACAGTTGTACGTGTACGTGTTGTTCAGGTGTTGTTGCTGTTGTAACTGCATTTCTCTGTCTTCCGCTCTCTCTTTCTCTCCCTCTCTTTCCCTCTACCCCCGCTCTCTCTCTCTCCTGCTCTCTCTCTACCCCCGTTCTCTCTCTCTCTCTCTCGCTCTATCTATCTCCCGCTCACTCTCTCCCGCTCTCTATCTCCCTCTCTCTCCCGCTCTCCCGCCCTCTCTCTCGCTCTTTCCCTCTCACGCTCTCTCTTCTGCTTTTCCGCTCTCTCTCCAACTATTCCACTCTCCGTCTCTCTCCCGCTCTCCCTTTCTCTCCCGCTCTGACTCTCTAACCCGCTCTCTCTATCTCTCTCTCTCTCTCTCTCTCTCTCCAGCTTTCCCTCTCTCTCTCGCGCCCGCTATCAATCTCTCTATATCTACTACTCTCTCTCCCTCTCTCTTTCTCTCCCGCTCTCTCTCTCTCTCTCACTCCCGCCCCCCCCCTCTCTTCCGCTCTCCCTCTCTCTCCCGCTCGCCTTCTCGCTCCCCCTCTCTCTCCCGCTGTCTCTCCCCAGCTCTTTCTCCCGTGCTCTCAATCTCTATATCTCCCTCTCTCTCCCCCTCTCAATCTTTCTCTCCATTTTCTCTCCCTCTTTATCCCGCTCTTTCTCTCGCTCTTGCTCTTTCTCCAACTCTCCCTCTCTCTCCAGCTCTCTCTCTTCCTCCCTCTCTCTCTCTCTTCCGCGCTCTCAATCTCTCTATATCTCCCTCTGCCGCTCATTCCCTCTTACGCTCTCCCTCTCTCACTCTGCCACTCTCTCCCTCCTCCGCTCTCCCACCCTCGCTCTGCTGCTCTCGCTCTCCCACTCTCTCTCTCTCTCTCTTTCTCTCTCCCTCTCTCTCCATCTCCCTCCCTCTCTCCTGCTCTCTCTCCCCCACTCTCTCTCTCCCGCTCTATCTCACTCTCTTTTTCTCTCTCACTCTCCCCCGCTTACTATCTCCCTGTCTCTCTCTCTCCTTCTCTTTCTCTTTGCCTCTCCCACTCTCCCTTCATCTCCAGCGCTCCCTCTCTCTCTCCCACTCTCTCCCGCTCTCTCTCTATTTCTCCGTCTCTCTCCCCCTCTCTCTCTCTGGCGCCCTCTCTCTCCCTCTCTTTCTCTTTGCCAGTCCCAATCTCTCTTCCGCCCTCCCTCCATCTCCAGATCTCCCTCTCTCTCTCCCACTCTCTCTCCCGCTCTCCCTCTATCTCTCTCTGGCGCTCTATCTCTCCCTCTCTTTCTCTTTGCCACTCCAACTCTCTCTCTCGCCCTACCTCCATCTCCAGATCTCCCTCTCTCTCCAACTTTCTCTCCAGCTCTCGCTCTATCTCTCCGTATCTCTTCCTCTCTCTCTGGCACTCTCTCTCTCCTTCTAATTCTCTTTGTCACTCCCACTCTCTCTCCCTCCCTCCCCCCAACTCCAGATCTCCCTCTCTCTCTCCCGCTCTGGGTAAAAGAGCAGGAGAGAGAGAAAGAGAGAGAGAGTTGGAGAAAGAGCGAGAGAGAGGGTGGGAGAGAGAGAGTGGGAGATAGAGCGGAGAGTGGTAGAGGTAGAGCGTGTGGGGGAGGGAGAGAGGGAGAGTGGGAGAAAGATGGAGTGCGGGAGACGGAAGGAGAGAGAGCGGGAGGAAAATGAAGACAGATCGGGAGAGGGAGAGGGCGAGAGCGGAAGAGGTAGAGAACAGCATAAGGAGATAGAGAAAGAGAGAGAGTGAGAGTGGGAGAGAGAGGGAAGCAGGAGAGAGAGGGAGAGCGAGAGAGAGAGGGAGAGCGGAAGAGAGGGAGAGGGAGATAAAGAAGGAGAAAAAAGAGCGGGAGAGAGAGAGCGGGAGTGAGTACGGGAGAGCGGGAGAGAGAGTTGGAGAGGGAGGAAGAGAGAGCGAATGAGAGGGAGAGAGCGGGAGACAGAGAGCAGGAGAGGGAGGGATGAGAGAGGGAGAGAAAGAGCCGAGAAAGGGGGAAGAAGGCGAGAGAGAGTGGGAGAGAGAGCAATAAAGAGAGATAATGGGAGCGAGAGAGAGGGAGAGAGAGAGAGCGGGAGAGAGAAAGAGCGCGAGCAGTAGAGAGACTGTGTGAGCGGGAGGGGAAGCAGGAGAGAGAGCGGGAGAGAGAGAGCGGGTTAGAGAGAGAGAGAGAGCGAGCAAGAGAGAGCGGGAGGGAGAGAGAGAGTTAGAGAGAGCGGGTGGGAGAGAGCGGGAGAGAGGGCGGGTGGGAGAGAGAGCAGGAGGGAGAGGGGGATAGAGAGTGGTAGAGAAAGAGAGAGAGCGGAAGAGAGAAAGAGGGCGGGCCGGAGCAAGAGAACTGAAGAGAAAGAGAGCGGAAGAGAGAGACAGCGTGAGAGAGAGAGATAGGGAGAGAGTGGGGGAGAAAGAGAGAGTGGGAGAAAGAGAGAGAGCGGGAGAGAGAGAGAGGGAGAGTGGGAGGGAGAGAGCGAGCAGAAGAGAGAGTAGGGGAGAGAGAGCGGGAGAGAGAGAGTGGGAGTGAAAGAGAGTGGGAGGGAGAGAGACAGAGTGGTGAAAGGGAGAGAGAGCGGGACAGAGAGTGCGAAAGAGAGCGGGAGAGAAAGCGGGTTAGAGAGAGAGAGAGGGGGAACGAGCGGGAGAGAGAGAGCAAGAGAGAGCAGGAGAGAGATGGTGGGAGAGAGAGAGAGCGGGAGAGAGAGAGCGGGTGGGAGAGAGAGATAGCGAGAGAGAGAGAGAGAGAGGGGGAGAAAGAGTGAAAGAGAGAGGGAGAGAGAGAGAGGGTGGGTGAGAGAGAGAGTGGGAGAAAGCGGTAGAGAAAGAGCGGCAGAGCGGGAGAGAGAGAGTGGGAGAGAGATATTAGGAGTGAAAGAGAGCAGGAGAGAGAGAGAGAGACAGAGTGGGAGAAAGGGAGAGAGAGCGGGAGAGAGAGCGCGTGAGAGAGGGAGAGAGCGGGAGGGAGAGAGGGTTAGAGAGAGAGAGAGAGAGAGAGAGAGAGAGAGAGGGGATAAAGAGCAGGAGAGAGAGAGCGAGAGAGAGAGGGGATAAAGAGCGGGAGAGAGAGAGCTCGGGAGAGAGAGAGAGCGACAGAGAGAGAGTGGGAGAAAGAGCGGGAGAGGCAGGGAATGGGAGAAAGAGAGCAGGAGAGAGAGAACGGGAGAGAGAGTGGGAGAAAGAGAGAGAGAGAGAGCGGGCGAAAGAGAGCAGGAGAGAGAGAACGGGAGAGAGAGAGTGGGAGAAAGAGAGAGAGAGAGAGAGCGGGAGAGAGAAAGAGTGAGAGCAGAAGAGAAAGCAAGAGAGAGAGAGCGGGTTAGAGAGAGAGAGAGAGAGAGAGAGCGGGAGAGAGAGAGGGAGAGCGGGATAGAGAGTGTTAGAGAGAGGAAGAGCGGGATAGAGAAAGAAGAGAGTGCAGGGGAGAGAGGGGGAGAGAGAGCGGTAGAGAGAGAGCGAGAGAGAGAGAGGGCGGGTTGGAGAGCGGGAGAGAGAGAGAGAGAGCGGGAGAGACAGAGAGAGGGCGGGTGGGAGAGAGAGCGGGAGGAAGATGAAGACAGATCGGGAGAGGGAGAGGGCGAGAGCGGATGAGGGAGAGAGCAGCAGAAGGCGATAGAGAGTGAGAGAGGGAGAGCGGGAGAGAGAGGGAGAGCAGAAGAGAGGGAGGGTGAGAGAAAGAAGGAGAAAAAAGAGAGGGAGAGAGCGGGAGAGAGAGAGTGGGAAAGAGCATGGGAGAGCGAGAGAGAGCACGGGAGAGAGAGTTTGAGAGGGAGGGAGAGAGGGAGAGAGAGCGAATGAGAGGGAGAGAGCGGGAGACAGAGAGCAGGAGAGGGAGAGATGAGAGAGGGAGAGAAAGAGACGAGAGAGGGAGAAGAAGAATAGAGAGAGAGGGAGAGAGAGAGAGCAAGAAAGAGAGAGAATGGGAGCGGGAGAGAGAGCGGGAGAGAGAGGGAGGGAGAGAGAGCAAGAGAGAAAGAGCGCGAAAGAGAGCGAGCAGTAGAGAGACTGTGTGAGCGGGAGAGGAAGCAGGATAGAGAGCGGGAGAGAGAGAGCTGGTTAGAGAGAGAGAGCGCGAGCAAGAGAGAGCGGGATGGAGAGAGAGCAGGAGGGAGAGAGAACGGGAGGGAGAGAGAGAGTTAGAGAGATGGATGGGTGGGAGAGAGCGGAAGAGAGGGCGGGTGGGAGAGAGAGAGCAGGAGGGAGAGGGGATAGAGAGCGGTAGAGAAATAGAGAGAGAGCGGGAGAGAGAAAGAGGGCGGCGGGAGAGAGAGAGAGAGAGCAGGAGAGACACCTGAAGAGAAAGAGAGCGGAAGAGAGACAGTGGGAGAGAGAGATAGGGAGAGAGCGGGGGAGAAAGAGAGAGTGGGAGAAAAGAGAGAGAGCGAGAGAGAGAGAGAGAGAGAGAGAGAGAGAGAGAGGGAGTGGGAGAGAGAGAGCGGGAGAGAGGAGAGAGAGTGGGAAAGAGAGAGAGTGGGAGAGAGAGAGAGACCGGGAGAGGATGGAGAGTGAGAGAGAGAGAGAGTGTGTGTGGGAGGGAGAGAAAGAGAGATAGAGCGTGAGAGAGAGGGCGGGGATGAGAGAGCGTATGAGAGAGAGAGCTGGAGAGAGAGAGAGAGAGAGCCGGAAAGAGAGAGAGCGGGAGGAAGAGAGAGACAGATCGGGAGTGGGAGAGAGACAGATCGGGAGTGGGAGAGGAAGAGAGGTAGTGCTCGCAGAGGGAGAGAGCGGCAGAGGGAGAGAGCGTCAGAAGTAGAGAGCGCCGGAGAGAATGAGAAAGATAGAGAGAGAGCGAGCGAGAGAGTGGTGGAGGGAGTGCAAGGGAGAGAGAGTGGGAGAGAGAGTGCGCGGGAGAGAGAGCGCGGGAGAGAGAGAGCGGGAGAGAGAGCAGTAAGAGAATCGCCTGGGTGGGGTCAAAATCTAGTTTGATATGGGGACAGTAAGAGCATCACCTGGGGATAAATGAGAATTAAAAACATTGCCTGGGGTATATGAGAATAGTAAGAGCATTGCTGGGGGTATATGAGAACAGTAAGAGCATCGCCAGGGGGTATATGAGAACAATAAGAGCATCACATTGAGGTATATGAGAACAGTAAGAGCAACACCGGGAAGCATACGAGAACAGGAAGAGCATCACCCGGGGTTATATGAGAACTGTAAGAGTATCGCCAAGGGGTAGATGAGAACAGTAAGAGCATCCCCGGGTGTATATGAGAACAGTAAGAACATCGCCGGAGGTAAATGTGAATAGTAAGAACATCGCCGGGGGTATATGAGAACAGTAAGAGCATCACCTGGGGTATATGAGAACATTAAGATCATCACCTGGGGTATCTGAGAACAATAAGAACATCGTCGGGTGTATATGAGAACAGTAAGAGTATCACCCGGGGTGTGTTAGAACAGTAAGAGCATCACCGGGGGTATATGAGAACAGTAGGAGCATCACCCGAGGTTATATGAGAACAGTAAGAGTATCGCAAGGGGGTATATGAGAACAGTCAGAGCATCACCGGGGGTATATGAGAACAGTAAGAACATCACCCGGAGTATATGAGAATAGTAAGAACATCGCCGGGGGTATATGAGAACAGTGAGAGCATCACCGGGGGTATATGAGAACATTAAGATCATCACCTGGGGTATATGAGAACAGTAAGACGACGCTGGGTGGGTATATGAGAACAGTAAAAGCAACACCGGGAGGTATACCAGAACAGTAAAAGTATCGCCAGGTGTATATGGGAACAGTAAGAGCATCATCCAGGGTATATGAGGACATTAAGAGCATCACCAGGGGTATCTGAGAACAGTAAGAACATTGTCGGGGGTATATGAGGACAGTAAGAGTATCACCCGGGGTGTGTGAGAACAGTAAGAGCATCGCCGGGGTATCTAAGAACAGTAAGAGCATCACCGGGGTTATATGAGAACAGTAAGAGTATCGCCAGGGGGCATATGAGAACAGTCAGAGCATCACCGGGGGTATAAGAGAACAGTAAGAACATCGCCGGGGTATATGAAAACAGTCAGAGCATCACCAGGGGGGGGGGGGGTATATGAGAACAGTAAGAACATCGCCGGGGGTATATGAGAACAGTCAGAGCATCACCGGGGGTATATGAGAATAGTAAGAACATCGCCCGGGGGTATATGAGAACAGTAGGAGCATCGCTTGGGGGTGTATGAGAACAGTAAGAGCATCGCCGGGGGTATATGAGAACATTAAGATCATCACCGGGGGTAGATGAGAACAGTAAGAGCAATACCAGAGGGGTATATGAGAACATTAAGAGCATCGCCCAGGGGTATAAAAGAACATTAAGAGCATTGCCGGGGGTATATGAGAACAGTAAGAGCATCACCCGGGGTATATGAGAACAGTAAGAGCATTGCCTGGAGGAATATGAGAACAGTAAAAGCATCGCCAGGGGGTATATGAGAACAGTCAGAGCATCATCGGGGGTATATGAGAACAGTTAGAACATTGCGGGGAGGGGGGGTGGCTATATGGGAACAGTAAGAACATCGCCGGGGGTATATGAGAACAGTAAGAGCATCACTTTGGGGTATATGAGAACAGTAAGAGCATCACCCGGGGATATATAAGAACAGTAAGAGCATCACCCATGGGTATATGAGAACAGTAAGAGCATCGCCAGGGTTAATGAGAACAGTAAGAGCATCGCCGGGGGTGTATGAGAACAGTAAGAGCATCGCTGGGGGTATATGATAACAGAAAGGGCATCGCCGGGAGGTATATGAGAACAGTAGGAGCATCGCCAGGGGGTATATGAGAACAGTCAGAGCATCACGGGGGTATATGAGAACAGAAAGAACATCGCGGGGAGGGGGGGGGGCTATATGGGAACAGTAAGAACATCGCCGGGGGTTTATGAGAACAGTAAGAGCATCTCTTTGGGGTATATGAGAACAGTAAGAGCATCACCCGGGGATATATAAGAACAGTAAGAGCATCACCCAGGGGTATATGAGAACAGTAAGAGCATCGCCGGGGTTAATAAGAACAGTAAGAGCATCGCCGGGGGTGTATGAGAACAGTAAAAGCATCGCCAGGGTATATGAAAACAGTAAGAGCATCAAATGGGGTGTATGAGAACAGTAAATGCATCGCCGGAGGTATATGAGAACAGGAAGAGCATCACCGGGGGTATATGAGAACAGTAAGAGCATCATCGGGGGTATATAAGAATAGTAAGAGTATCGCCGGGGGTATATGAGAACAGTAAGAGCATCCCTGGGGTTATATGAGAACAGTTAGAGCATCGCCGGGGATATATGAGAACAATCAGAGCATCACTGGGGGTATATGAGAACAGTCAGAGCATCATCGGGGGGTATATGAGAACAGTAAGAGCAACACCGGGAGGTAAACGAGAACAGTAAGAGTATCGCCGGGGGTATATGGGAACAGTAGGAGCATCACCTGGGGTATATGAGAACAGTAAGAGCATAACCCAGGGTATCTGAGAACAGTAAGAACATCGTCGGGGGTAAATGAGAACAGTAAGAGTATCACCCGGGGTGTGTTAGAACAGTAAGAGCATCGCCGGGGGTATATGAGAATAGTAGGAGCATCACCCGGGGTTATATGAGAACAGTAAGAGTATCGCCAGGGGGTATATGAGAACAGTCAGAGCATCACTGGGGGTATATGAGAACAGTAAGAGCATCGCCGGGGGTTAAATGAGAACAGTAATACTATCGTCAGGGGGTATATGCGAACAGTCAGAGCATCAACAGGGGTATATGAGAACAGTAAGAACATCGCCTGGGGTATATGAGAACAGTAAGAACATCGCCGGGGGTATATGAGAACAGTAGTAGCACCGCCTTGGGTATATGAGAACATTAAGACGACGACGGGGGTATATTAGAACAGTAAGAGCAATGCCAGGGGGGGGGGGGGTATATGAGAACAGTAAGAACATCGCCGGGGGTATATGAGAACAGTAGTAGCACCGCCTGGGGGTATATGAGAACATTAAGACGACGACGGGGGTATATTAGAACAGTAAGAGCAATGCCAGGGGGGGGGGGGTATATGAGAACAGTCAGAGCATCGTCGGTGGTATATGAGAACAGTAAGAGCATCGTCTGGGGTATATGAGAACAGTAAGAGCATTACCCAGAGGTTTATGAGAACATTAAGAGCATCGCCCAGGGGTATACAAGAACAGTAAGAGCATTGCCGGGGGTATATGAGAACAGTAAGAGCATTACCCGGGATATATGAGAACAGTAAGAGCATTGCCTGGAGGAATATGAGAACAGTAAGAACATCGCGGGGAGGGGGGGCTATAAGGGAACAGTTAGAACATCGCCGGGGGTATATGAGAACAGTAAGAGCATCACTTTGGAGTATATGAGAACAGTCAGAGCATCACCCGGGGGTATATAAGAACAGTATAAGCATCACCCTGGGGTATGTGAGAACAGTAACAGCATAACCCAGGGTATCTGAGAACAGTAAGAACATCGTCGGGGGTATATGAGAACAGTAAGAGTATCACCCGGAGTGTGTTAGAACAGTAAGAGCATCGCCGGGGGTATATGAGAATAGTAGGAGCATCACCCGGGGTTATATGAGAACAGTAAGAGTATCGCCAGGGGGTATATGAGAACAGTCAGAGCATCACTGGGGGTATATAAGAACATTAGGAGCATCACCCGGGGTTAAATGAGAACAGTAATACTATCGTCAGGGGGTATATGCGAACAGTCAGAGCATCAACAGGGGTATATGAGAACAGTAAGAGCCTCACCGGGGGTATATGAGAACAGTAAGAGCATCATCAGTGTATATGAGAACAGTAAGAGCATCGCCGGGGTGTATGAGAACAGTTAGAGCATAACGGGGGGTATATGAGAACAGTAAGAGCATCGCCGGGGGGTATATAAGAACATTAGGAGCATCACCCGGGGTTAAATGAGAACAGTAAGAGCATCACCCAGAGGTATTTGAGAACGGCAAGAGCATCGTCGGGGTATATGAAAACAATAAGAGCATCACCCGGGGTATATGAGAACAGTTAGAGCATCGCAGGGGTATATGAGAACAGTAAGAGCATCACCGGGGGTATATGAGAACAGTAAGAGCATCGTCGGGGGTATATGAGAATAGTCAGAGTATCACCCAGAGGTATATGAGAATAGTAAGAGCATCGACGGTGGTAAATGAGAACAGTAAGAGCATCGTCGGGGGTATATGAGAACAGTAAGAGCATCACCCGGGGTGTATGAGAACAGTAAGAGCATCACCGGGGGTATATGAGAACAGTAAGTGCATCGTCGGGGTTATATGAGAACAGTAAGAGCATCGCCCAGAGGTATATGAGAACAGTAAGAGCATCACCAGGGTTAAATGAGAACAGTAAGTGCATCGTCGGGGGTATATGAGAATAGTAAGAGCATCGACGGTGGTAAATGAGAACAGTAAGAGCATCGTCGGGGGTATATGAGAACAGTAAGAGCATCACCCAGGGGTATATGAGAACAGTAAGAGCATCACCGGGGGTATATGAGAACAGTAAGAGCATCGCAGGGGTATATGAGAACAGTAAGAGCATCACCGGGTGTATATGAGAACAGTAAGAGCATCGTCGGGGGTATATGAGAATAGTCAGAGCATCACCCAGAGGTATATGAGAACAGTAAGAGCATCGTCGGTGGTAAATGAGAACAGTAAGTGCATCGTCGCGTGTATATGAGAACAATCAGAGCATTACCAGGGGTATATGAGAACAGTAAGAGCATCGCAGGGGTATATGAGAACAGTAAGAGCATCACCGGGTGTATATGAGAACATTAAGAGCATCGTATTGGTATATGAGAACAGTCCGAGCATCGTCAGGGGTATATGAGAACAGTCGAAGCATCACCGGGGGGTATTTGAAAACAGTAAGAGCATCACTGGGGGTTATATGAGAACAGTAAGAGCATCGCCTGGGTATATGAGAACAGTAAGCGCTTCACCAGGTGGTATATGAGAACAGTAAGAGCATCAACGGGGTATATGAGAACAGTAAGAGCCTCACCCGGGGTATATGAGAACAGTTAGAACATCGTCGGGTGTAAATGAGAACTGTAAGAGCATCACCAGGGGTATATGAGAACAGTAAGAGCATCAACGGGGGTATATGAGAACAGAAAGAGCATCAACGGGGTATATGAGAACAGTAAGAGCCTGAGCCTCACCCGGGGTATATGAGAACAGTTAGAGCATCATCAGTGTATATGAGAACAGTAAGAGCATCGCCGGGGTGTATGAGAACAGTAAGAGCATCACCGGGGGTATATGAGAACAGTAAGAGCATCAACGAGGTATATAAGAACAGTAAGAGCCTCGCCTGGGGTATATGAGAACAGTTAGAGCATCATCGGGGGTATATGAGAACAGTAAGAGGATCACCGGGGGTATATGAGAACAGTAAGAGCATCACCCAGAGGTATTTGAGAATAGCAAGAGCATCGTCGGGGGTATATGAGAACAATAAGAGCATCACCGGGGGTATATGAGAACAGTAAGGGCATCGCAGGGGTATATGAGAACAGTAAGAGCATCGTCGGGGGTATATGAGAATAGTCAGGGCATCACCCAGAGGTATATGAGAACAGTAAGAGCATCGTCGGTGGCAAATGAGAACAGTAAGTGCATCGTCGGGGGTATATGAGAACAGTCAGAGCATTACCGGGGGTATATGAGATCAGTAAGTGCATCGCAGGGGTATATGAGAACAGTAGGAGCATCACCGGGTGTATATGAGAACATTAAGAGCATCGTATTGGTATATGAGAACAGTCAGAGCATCGTCAGGGGTATATGAGAACAGTCGAAGCATCACAGGGGGTATTTGAGAACAGTAAGAGCATCACCGGGGGTATATGAGAACAGTAAGAGAATCGCCCAGAGGTATATGAAAACAGTAAGAGCATCGCCCGGGGGAATATGAGAACAGTAAGAGCATCGTCGGGGGTATATTAGAACAGTAAGAGCATCACCCAGAGGTATATGAGAACAGTAAGAGCATCGCCCGGGGGTATATGAGAACAGTAAGAGTATCACCGGGGGTATATGAGAACAGTAAGGGCATCGCAGGGGTATATGAGAACAGTAAGAGCATCACCGGGGGTATATGAGAACAGTAAGAGCATCGTCGGGGGTATATGAGAATAGTCAGGGCATCACCCAGAGGTATATGAGAACAGTAAGAGCATCGTCGGTGGCAAATGAGAACAGTAAGTGCATCGTCGAGGGTATATGAGAACAGTCAGAGCATTACCGGGGGTATATGAGATCAGTAAGTGCATCGCAGGGGTATAGGAGAACAGTAAGAGCATCACCGGGTGTATATGAGAACATTAAGAGCATCGTATTGGTATATGAGAACAGTCAGAGCATCGTCAGGGGTATATGAGAACAGTCGAAGCATCACAGGGGGTATTTGAGAACAGTAAGAGCATCACCGGGGGTATATGAGAACAGTAAGAGAATCGCCCAGAGGTATATGAAAACAGTAAGAGCATCGCCCGGGGGAATATGAGAACAGTAAGAGCATCGTCGGGGGTATATTAGAACAGTAAGAGCATCACCCAGAGGTATATGAGAACAGTAAGAGCATCGCCCGGGGGTATATGAGAACAGTAAGAGTATCGTCGGGGGTATATTAGAACAGTAAGAGCATCACCCAGAGGTATATGAGAACAGTAAGAGCATCGCCGGGGTATATGAGAACAGTAAGAGCATCACCCAGAGATATATGAGAACAGTAAGAGTATCGTCGGGGGTATATAAGAACAGTAAGAGCATCCCCAGAGGTATATGAGAACAGTAAGAGCATCGCCATGAGGTATATGAGAACAGTAAGAACATCTTCGGGGGTATATGAGAAGAGTAAGAGCATCGCCGGGGGTATATGAGAACAGTAAGAGCATCTTCAGGGGTATATGAGAACAGTAAGAGCATCACAGGGGGTATATGAGAAAAGTAAGAGCATCACCCAGAGGTATTTGAGAACAGTAAGAGCATCGCCGCGGGTGTATGAGAACAGTTAGAGCATCCCCGGGTATATGAGAACAGTAACAGCATCGCCGGGGGTATATGAGAACATTCAGAGCATCCCCGGGGGGTATATGAGAACAGTAAGAGCATCGTCGGGGGGTATATGAGAACAGTAAGAGCATCGTCGGGGGTATATGAGAACAGTAACAGCATCACCGGGGGTATATGAGAACAGTAAAAGCCTCGCCGGGGGTATATGAGAATAGTAGGAGCATCGCCGGGGGTATTTGAGAACAGTAAGAGCATCGCATGGGTATATGAGAACAGTAAGGGCATCGCCCGGGGGTATATGAGAACAGTAAGAGCATCGTCGGGGGTATATGTGAACAGTCAGAGCATCCCCGGGGGGTATATGAGAACAGTAACAGCATCGCCCGGGGTCATATGAGAACAGTAAGAGCATCGCCCGGGGGTATATGAGAACAGTAAGAGCATCATCGGGGGTATATGAGAACAGTCAGAGCATCCCCGGGGGTATATGAGAACAGTAACAGCATCGCCCGGGGGTATATGAGAACAGTAAGAGCATCGTTGGGTGTATATGATGACAGTAAGAGCATCCCTGGGGGGTATATGAGAACAGTAACAGCATCGCCCGGGGGTATATGAGAACAGTAAGAGCTTCGTCGGGGGTATACGAGAACAGTCAGAGCATCCCCGGGGGGTATATGAGAACAGTAACAGCATCGCCTGGGGGTATATGAGAACAGTAAGAGCATCGTCGGGGTATATGAGAACAGTAAGAGTATCGTCGGGGGTATATGAGAACAGTAAGAGCATCACCCAGAGGTATATGAGAACAGTAAGAGCATCGTCGGGGTATATGAGAACAGTAAAAGCCTCGCCGGGGGTATTTGAGAATAGTAGGAGCATTGCCGGGGGTGTTTGAGAACAGTAAGAGCATCGCTGCGGGTGTATGAGAACAGTAAGAGCATCACCCAGAGATATATGAGAACAGTAAGATCATCTCCGGGGGTATATGAGAACAGTAAGAGCATCACAGGGGGTATATGAGAACATTCAGAGCATCGTCGGGGGTATATGAGAACAGTAAGAGCATCTTCGGGGGTATATGAGAACAGTAAGAGCATCACCCAGAAGTACATTAGAACAGTAAGAACATCGCCGGGGTATATGAGAACAGTAAGAGCATCACCGGGGGTATATGAGAACAGTAAGATCATCTCCGGTGGTATATGAAAACAGTAAGAGCATCGCTGGGGTATATGAGAACAGTAAGAGCATCAGCGGGTTATATGAGAACAGTAAAAGCCTTGCCGGGGGTATATGAGAATAGTAGGAGCATTGCCGGGGGTGTTTGAGAACAGTAAGAGCATCGCCGCGGGTGTATGAGAACAGTAAGAGCATCACCTGGGGATATGAGAACAGTAAGAGCATCGCCGGGGTATATGAGAACAGTAAGAGCATCTCCCAGAGGTATATGATAACAGTAAGAGCATCGTCGGGGGTATATGAGAACAGTAAGTGCATCGCCCGGGGGTATATGAGAACAGTAAGAACATCATCGGGGCTATATGAGAACAGTAAGAGCATCGCCCGGGGTATATGAGAACAGTAAGAGCATCACATTGAGGATATGAGAACAGTAAGAGCATCGCCAGGGTTATATAAGAACAGTAAGAGCATCAACCGGAACTGTAGTTACAGCAACATTGACAACAACTGAACAACACCTACACACAAATCTGTAGTTACAACAACAACAACAACAACAACAACAACAACAACAACAACAACAACAACAACAACACTTAGACTTACATATGCTACATTTGTATTTTGCCATTCAAACTGAGACCGAATATCATATTTGGACATCAATATCCTATTTAGCCATTCGAACTGAGGCCGAATATCATATTAGGACATCAATATCCTATTTTGACATTCAAACTGAGGCTGAATATCGTATTTCGACAATCAAAATCCTTTTTTGACATTCAAATTTGGTCGAATATCTTATTTGGGCATTCACAATCCTATTCTGACATTCGAATTAAGGCCGAATATCGTATTTGTACATCAATATCCTATTTTGCCATTTGAACTGAGGCCGAATTTCGTATTTGGACATCAATAACCTATTTTGCCACTCGAACTGAGGCCGAATATCGTATTTGGACATCAATATCCTATTTTGCCATTCGAACTGGGCCGAATATCGTATTTGGACATCAATATCCTATTTTGCCATTCGAACTGAGGCCGAATATCATATTTGGACAGCAATATCCTGTTTTGTCATTCGAAATGAGGCCGATTATCGGATTTGCACATAAATATCCTACGTTATATTGACATTCGAACTGAGGCCGAATATCGTATTTGGACATCAATATCCTTCTTTGCCATTCGAACTGAGGCCGAATATCTTATTTGGACATCAATATCCTATTTTGCCATTCGAGTTGAGGCCGAATATCTTATTCGGACATCAATATCCTATTTTGCCATTCAAACTGAGGCCGAATATCGTATTTTGTCATTTCAATATCCTATTTTGCCGTTAGAACTGAAGCCGAATATCATATTTAGACATTCAAATTGAGCCCGAATATCGTAATTTGCCATTCAAGATCCTATTTTAACATTCAAAATGAGGCCTAATATCGTATTTCGACAATCAAAATCCTTTTTTGACATTCAAATTGAGCCGAATATCTTATTTCGGCATTCACAATCATATTCTGACATTCGAATTGAGCCGAATATCTTATTTGGGCATTAACAATCATATTCTGACATTCGAATTAAGGCCGAATATCGTATTTGAACATCAATATCCTATTTTGCCATTCGGACTGAGGCCGAATATCGTATTTGGACATCAATATCCTATTTTGCCATTCGAACTGGGCCGAATATCGTATTTGGACATCAATATCCTATTTTGCCATTCGAACTGAGGCCGAATATCATATTTGGACAGCAATATCCTGTTTTGTCATTCGAAATGAGGCCGATTATAGGATTTGCACATAAATATCCTACGTTATATTGACATTCGAACTGAGGCCGAATATCGTATTTGGACATCAATATCCTTCTTTGCCATTCGAACTGAGGCCGAATATCTTATTTGGACATCAATATCCTATTTTGCCATTCGAGTTGAGGCCGAATATCTTATTCGGACATCAATATCCTATTTTGCCATTCAAACTGAGGCCGAATATCGTATTTTGTCATTTCAATATCCTATTTTGCCGTTCGAACTGAAGCCAAATATCATATTTAGACATTCAAATTGAGCCCGAATATCGTATTTGGACATCAATATCCTATTTTGCCATTCGAACTGAGGCCGAATATCGTATTTGGACATCAATATCCTATTTTGCCATTCGAACTGAGGCCAAATATCTTATTTGGACATCAATATCCTATTTTGCCATTCAAACTGAGGCCGAATATCGTATTTGGACATCAGCATCCTATTTTGCCATTCAAACTGGCGCCGAATATCGTATTTTGACATCAATATCCTATCTTGCCATTCGAGTTGAGGCCGAATATCGTATTTGAACATTAATATCCTACGTTATTTTGCCATTCCAAATGAGGTCGAATATTGTATTTGGACATCAATATCCTATTTTGCCATTCGAACTGAGGCCGAATATCTTGTTTGGACATCAATATCCTATTTTGCCATTCGAGTTGAGGCCGAATATCTTGTTTGGACATCAATATCCTATTTTGCCATTCGAGTTGAGGCCGAATATCGTATTTGAACATTAATATCCTACGTTATTTTGCCATTCCAACTGAGGTCGAATATTGTATTTGGACATCAATATCCTATTTTGCCATTCGAACTGAGGCCGAATATCTTGTTTGGACATCAATATCCTATTTTGCCATTCGAGTTGAGGCCGAATATCTTGTTTGGACATCAATATCCTATTTTTCCATTCGAGTTGAGGCCGAATATCTTATTTGGACATCAATATCCTACGTTATTTTGCCATTCCAACTGAGGTCGAATATTGTATTTGGACATCAATATCCTATTTTGCCATTCGAACTGAGGCCGAATATCTTGTTTGGACATCAATATCCTATTTTGCCATTCGAGTTGAGGCCGAATATCTTGTTTGGACATCAATATCCTATTTTGCCATTCGAGTTGAGGCCGAATATCTTATTTGGACATCAATATCCTATTTTGCAATTGAACTGATGCCGAATATCTCATTTGGACATCAATATCCAATTCTGCAATTAGAAATGAGGCCTTATGTCGTATGTTGTCATTCAATATCCTATTTTAACATTAGAAATGAGGCGTAATATCGTATTTCGACATTCAAAACCGTATTTTGAAATTCAAATTGAGCCGAATATCTTATTTGGGCATTCACAATCCTATTTTGACATTCGAATTAAGGCCGAATATAGTAGTTTGACGTCAGTATCCTATTTTGCCATTCGAACTGAGGCCACTTATCGTATTTGGACATCAATATCCTATTTTGACATTCTAACTGTGGCCGAATATCTTATTATGACATCAATATCCTATTTTGCCATTCAAACTGAGGCCGAGTATCGTATTTTGACATTCAATATACTATTTTGACGTTCGAACTGAGGCCGAATATTATATTTGGACATTCAAATTGAGCACGAATATCATATTTTGCCATTCAAGATCCTGTTTTAACATTCAAAATGAGGCTGAATATCGTATTTAGACATTCAAAATCCTATTTTAACATTCAAATTGAGCTGAATATCTTATTTGGGCATTCACAATCCTATTTTGACATTCAAATTGAGCTGAATATCTTATTTGGGCATTCACAATCCTATTTTGACATTCGAATTGAGCTGAATATCGTTTTTGGGCACCAATATCCTATTTTGCCATTCGAATCGTGGCCGAATATCGAATTTTGACATTAAATATCCTATTTAGCCATTCTTACTGGGGCCGAATATCGTATTTGGACATCAATATCCTATTTCGCCATTCAAACTGAGGCAGAATATCGTATTTGGACATCAATATCCTATTTTGCCATTCAAACTGAGTCCGAATATCTTATTTGGACATCAATATCCTATTTTGCCGTTCGAACTGAGGCCGAATATCGTATTTGGACATCGATATCCTATTTTGCCGTTCGAACTGAGGCCGAATATCTTATTTGGACATCAATATCCCATTTTGCCGTTCGAACTGAGGCCGAATATCGTATTTGGACATCAATATCCCATTTTGCCGTTCGAACTGAGGCCGAATATCGTATTTGGACTTCAATATCCTATTTTGCCATTCAAAATGAGGCCGAATATCGTATTTGGACAACAATATTCTATTTTGCCATTAGAATTGAGGCCGAATACCGTATTTGGACATCAATTTCCTATTTTGCCATTCAATCTGAGGCCGAATATCGTATTTGGACGTCAATATCCTATTTCGCCATTCTAACTGGGGCCGCATATCTTATTTGGACATCAATATCCTATTTTGCCATTCGAATTGAGGCCGAATATCATACATCAAAATCCTATCTTGCCATTCTAACTTAGGCCGAATATCTTATTTGGACATCAATATCCTATTTTGCCATTCGAATTGAGGCCGAATATCATATTTAGACATCAATATCCTATTTTGCCATTCTAACTGAGGCCGAATATAGTATATGGACATCAATATCCTATTTTGCCATTCAAACTGAGGCCGAATATCTTATTTGGACATCAATATCCTATTTCGCCATTCTAACTGGGGCCGCATATCTTATTTGGACATCAATATCCTATTTTGCCATTCGAATTGAGGCCGAATATCATATTTAGACATCAAAATCCTATTTTGCCATTCTAACTTAGGCCGAATATCGTATTTGGACATCAATATCCTATTTTGCCATTCGAATTGAGGCCGAATATCATATTTAGACATCAATATCCTATTTTGCCATTCAAACTGAGGCCGAATATCGTATTTGGACATCAATATCCTATTTTGCCATTCAAACTGAGGCCAAATATCTTATTTGGACATCTTTATCCTATTTTGTCATTCTAACTGAGGCCGATCATCGTATTTGGACATCAGTATCCTATTTTGCCATTCAAAATGAGGCTGAATATCTTATTTGGACATCAATATCCTATTTTGCCATTCAATCTGAGGCCGAATATCGTATTTGGACATCAATATCCTATTTTGCCATTCGAACTGGGCCGAATATCGTATTTGGACATCAATATCCTATTTTGCCATTCGAACTGAGGCCGAATATAGTATATGGACATCAATATCCTATTTTGCCATTCGAACTGGGCCGAATATCGTATTTGGACATCAACATCCTATTTTGCCATTCGAACTGAGGCCGAATATCATATTTGAACAGCAATATCCTGTTTTGTCATTCGAAATGAGGCCGATTATCCGATTTGCACATAAATATCCTACGTTATATTGACATTCGAACTGAGGCCGAATATCGTATTTGGACATCAATATCCTATTTTGCCATTCAAACTGAGGCCGAATATCTTATTTGGACATCTTTATCCTATTTTGTCATTCTAACTGAGGCCGATCATCGTATTTGGACATCAGTATCCTATTTTGCCATTCAAAATGAGGCTGAATATCTTATTTGGACATCAATATCCTATTTTGCCATTCAATCTGAGGCCGAATATCGTATTTGGACGTCAATATCCTATTTCGCCATTCTAACTGGGGCCGCATATCTTATTTGAACATCAATATCCTATTTTGCCATTCTAACTGAGGCCGAATATAGTATATGGACATCAATATCCTATTTTGCCATTCAAACTGAGGCCGAATATCTTATTTGGACATCAATATCCTATTTCGACATTGGATCTGGACATGTATTTTGACATTCAATTCCTATTTTGACATTCGAACTAAGGTTGAATATCGTGTTTTGACATTCAAAACGCTTATTTGACATTGGAACTGGACATGTATTTTGACATTCAATTCCTATTTTGATATTCGAACTGAGGCCGAATATCGTGTTTTGACATTCAAAATGCTATTTTGACATTCGAACTGGACATGTATTTTGACATTCAATTCCTATTTTGACTTTCGAACTGGGCCGAATATCGCATTTGACGTTCAAATGTTTTAATGTCAAAATAGGATTTTGAATGTCAAAATACGATATTTGGCCTAAAATCGAATTTCAAAATAGGGTTGTGAATGTCAAAACACATTATTCAGCCTCAGTTTGAATGTCAACATACGATATTTGGGTTCAATTTGAATGCTAAAACAGGATATTGAATGTGAAAATACGATAATGGGCGCCAGATCGAATGTCAAAATAAGATTTTCATTGTCAAAATACGATATTCGGCCTAAGTTCGAATGTCAAAAAAGGATTTGAATGACAAAAATGCGAATTTAATGACCAATTCGATAGTCAGAATAGGATTTCAATGTCAAAATACGATATTCCGCCTCAGTTCGATTGTCAAAATAGGACTTTGAATGTCAAATTACGATATTTGGCCTCAGTTCGAATGTCAAATACAAGTATGAATGTCGAATTACAATATTTTGCCTCAGTTCGAGTGTCAAAATGGGATTTTGAATGCTAAAATGTGATATTCGGCCTCATTTTGCATGTCAAAATAGGATATTGAATGTCAAAATACGATATTCGACCCCAGTTTGAATGTCACAATTGGATTTTTGAATGACAAAAATACGATATTCGGCCTTAGTTCGAATGTCAAAATATGATTTTTAATGTAAAAATGTGATATTCGGCCACAGTTCGAACATCAAAATAGGGATTTGAGTGTCGAATTGCGATATTTGGCCCCAATTCGAGTGTCGGTCTTATTTTGAGTGTAAAAAAAGGATTTTGAATGTCAAAATGCGATATTCAATTCGAATGTCAAAAAAGAATTTTATGTCAAAATACAATATTCATCCTCAGTTCGAATGTCAAAATAGGAATTCGAATGTCAAATTACGAAATTTGGCCTCAGTTCGAATGTCAAATACAAGTTTGAATGTCGAATTACAATATTTGGCCTCTGTTCGAATGGGATTTAGAATGCTAAAATGTGATATTCGGCCTCAGGACGCATGTCAAAATAGGATATTGAATGTCAACATATGATATTCGACCCCAGTTTTAATGTCAAAATAATATTTTTGAATGAGAAAAATACGATATTCGGCCTCAGTTTGAATGTCAAAATTGGATACTGAATGTCCAAATAATATGTTCCGCCTCATTTCTAATGTCAAAATAGGATTTTGAATGTCAAAAAACGATATTCGGCCTCTGTTTGAATGTCAAAATACGATTTTGAATGTCAAAACAAGATATTCAGACTCATTTCGAATGCCAAAATAGGACTTTGAATGTCAAAATACAACATTCAGCCTCTGTTCTGTTCGAACGTCAAAACATGATATTCAATATCAAAATATGATATTCGGCCTTAGTTTGAATGTCAAAATAGGATTTTGAATATCCAAATAAGGTATTCGGCCTCATTTCGAATGAAGAATTTTGATTCTCAAAGTACGATATTCGGCCTCAGTTTGAATGTCAAAAAAGGATTTGAATGTCAAAAAGCGATTTTAATCACCAATTCCATAGTAAAATAGGATTTTCAATGTGTAAATACGATATTCGCATGTCAAAATACGATATTCGAATGTCAAAATAGGATTTAGTGTCAAAATACAATATTCATCCTCAGTTTGAATGTCAAAATAGGACTTTTAATGTCAAATTACGATATTTGGCCTCAGTTCGAATGTCAATACAAGTAGGAATGTCGAATTACAATATTTGGCCACAGTTCGATTGTCAAAATGGGATTTTGAATGATAAAATGTGATATTCGGCCTCAGTTCGCATGTCAAAATAGGATATTGAATGTCAAAATACGATATTCGACCCCAGTTTGAATGTCAAAATTGGATTTTTGAATGACAAAAATACGAAAATTCGGCCTCAGTTCCAATGTCAAAATAGGATTTTTAATGTCAAAATGAGATTTTCATGACCAAGTTGATAGTCAAAATAGGACTCACAATGTCAAAATACGATATTCGGCCTCAGTATGAATGTAAAATAGGATTTTGAATGTCAAAATACGATTTTCTGCCTCAGTATGAATGTCAAAATAGGATTTTGAATGTCAAGATACGATATCGGCCTCAGTTCAAATGTATAAATTGGATTTTGAATGCCAAAATGTTATATTCGTCCGCAGTTCGAATGTCAAAATAGGATTTTGAATGTCAAAATACGATTTTTGGCGCCAGATTGAATGTAAAAATAGGATTATTAATGTCAAAATAAGATATTCGGTCCATGTTTCGAATGTCAAAATACGATATTTGGCCCCATTACGAATTTCAAAATGGGATATTGAATGTCAAAATACGGTATTCGGTCCCAGTATGAATGTCAAAATAGGATTTTGAATGTCAAAATGCGATTTTTATGACCTTTTCGAAGGTCATAATAGGATTTTGAATGTCAAAATACGATATTTGGCCTCAGTTTGAATGTCAAAATAGGCTTTTGAATGTCAAAATACGATTTTCCGCCCCGTATGAATGTCAAAATAGGAATTTTTACGTCAAAATACGATATCAGCCTCAGTTCATATGTATTAATAGGGTTTTGAATGTCAAAATGCGATATTCCCCCCTCCGTTCGAATGTCAAAATAGGATTTTGAAAGTAAAAATACGATATACGGCCTCAGCTCGAATGTCAAAATACGATTTTGAATGTCAAAACGTGATATATGGCCCTAGTTCAAATGTCAAAATTAAATTTTGAATGTCAAAATACGATATTCAGCTTCAGCTTATATGTCAAAATTGAATCATGAACGTCAAAATACGATATTCAGCTTCAGTTCGAATGTCAATATAGAAATTTGAATGTCAAAACACGATATTCGGCCTCAGTTTGAATGTCAAAATGCGATATTCATGCCCAATTCGAATGTCAAAATAGGATTTTGAATGTAAAATACGATTTACAGGCCTCAGTTCGAATGTCATATTCGGCCTTAATCCGTATTTTAATTCGAATGTCAAAATAGGATAAGCAAAGTCAAAAATGATTTTCGGGCTAAATATGAATGTCAAAATAGGATTTTGAATGTCAAAATGTGATATTCGGCTTCAGGTCATATGTCAAAATACGATTTTAAATGTCAAAATACGATATTCGGTCTCAGTAAGAATGTCGAAATAGGATTTTGAATGTCCAAATAATATATTTGGCCTCATTTCCAATGTCAAAATAGGATTTTGAATGTTAACTGTTACAACAACAACAACAACAACAACAACAACAACAACAACAACAACAACAACAACAACAACAACAACAACAGCAACAACAACAACATCAACATCAACAAAACTGTCTGCCTCTTATCTTAATTTGGCTACCATAAACACGCCACCAGTGGGACAATGCTCCCAAGGGAGAATCATTAACCATATTTTGGCCTACTGACAAAGTTCCCAAATGGGAGTCATTATTTTTAGATTTTGTTTGTATTTACTATAGTTTGGCTACCATTAACACGCTCCGGTGGGACAATGCTCCCAAGGGAGAATCATTAACCATATTTTGGCCTACTGACAAAGTTTCCAAATGGGAGTCATTAGGGTTAGATTTTGTTTGTATTTGTTTAAATTTGGCTACAATAAACACGCCGCCAGTGGGACAATGCTCCCAATGGAGAATCATTAACCACATTTTGGCCTACTGACAAAATTCCCAAATGGGAGTCATTAGGGTTAGATTTTGTTTGTTTTTGTTTTAATTTGGCTACAATAAACACGCCGCCAGTGGGACAATCCTCCAATGGGAGAATCATTAACCACATTTTGGCCTACTGACAAAGTTCCCAAATGGGAGTCATCAGGGTTAGATTTTGTTTGTATTTGTTTTAACTTGGCTACAATAAACACGCCCCCAGTGGGACAATGCTCCAAAGGGAGAATCATTAACCACATTTTGGCCTACTGACAAAGTTCTCAAATGGGAGCCATTAGGGTAAGATTTTGTTTGTATTTGTTTTAACTTGGCTACAATAAACACGCCGCCAGTGGGACAATGCTCCCAAGGGAGAATCATTAACCACATTTTGGCCTACTGACAAAGTTCTCAAATGAGAGTCATTAGGGTTAGATTTTGTTTTGTATTTGTTTTAATTTGGCTACAATAAACACGCCGCCAGTGGGACAATGCTCCCAAGGGAGAATCATTAACCACATTTTGGCCTACTGACAAAGTTCTCAAATGGGAGTCATTAGGGTTAGATTTTGTTTGTTTTTGTTTTAATTTGGCTACAATAAACACGCCGCCAGTGGGACAATGCTCCCAAGGGAGAATCATTAACCACATTTTGGCCTACTGACAAAATTCTCAAATGGGAGTCATTAGGGTTAGATTTTGTTTGTTTTTGTTTTAATTTGGCTACAATAAACACGCCGCCAGTGGGACAATGCTCCCAAGGGAGAATCATTAACCACATTTTGGCCTACTGACAAAGTTCCCAAATGGGAGCCATTAGGGTAAGATTTTGTTTGTATTTGTTTTAATTTGGCTACAATAAACACGCTGCCAGTGGGACAATGCTCCGAAGGGAGAATCATTAACCACATTTTGGCCTACTGACAAAGTTCTCAAATGGGAGTCATTAGGGTTAGATCTTGTTTGTTTTTGTTTTAATTTGGCTACAATAAACACGCCGCCAGTGGGACAATGCTCCCAAGGGAAAATCATTAACCACATCTTGGCCTACTGACAAAATTCCCAAATGGGAGTCATTAATTAGGGTTAGATTTTGTTTGTTTTTGTTTTAATTTGGCTACAATAAACACGCCGCCAGTGGGACAATCCTCCAATGGGAGAATCATTAACCACATTTTGGCCTACTGACAAAGTTCTCAAATGGTAGTCATTAGGGTAAAATTTTGTTTGTATTTGTTTTAACTTGGCTACAATAAACACGCCCCCAGTGGGACAATGCTCCCAAGGGGGAATCATTAACCACATTTTGGCCTACTGACAAAACTCCCAAATGGGAGTCATTATGGTTAGCTTTTGTTTGTACTTGTTTTAATTTGGCTACAATAAACACGCCGCCAGTGGGACAATGCTCCCAAGGGAGAATCATTAACCACATTTTGGCCTACTGACAAAATTCTCAAATGGGAGTCATTAGGGTTAGATTTTGTTTGTTTTTGTTTTAATTTGGCTACAATAAACACGCCGCCAGTGGGACAATGCTCCCAAGGGAGAATCATTAACCACATTTTGGCCTACTGACAAAGTTCCCAAATGGGAGCCATTAGGGTAAGATTTTGTTTGTATTTGTTTTAATTTGGCTACAATAAACACGCTGCCAGTGGGACAATGCTCCGAAGGGAGAATCATTAACCACATTTTGGCCTACTGACAAAGTTCTCAAATGGGAGTCATTAGGGTTAGATCTTGTTTGTTTTTGTTTTAATTTGGCTACCATAAACACGCCGCCAGTGGGACAATGCTCCCAAGGGAGAATCATTAACCACATCTTGGCCTACTGACAAAATTCCCAAATGGGAGTCATTAATTAGGGTTAGATTTTGTTTGTTTTTGTTTTAATTTGGCTACAATAAACACGCCGCCAGTGGGACAATCCTCCAATGGGAGAATCATTAACCACATTTTGGCCTACTGACAAAGTTCTCAAATGGTAGTCATTAGGGTAAAATTTTGTTTGTATTTGTTTTAACTTGGCTACAATAAACACGCCCCCAGTGGGACAATGCTCCCAAGGGGGAATCATCAACCACATTTTGGCCTACTGACAAAACTCCCAAATGGGAGTCATTATGGTTAGCTTTTGTTTGTACTTGTTTTAATTTGGCTACAATAAACACGCCGCCAGTGAGAAAATGCTCCCAAGGGAGAATCATTAACCACATTTGGCCTACTGACAAAGTTCCCAAATGGGAGTCATTAGGGTTAGATTTTGCTTGTATTTGTTTTAATTTGGCTACAATAAACACGCCGCCAGTGGAACAATGCTCCCAAGGGAGAATCATTAACCACATCTTGGCCTACTGACAAACTTCCCAAATGGAAGTCATTAGGGTTAGATCTTGTTTGTTTTTGTTTTAATTTGGCTACAATAAACACGCCGCCAGTGGGACAATGCTCCCAAGGGAGAATCATTAACCACATCTTGGCCTACTGACAAAATTCCCAAATGGGAGTCATTAGGGTTAGATTTTGTTTGTTTTTGTTTTAATTTGGCTACAATAAACACGCCGCCACTGGGACAATGCTCCAAAGGGAGAATCATTAACCACATTTTGGCCTACTGACAAAGTTCCCAAATGGGAGTCATCAGGGTTAGATTTTGTTTTGTATTTGTTTTAACTTGGCTACAATAAACACGCCCCCAGTGGGACAATGCTCCCAAGGGAGAATCATTAACCACATTTTGGCTTACTGACAAAGTTCTCAAATGGGAGTCATCAGGGTTAGATCTTGTTTGTATTTGTTTTAATTTGGCTACAATAAACACGCCGCCAGTGAGAAAATGCTCCCAAGGGGGAATCATTAACCACATTTTGGCCTACTGACAAAGTTCTCAAATGGGAGTCATTAGGGTTAGATTTTGTTTTGTATTTGTTTTAACTTGGCTACAATAAACACGCCGCCAGTGGGACAATGCTCCCAAGGGAGAATCATTAACCACATTTTGGCCTACTGACAAAGTTCTGAAATGGGAGTCATTATGGTTAGATTTTGTTTGTATTTGTTATAGTTTGGCTACCATTAACACGCTCCGGTGGGACAATGCTCCAAAGGGAGAATCATTAACCACATTTTGGCCTACTGACAAAGTTCCCAAGTGGGAGTCATTAGGGTTAGATTTTGTTTGTATTTGGTTTAACTTGGCTACAATAAACACGCCCCCAGTGGGACAATGCTCCCAAGGGGGAATCATTAACCACATTTTGGCCTACTGACAAAGTTCTCAAATGGGAGTCATTAGGGTTAGATTTTGTTTGTATTTGTTTTAACTTGGCTACAATAAACACGCCCCCAGTGGGACAATGCTCCCAAGGGGGAATCATTAACCACATTTTGGCCTACTGACAAAACTCCCAAATGGGAGTCATTATGGTTAGCTTTTGTTTGTTTTTGTTTTAATTTGGCCTCAATAAACACGCCGCCAGTGAGAAAATGCTCCCAAGGGAGAATCATTAACCACAGTTCCCAAATGGGAGTCATTATTTTTAGATTTTGCTTGTATTTGTTTTAAATTGGCTACAATAAACACGCCGCCAGTGGGACAATGCTCCAAAGGGAGAATCATTAACCATATTTTCGGCCTACTGACAAAGTTCTCAAATGGGAGTCATTAGGGTTAGATTTTGTTTGTATTTGTTTTAACTTGGCTACAATAAACACGCCCCCAGTGGGACAATGCTCCCAAGGGGGAATCATTGACAACATTTTGGCCTACTGACAAAACTCCCAAATTGGAGTCATTATGGTTAGCTTTTGTTTGTTTTTGTTTTAATTTGGCTACAATAAACACGCCGCCAGTGAGAAAATGCTCCCAAGGGAGAATCATTAACCACATTTGGCACACTGACAAAGTTCCCAAATGGGAGTCAATATTTTTAGATTTTGCTTGTATTTGTTTTAATTTGGCTACAATAAACACGCCGCCAGTGGGACAATGCTCCAAAGGGAGAATCATTAACCACATTTTCGGCCTACTGACAAAGTTCTCAAATGGGAGTCATTAGGGTTAGATCTTGTTTGTATTTGTTTTAATTTGGCTACAATAAACACGCCCCCAGTGGGACAATGCTCCGAAGGGAGAATCATTAACCACATTTTGGCCTACTGACAAAGTTCTCAAATGGGAGTCATTAGGGTTAGATTTTGTTTGTATTTGTTTAAATTTGGCTACAATAAACACGCCCCAGTGGGACAATGCTCCCAAGGGAGAATTTTTAACCATATTTTCGGCCAACTGACAACGTTCCCAAACGAAGTCATTAGGGTTAGGTCTTGCTTGTCTTTTTTTTTAATTTGGATACAATTTACACGCCGCCAGTGGGACAATGCTCCCAAGTGAGAGTCATTAGCCATATTGGGCCATCTGACAAAGTTTTCAAACGGGAGTCATCAGGGTATAGTTTAGCTTGCTTTTGTTTTTTTAAATTTGGCTACCAAAAAACGTTGCCAGTATGACAATGCCCCAAAGGAAGAGACGACCAAGTGACAAGGCTCCAAATTGAACGTCTTTAGGGTTCGGGTTTGCCTGTTTTTTTTTGTTTTTTTTTTTTAATTTAGCTACCATAAACACGCCGTCAGTGTGATAATGCTTCAAATTGCCGCCGATTATAAAAGCGGTAAAATTTGAGCAATTTCGTCCAAACGTGCCCCTTGCACTTCTGTCTGATCTGATCTGGCTCAGAATTTCCAGTTATATTATAACATTCAACTGCCATCCATTGAGTGGCAACTACACTGGCTGCCACCACAAAATATTTTACAAAAAAAAACTACAAACAGTTTGGACGCAGATCATGATAAATACACGTCCTCAGAGCCTAAAAGCACGCAAGCCCGCGTGTTTCAGCATTCTAAATTTTAAAAAAAATCTTTAGACCCTCAACGAAATTCAAACATGAAATTCAGCAGGGTCACAAAAGTCAAAATGCCAACAATTGCTGGCCTTTTAACGTCTATATAAGCCTAACAAGAACTAAAATTAGCATAATGAATACACCATAACTTAACCGAGCATGAAGTTTACCATGCTCACAAAAGTTAAAATGCCAACAATTGCTGGCCTTTTAACATTTATAAGCCTGATAAATACACTTCCTCGCCCTTCAGGTATGTTTATCTGCTTTTTTCTAACTTTCGGTTCGTCTGTACATCCATCCATCTCTTGATCTGTCAATCCAAATTATCATCAGCAGTTTCTGGTATCAATGACAGGCAAAACATGGCCTTCTCGGTAGGTCGCCTCAGAAAATTCTAATTACAATGCCAGTGTTGGCACCAACTTAAGTAACAAATGAAGACATATGGATTTAGTAACACTATATCTAAGTACTAGTAGAGTTAAATGCGAGCATACTTCAATGTACAGGTCTGTAATATCTTGTAATACATTGCCTCGGAAAATTATTACTAACAAAATGCCCGTGTTTGGCACCAACTGAAGTAACAAATGAAGACATATGGATTTAGTAACACTATATCTAAGTACTAGTAGAGTTAAATGCGAGCATACTTCAATGTACAGGTCTGTAATATCTTGTAATACATTGCCTCGGAAAATTATTACTAACAAAATGCCCGTGTTTGGCACCAACTGAAGTAACAAATGAAGACATATGGATTTAGTAACACTATATCTAAGTACTAGTAGAGTTAAATGCGAGCATACTTCAATGTACAGGTCTGTAATATCTTGTAATACATTGCCTCGGAAAATTATTACTAACAAAATGCCCGTGTTTGGCACCAACTGAAGTAACAAATGAAGACATATGGATTTAGTAACACTATATCTAAGTACTAGTAGAGTTAAATGCGAGCATACTTCAATGTACGGGTCTGTAATATCTTGTATTTTTTTTTTTTTTTTTTTTTTTTTTTTTTAACTACGTTAAACAGTTCCCGGTTAGCATGTGATTCCCCTATTTGGGCATCATGTGACTGCTTAGGAATTATGGGTGGCAATTGTCACACTTCACTGAAATTGCAATAGCCAAAGGCACTTTTGTCTATTCCATTTCCTGTCAATAACAATAGAACGAAAAGTCTGAGGCGAGTTCAACAATGCGAGCGCTTTCAAGTGCTCGTTGTACTGATGTCAGGCTTTACACATTACGAATAAAGATAGGTACCAAACAACGAGCGCTCGGCGAGCTCTCGCATTATTGAACTCGCCTCTGGTTATAGTACCAAACAGCGACAACAGAGATGAACAAGGTAATTCTTTAATATATACCATGGCCATTTTTTCCCAACTCCATATAAGACGATTGTCTAAATCGTGCTTAAACATTCGCTCCAAACTATATGGTAGTTTTCGCATACCTCAGACGGGCCTGCGCATAAGCTCAGTCTCGCCAGAAACTTCGCTACAAATTGCAGGGAAGTAGAATAAATATTCATTCGGGTATCTAATATTCATTATAAGAATTTGCCACTTATCGAAATTAAAATCGAAATTAAAATCGAAGGTGCAGATGAGCCTGCACATATGTACAGTTTTGCCAGTCTTAGCTGCTTGTATACAAACAAAAAGGAGAGGATACACACAGCTGATGTACGTTTCAACAGAGACTTGAACCTATTTCGATAAGTACAAAAACCTCACGAGGAGACTCAATTACAATACATTTTATTTTGCCAAAATTACAGCCTTGGCGGTTAGTTAATTTCAACAAGATCAGCCTGTTTCACACCGGGCAGGCGGCTATCATGAACATATTAAAACAACAACAAAATGCATTTTGCTCGCTTAAACTATTGACAGGCGTTTAATAGTTAAGGGTTTTCTTATTTCTCAATCAAAACATATAGTGTGGGTACTCAAAAGAGCCGTCTCAATGAGATTCGGGAGACAATATTTATATATAGATATTATATGATATGTGTTTTATACATTGCAGAACAAGTTCAGTCGGGCGTTATGTCGAATCTTGAGGATGCCACTGTATCGACTGGCCGCTTTGCAGCACCGTTGTCGTGCCAAGGAAAGCCGGGAAACTACGCCTAAGACGACGATGAAATCTAATAACTGGGTAACTGTGTGGAGAGACTGGGCCAGGTAACGCAACACGCAACCAGGAGCAATGGCAGAACGTGGACTTCCTATTCCGGAGGATAGTGCTGACTTTAACACATAAGCACTGCTGTAGGACTAAGCAATGCTGTATTCGACTATAAAGGAAAAGTGTTTGGATTAAGGGGTGGTGCAGAGCACATTGGAGTACTTGCAGAGCAGTACACGCATGGGTATGACGCATTGAAGTAACTTGTCTCCGCTCATAAGGCGATTTAAAACGGTCAAATTCAGTTTCAGCAATGATGACACCAATAATACACTATGACAGGCCTGAAAATCGGTGCTCAGTTTATAAGATATCTGAGACATACATAATCAAATTTAATTCCAAGGATTGGATGTCTTGATGGATTTAAGTTCAGTACCAGGAACATTGCCCAGCGAGATTTGAAAGGCATGATGAAACGGTTAGATTTCGCTAGAAAACAGAACCATTTAAAATCATTCTGGAAGGGAACAAGAAATTCAGTGATAAATCTATAATGAGCAGATCAAAACGTACACTGCTCCAACGCGGTTCATGTGACTTCGGTCTATCCGATGACATTTGCAGAGCTCTTATCAGAAGCTGGTTACTAGGAATGCTGATCAAAAAACTGCCCCTCCAGGATATGGGCAACACAGAAAATGCACCCATGTCAACAGCAGGACGTCGACCGTTTCGGGTTTAATAACACACTAGCTTCTAATCAAAATGAGGAGCACGCCGTGAATGCATTCGATTCAGATGGATTACTTGAAATATGTTCTCCTGGAAATATTAGTATAGCCTACAGTTGTTGCTATAAACAAGAGGTAAAAAAAGGCTGGAACTTTGACGGTGTTTAAGCTAAGAACCGGATTCAGGCCCGTGAGCCAGCTTATATATGCGGTTTGCAAATTCTACCAGATAGGCCTAAAAGGTTTAAATTAAAATATTTTCTTTCGAAATAATTAGGAATTTCGGCTGCCTCAAACAGTTTTGGGCTGGCGCAGATCCATTCCAACAAAGGTTGGAACCGATCTGGTCCGAATCTGTTTCAACAATTGACTAACAACTCAAAAACAAACACCCTGGAACAGGATCAGACTTACAAAAGTCGGGACTGCTCCTGATCCACAGGGTTTCTAAACCGTTGAGACATAAAGTCGGACCTGGTACGGTTCTGATTTATACAGCTGCCACCATTGAGTGGCAACCCCAAGGGTGGGAGGGGGGGGGGGGGAGATACTCTGATAATATCATACATAGGCCTACGTAGGCTAGGGTCATTTTTTGGGTGTTAAAATTTTGAATTTCGATATTTTTGGGGGGTTTTCAGACAGTATGAATATTTTTTTTTTTCGAGTATGAAGATTTTGTTTATATCTATTTGGGGTCATCACAAAATTGGACTATATATAGGGGTCATTTCTATGCATTTCCGGGTCTTTTCTTAAGGTCAAGGTACAGAATGGGTGATATTTTTTTTTTTTTTGGGGGGGGGGGGGGAGGTTGCTAAAATTTCAAATATTTTGGGGGTGCTTGAAATTTCTGAAAAAGGCAGACGCTGGACCCGAGCCTACGTATGCGACAAAAATGAGAGTACCTCCCCTCCCCGGGGGGAGGGGGGGGAGGGTTAGCAACTACATTGGATGCCACCACAAAAAAAGTTTGGACGCAGATCAGGCTCGATAGAATGCAGTTTCGGATATACTTCAATACTTGGGATAGATAATAAGAGGTATCTCCCTTAGTTTTTGGCGCCCTTTTCGTGAAAGGTCACGTCGTTATTGTGTGGCTGAATGAAACTTCAGTTTCACTTGTTCTAGCGCTCAGCATGGAGTATGTCCTTGATCTCATCATTGTGGGGAGTGGGGAAAGAAGAAGGGCCAGACCAGTCAGCGCAAACAACGTCAACTGTAGTGATAAATTAACGAAGAGACGGAGCCCCTGCCCGAGCCCGTCATGCCACCGTCTGGTAAGATTAATGTCTGCGAAAAATGTTCTTAAATTTCAAACACTAGTTGCCTGCCAAACAGGGCAAACTCAGATCAGACTGCTTTTGAAGTTTTCTGCAGCCTAATCGGAATCTGGACAGTTCACTGACAAGACAGATCACCGACACACATTTTGAAGACAGTTCACTGACGGAATTGAAGACCATTCACTGACAACTTTTACATTGCATTTTAATGAAACCAGCTCAGTGGTGGATTTAGGGGGGTGCTTCAGCTTCAGAGTCCATGATAAAAAATCTTAACCTACCTTTTTCTTCTCAGTGTACGGTAGGTACTTTTTTGCGTGTTCTGTAAGCCCGGTCTAGAAGTCAGCACCCTAGAGATTAAAACGGCTGTTAATTGGCTTTGGAGCAAAGTCAAGTGCATCTACATGTATGATAAGCACAGGTTTGAGTTCACTTTTCATGCAATTGTTATCATTTTGAATTGATAATTTTAACAGTTTTTTATGTTAAAAAGAAACTGCTCTCTGTTAATGGTAAAATCGAGCGTCTATGTTAATAAATTTAGACAAGTAATTTTTATGATTATTCCTCTACCAGGACTTGCCCCTTCACCCCTATGAGGGCCTAAGCAGCCCAACAACTAAAATTCGGGCCCATGGCAAGCAATTTTGAAAAATTATCCAGCATTCAAAAAGCACAGTAAAATAAATCTTTAAGGATCAGGCCTAATATATATGAAGTTAATTAAGAGTGCATAACAGAAAATTAATTTTCTTTTTCTCAACTAAAACATGTTGTGGGTTCTCAAAAGAGTTGTCTCATTCTCAATGAGACGACTCTTTTGAGCACCCGAAACATAGCTAAAAATTATGAATATTTACAACTTTATGCTGAAAATTTATCTTTATCTTTTTAACCTAGCTCTGTTAGGATGTGCCCATATATGTCCTGATTTCTTGGCATGTATTAATGGTCTAGCTATTGGAACTGCAGTGACCTAGCGGTCAATAAATGACCATTGGCGGAATGTGTTAATTCTAAGTAGCAAGTAGGGAATTGATTTGTCAGGTTTTGATTGGCCCTTCCAGATTGACCCAGACATGATGGAGACTCGGCCCTAAACTGCTGCCTTTTTATATTAGCTTCATCTTGCTCAGCTTCAAAGACCCAGGCATAGGTTTAGATAAACAAAATTTTTGAGCGTTATAGTGTAAATATCATCTTACCCATCAGTTTTAACATATGTTTTGGGTGCTCAAAAGAACCGTTTCATTAAGAAGGTTCTTTTGAGTACCCACAACATATGTTTTGGTTGAGAAATAAGAAAATTATTTTTTTTGTACACACTCTTAACTAAGTCCTGCC
This sequence comes from Loripinus fragilis, assembly GCA_964019695.1. Classification (NCBI taxonomy): domain Eukaryota; kingdom Metazoa; phylum Mollusca; class Bivalvia; order Lucinida; family Lucinidae; genus Loripinus; species Loripinus fragilis. The sequence continues at coordinate 117,604 of CAXHUL010000124.1, forward strand.
CAGGGCTCTTGCTACAGAGTTCAGCCAGTGAAATTGAGAAATTAAATACTGAAATTTTATCTTAAATTAGGAAGAAAATATTGTAAATCCAGATCAGCTGCCTCAGTTCTAACGAAGCCATCTGATCAGGATCCACACTATTTTCCAAGATTATTGAGTGTGGAATTGTGAATATTTTCTTTCTTTACCAGTTATAATATATGTTTAGGGAACTCAAAAGAACGAGTAATCCCACCACATATGTTTTGGTTGAGGAAAAACAACAAAAATAAAATTTTAATTATGCACTCTTATCCTGGGCCTTTATCTACACCAGTTGACTGTCCATGAGACCCCAAAGGGACCCCTCAGTGTCTCAAGCATAGTCTACCAATCAATTACTATGGCAACTGCCATATGATTTCAAAGTCACAAGGGAACCTAAATTCATTTATATAGACTGCATAAAAGGATTCTGTCTACCCGAAGAACAATGCATATTCAAATGCAAATGGAAATATTTGTTAAAAGATTTAAAATATTGCCTTTGGACCCAGATTAGGCTCGACCAGATGTGGGGCCTCATCTGAGTCAGGGCCCAAAAAGTTACAGCAACAGACCTCTAGATAAGAGTGTGATATTTGATATTTCTCGCAACCATGGCTCAGTTGGGAGAGGGTTAGACTGTGTATCAATGGGTTGCTAGTTTCGAGACTGGCACCAACGGTGGAATCACTGTGTTGAGTCCTAAAATGTCACTCTTTGAGCAAGAAATTTTGTTTTGTTTGATTTGATTCTTTACGTCCCATTATCAATCTTTCAGTTAAACAGGGACAGGTCTACCTGGGTTGAACCAGTACTAAGCTAGATAAATGTGTCTTGCTCAAGGACCACATTGCCGTGACGCCGGTGAGGCTCGCACCCGCGGCCCCGCAGTCTCCAGTCAAGCACTCTACCACTGAGTCACTGCGCCTACCAGCAAGACATTTTACCTGCTGCTTTGTTGAACCCAGTAAACCCGACATGACTGACAAATTGTTGACTGGGATGTAAAGCATCAAACAAACAAAACAAATAAAAATGTTTTTCTCAACAAAATCATATGTTGTGGGTACACAAAAGAACCGTCTCAATGAGACGGTTCTTTTGAGCACCCAAAACACATGTTTTAACTCAGATCTCATTTTTGCACTAAGATAATTTCGCTCAAGTACTATTAACACATGCTGTGGCTCTTAGATATTGTCCATTTTGTTTTGGGGGGGGGGGGGGGGGGGTAAAAAGCTTATTATCAAAAACTGTGACATAATTCAGTACTGAACATTCTTGCTGTATAAAGGAAAAAAATCTTTAATTGTCTATGTCTTTATTGAGTCGTTTGTGTGTCTGTCACGTCTGTCTGCCACTTGCTACATAATTTTGATGTACGGCCAGACGAAATATTCATAACCTTATATTGCATTACTCCATCTTCATTCACTTACGTCTCTTAGACGAAAGGATATAAAGACACTCAAATCAGCAATATTTTTTCTAAGAAAATATTTGTTATATGGTATTCATTGGAATCTTCTCATAATGAGACCTTTCAAATGAATGGCCTCAGCATATGCTTAAATTGTTGAAAAAATAAGCATGGAAAATGATTGAATATTTTCTTATCCTTCAGCTTTAGCAGCTTAAGAACTGCCTCATTGAGACAGTTGTTTTGAGTACCCACAATGTATGTTTTGGTTGAGAACAAAGAAAATTATGTTTTGATTATGAACCCATATCTAGTGGCCTGGTCTGTTTGCCCCTCTATTCAGGAGCTGTAACTGGTTCTGTCATTGTTTAGGGTAGTTGTAAGGACTAAGGAGCACCCCCATGGTCCCTTTAAACTCTTTGCTATTCTTTCTTTGTACAAAATCTTTATTCATAAAGTTGACTCAAGTATGTGAAATTTTTGACATGTGGTCAATAAGTTTTCGGTTAACAAAAGTGAGCACCCAAACCAAATGTTGAAACTGATAAATAAGAAAAATAGACAATTTTACTTTTTTACGGGTATTATTATAGCCAGACTTAGCTTTCTGAATCTTGAAGCCTGCATGAGGAGTCAGAGATAGCTGACCCAGATTTTGTAGTCAAATATTAAAAGGCTAAAACACAAGAATGATGTTGAAGTCCTCTGGACCTCAGCCTGCCTTTAAGCAACATGCCTGTATGCTCAAAAATTGTGTACTAATGTAGTCAAATAAAAGCAAAACAAAACAAAAAGTGATGTTGACACCCGCTTAGCCCAGGCTTATTCTGGGCCTCCCTCCGTCTCAGGCTACATGCCTGTAAATTATGCGCTTTTGCAAACAGTTTGGACCCCAGAGCAGGCCTGACAAAATGTAGGACCTGATCTGGATTCAAACTATTTAACACTCTGATGGTATTCATGAAACAATTTTTCAAAAAGTTGATCTTGAAAAAAATCAGCCAAAGACAAAAAAGCATGAAATATTTCCCAGGATGCAGAGAGATAACTGGACCCACAGGTTTAGATAAACAAAAAATTTTTAGCGTCAAATTGGTAATATTTTCTTACCCATAATTTTTAGCATATTTTTTGGGTGCTCGAAAGAACCGTCTCATTGAGACGGGTTTTTTTGAGTACCCACAACATATGGTTTGGTTGAGAAATAAAATTATTTTTCTGATAGGTTTTTTTTTTTGTTTGTTTTGTTGCTTTAAGTCCCAAGTCAACAGCTATGGTCATTGCGGGACGGTCAGTTCACCTAACCACACTTTTTCCTGGGCAAGCTTGAACAAGCAGTTAACCAGTACTTCATGCACATACTTTCGCTTGTAACTGACAACAACCCTTCTTGAATGATTCAGCGGAAGGGAGGAGAATGACTGTATAAATTATTTCATGATCAATCTCCACGAAAGTATGGGACCGGGCCGGGATCAAACTTGCGACCCCTGGATCTGCAGTCAGACTGGCATCTGTTGCCAGACACATTACCGACTGCGCTACGCGGCACAGTTTTTTCTGATAGGCACTATTAACTAAAGGCCTGTGGACCTATACAAAAAGCTTACTTATCTGGACGTATGATGATATTCAATCAATCTTGAGTGCAGTAGTGTTTATATTTCAAAGACAGTATTTTGATTGAATCAATAGGACTGGTGCCATAGATGGGATCTACCAATATTACACAATCTTTTAGCTGAAGTGATCAAAGCCGATGTCAGTTACAGTCCTGGCTAGGATTATAAAAGATGTAACAGTCTATTACTGAACATCACTTACCCAAAATAGAAGAGTGCAGACCCAGATGAAATGCCACATGATTATTCCATCAGAAATAAATGTTCATGACAGAAATGCATCATAATTTAGAAAGTTCTACCTGTGACCCCTTAAAATACACTTCCATACATGTAAGGATATACTTATACAAAATTGTACAGTTCCCACAACTTATGTTAAAGATTGGTATTGCACTGATACAATACCCAGCATGCTATCTTTGGCAAACATGGCAGAACTAGATCAGATGCCATGGAATGTGGCGTCTGATCACATACTATAATGTTTGCTTACAGAATACTTTTGAAATTTGAATGAAATTGAAACATACCGGTACTACCCAACCACTTTTGAATTCAAAATGGATTCATCCAATTGATAAGGGTGGGAAATTCCATTAGGCATAAATGAGTTATTATACTTTCATCTTATCTGGGCTCTTGAGAAAATATCTACTGCACCGACCTGCAGATATACTATTAGAACTCATTGATTTAATTGATTGATCTAATTGATTTATTTTCTCTTTTTATTTTTATTACAGCATCCAAGCTTCCACAGTTCAGTGATTTTCATTTTTCCATCGAACCCTCTGACACAGTAGGTTACAAAGGGAGAACACTCCGACTTGACTGTAGTGTGACATATTCCAAGAGTAATTCCCTTTCAATACAGTGGCTGAAGGATGGCGAGTACATTGGTTTTGCCGAGGAGCAAAGGCGAGTATTTATTGCATAGCTTTTGATATAAGACTCTCCATCTTGTCCAAAGATACTTTTGTCCAGGCCATGAGGTTATAAAACTTTTCATGCTCAACTCAGTCGGTAACGTGTCTGGCTACAGATGCGTGTCTGACTGCAGATCCTGGGGTCGCGAGTTCGATCCCGGCCCGGTCCCATACTTTCGTGGAGATTGATCATGAAATAATTTCTACAGTCATTCTCCTCCTTTCCACTGATTCATTCAAGAAGGGTTGTTGTCAGTTTCAAGCGAATGTATGTGCACAAATTACTGGTTAACTGTTTGTTCAAGCTTGCCCAGGAAAAAGTGTGATTAGGTGAACTGACTGTCCCGCAATGACCGTAGCTGTTGACTTGGGACGTAAAGCAACAAAACAAACAAACAAAAATCAACTGAGCATAAAATTTCAACTGCTCATAGAAACTAAAATACATGTACCAGGAAATACCAATTTCTCTTGCTTTTGAACTATCAGCTGTTGTATTTGTCCAGCTCATAAATGTTAAAATTGTTGGCAATTTTAACATTTATGAGCATGATGAATTTCATGCTCAGCTGAGTTGAGCTTGAAAAAAGTTTTATAACCTCGGGTCCTGATACACAAATATTTGAGAAGCACATTGGCTCAGTCGATAGAGTATTTGACTTAGGGGTCGAAGGGTTGTGAGTATCAAGGCTCACCAGAGGCACCCTGATGTGTCCTTGAGCAAGTTTATCCTCATCTTCGCAAGCCAAGGGCACTAAGTCCACTTTGTTCCATATGCAAGTGTGTAAAGAACAAAGTGGACTTAGTACCCTTGGCTTGCGAAGATGGTTTATCCTCTACTTAGTACTGGTTCAACCTAGCAGTGATTTTATTTGAGATTTTAGGAATCTACCTTTTCCTTCGCATTTGGGAAAATATTTTATTTAAATTGGGAAAATAAGTGCTAAAATTCATGAAACTGGGAAAATATTGGCCATTTTTGGATTGGGAATGACTCCCATATAAGGCCTTAAAAATGGCCAAATAAAATCACTGCCTAGGAAGACAGGAAATTGTCCTGAAATTACTGAAAAATTGTTGACTCAGGGAGGTAAAGCATCAACACAAACAAAACTTTTGAATTTTTCCTAATCAGTCTAAAGATAATGTTTTGGGTGCTCGTTGACACACCTCTAATGATAATGATAACCCACAACATTTGTTATTTGATGAGGCCAGCTGATATTGAGGCCACCATCATATTGAATCCGTATTTATAATAAAATTATACCAATACATTGACCGGGAATCATAATCATATACTGCAGTTCTGACAGTTTTATGCATCTCAGTCTAGCATTTGCAATTTTTGGAAGTTAAAGTGTAAAAAGCTAGTAGTCCTTAAAATTTGTAGTTCTAAGTCCTTGAATTTTATACAGACTCGGCTGTATGAACCCTTTATATAACCGGGTACATTTGTTTTGAGACTTTATGATATTCTTTCTTGTTCACAGGTACCAGCTTGCCAGCAATGGTTCCCTGTTGGTCAGTGATGTTACTGACAAGAGACAGGAAACGGATGCGGGGTACTATCAGTGTTCCGCTGCAGTCGATGACGGCCAGACTATTGTCAGTCGGAAAGCTAAAGTGGAGATAGCAGGTACAGTACTAGTTAAACCTGTCTTAAGCAGCCACTCAAAAATATCTGTCTTAAGCAGCCGCTAAAAATGCCTGTCTTAAGCAGCCACTAAAAATACCTATCTTAAGCAGCCACTCAAATAAACTTGTCTTAAGTGGCCACTCAAAAATATCTGTCGTAAGCGGCCACTCAAAAATAGACAAAACAAAGATCTTAATGACAAATGCTAGCTTAATGAAGGTCGAAAGTATTGCAGAATGCTGAGGGGACCTCTTAGAGCATTCTGCAATACTTTTGACCTGCATTAAGTGATAATCGGTCTTGAAAACTAATTTTTGATCTTCGTTTTTGAGTGGCCACTTATGACAGGTTTTACTAGGGCTAACAATCAAAGCTATACTTTTTCCTATCGAGAGTCTTACATCACGATACTCTCACTTTCCAAGAAACATTTCCTATCGAGAGTCTTACATCACAATACTACATGTATCACTTTTGAAGGAACTGCTATCACTAGGGGTGACTATTGTGGCCAAATATGACTATTGGGATGGTATAGACATTGCAGGAAGTACCATTGCGATACTATTACTATTGTGGACTACCATTGCAATACTATTGCGATACTATTGTCTGAAACATTTATGCTTGTTTGAAGGAGAAAATTAAGAATACGGTAGGACTTTTCTGCGTGTACGGATACCAATTTTTGTATGGAAACAACAGAAAAATTTCAACATATTGTTGAAGTTTACTTATCTTGCTGAAATGATTGGGATGCAACAACATATACATCCTTTTGCCATTTAACTTTCTTTTTGTGTCCAACCAAACAATTTTAAAGTGAAAATTCCTATGTCTAAAAACTATTGAAACTATTGCGATAGTGAAAAGACTATTGCCGATACTATTGACATTGCCACTTTCCTATCGATGCAGTAACATGTCCTAGGCTACTATTGCGATATAACGATAGTCTGGTGTATACTTTTTAGAAAGTATTATTTGTAAACTTGTCGCAGGTGAAATTTGATTTTTCTAAGCTAGTCTCTGTAGCTGAGGAGACTGGTTTGAAACTCCCTTTGTCGGACAAACCGAAGACAGGTTTTCTCGTGACGAGGCCCACTTTATAATAATAATGCATTTACTCACTGACTTTATCTTGTCTTTCAGGAATATCTCGTAATTTTGACATCCAGCCAGCTGTCCTTCTTGAAGTGTATCTCGGTGACACGGCCATGTTTCAGTGTAAAATCTCGTCAATTCCAAGTGCCAATATTTCCTGGTTAAAAGACAATCAAAATTTACCAGATTTGACTAGTAAATTTCGGACTTACCCCGAAGGTGTTTTAGAAATTTATAATGTGGAGTTTAGGGATTTTGGGACGTATCATTGTGTCGCTGAAGGAATTGATAAAAAAATTAAGAGCAGGGGTGCTAAATTAGAGCAGAAAAAAGCAGGTATGTACATAATTACAGATTAATGTATAAAATATAGATAGCTTTATGTGTCTCTACCAGAATCTACAAATGTCCTATTTGAATTTAGGTAGTGGGACCACGTGAGTGGGACACAGTGTGTCCTCCAGAATTCCTGACCTTGGCTCAGCACTGATATAATAGGGTCAGATATCACATTTTACGACTATGCTCATCTGTGGCCGTACAAACTAAATTTCTGACCGTATATCCGGGTAAATGTGAACGCTTCAAGCCACCTACATGAACTTTCTGCTGTATGTCAACTTTTCTACTTCACACATAGACTGGCCCCAGTCTCTGATGTCAATTTTCTTTGTAGTAAAACTGATAATCTCTCTAAGATAGCAATTTATAAAATTTTCTCAGAGAAGTTCTTGGCTTGGACATCAGACACTAAATTAGACTATCAGAGAGGATAGATTTTTTATAAGATGATCTTTTTCATAATTAATTATAAAGGTAATTATATACATTTAGTGGACTGATGCCAGTCTAGATAAGAGTGTGTGATTAAAAATTAGTTTTCTTATTTCTCAATGGGTACTGAATGAGATGGTCCTTTTTAGCACCCAAAACGTATGTTAAAACTTATGGATAAGAAAATATTCACATTTTTGCACTAAAAAAAATCCTGTTATTTAGACCTATGCCGCTAGCAAGGAAAGAGTTTAATACAGTTTTTTATTTTTATACCCCCCGCAAACTTTGTTTGTGGTGGGTGTACTGTTTTCACGTCCGTGCGTGCGTGTGTGTGTGAGTCCGTGCGTCCGTCCGTAACGTTTTGTTTTTTTAATATCTTGAAGAGTCATAGCTGGATTTTCATCAAACCTTGCAAACATGTTCATATATGCAAGACAAATACTTTAGACAAAAAAGTAAGGGCTAGTGGCCAATTCTATTAGAGTTATTTCCCTTTGTAGTTCTAAATGGCTTTTAATATAGGGTTTTATGCTTATGCTATTATAGGCCATACACGGGCCGATCAACCCCTACCACAGCTTTTGATGGAACACTTTGTTACTTTGCCTATACAATGTTGACACATTGAACATATGCATGAAGGAGTTTACTTTAGAAAAAATATTTTTTGACAAAATGACAGCTGTGAGAACTTAGACAATTTTTCCCTAATAAGGCTTTTGTATATGCATAGACGGTGCCCTCATGGGCCGATCAACTCCTACCACAGCTTTTGATGGAGCAATTTGATACTTTGCCTATACAATGTAGACACATTGAACATATGCATGAAGGAGTTTGGCTCAGAAAAAATAATTTTTGACAATATGACAGCTGTGAGAACTTAGACAATTTTTCCCTAATAAGGCTTTTGTATATGCAAAGATGGTGCCGTCATGGGCCAATCAAATCCTACCACAGCTTTTAATGTAGCAATTTGATACTTTTTTTATACAATATAGACACATTGAACATATGCATGAAGGAGTTTATAATTTTTGTTTGCACAGATTCTGCTGAAATCTTCTTTTCAAAACTTAGGTCTGCTGGTTTGAACTATAACTTGCCAAGTTTTTTCACTGAATCTTACTGTGCGGGGGGTATCTAATAAGCATTGCTTATTGACTTTTTTCATTGTTTCAGATGTAGATTTTCAAGGAATTGAACCAGAGTTTACACTGAAACCTCTCGATACTCAGGCTGTGGCGGGGTCAAAAGTTACTCTATTCTGTGGAGCCTATGGTCTTGGGTCTCAGATGCAACCACCCTCATTTGTGTGGCTCAAGGATGGAAAAACGATAGACTTCTCGTATGTATTGTCTGAGAAAATTTTAATTCATTGTGTGTGAAGCAGCCCCTCTCGCCCCTCTCGCCTAGTATTGGAATATATTTGGTTTTTGATTCTAAGATTCACAAACACATTTCAAGTAACATAAACATTTTTAGCTTTTTTCCATTAATCTGCAGATATTTTTAGCCAAATAAGGCACTATGAATATTTTGATTTTGAAGTTTTAAGTACATGTTAGCTATTGAATTAACAAAATTTAGTGAAATAATGTTTTTTAATGTGAGAGATTATACATGGATAAAATAGAATTGGTCAACATGGAAATGTTTCCATTTTCAAAGCAAGCATTTAAATTTTTAATGAATCTTGAGATTTTCGCAACTGTTCAAAACCTTGTCAATCAAAAAATATAACTGACAACTAACTATGCTTATATAGGCAATATGCATCAAACAGCAAATTACCCACCATACTTTCATGACCATAAAAAGAATTATTAATTTCATAAATAAAATTCAATTTTAAAGTCACAATGGCCACCAGACTTGGACCCCCCTCAATTTCATTTTATGGGGTTATTTGAAAGACAAAATCTACATTCCGCTTCTTGAAACATTATATACTTTAATTCTTAACGCTTATTTCAGAAATGGTAATGGCCGAATTACAATGAAAGGTAAAGGAAATCTTCAGATACTTGACGTGAAGCCTGCCACAGAAGCTGATCCTGGGGACAGTGGGTCATACATGTGTAGAGCAGAGAATGATATTGATTCAAATGATGCCGAAGCTGAACTTAATGTATTAGGTAAGAAACCTTTGTATACTAATTGATTCATCATTCAGGTTTGATACAATAAATATTATAAGCTTGGGGTAGTCCATTATACATATCTAGAGGTGCCAGGTCATAATTTTCAAAAAATATTGATTCTTTTGTTTGAAGATCCTTTTTACCTTTACAAACAGTATAGACTTTTTTGAAATTCTGTATTATGTATCTATTCTATCTGTAAAAATACCTGTTATGGGGTCTCCCCTTTACAAAGGTTAAACAAAGCTTAGTTTAGCAGAAACCTTGAGCATAATACCTTTGTTGTGTCTACTAAAATAAACTGATTCAGTGGAGTCTGTATATCAAGGCAGTGTCAAGTTCAATTACTTTTGTGTGTTCAGTAGCCAAGGCTCTGTTGAGTCAACAGAACCTTGGCTACTGAACACACAAAAGTAATTGTTCATTTTGTATTTTAAGGGGTTGTAGGTCAAAATTCTTATAAAATGATTTATTTCTGTCCTTAAAGATTGTTCTTTTCGTAGCAAACCATGCAGACTCTGATGTAATGCTGCCTTGTGTGACATTTGATCTGTGTTTTCACTGTTTGCTAAAGTACCTGTTTACAACACTGGTATCCAGAATGAAAAAGCTTGAGGATTTAGTGTTATACTGACTGTGACCGATCAAAAGGCTTAAATTGTAACTTCATGATATTTACAGTGCCACCAACCTTTACAAACCGACCCACCAATGTGTACGCCCATGAGAAACATGACGTCACATTGTCTTGTCAAGCAGCGGGAAATCCACCTCCGAAAACTTCCTGGCTAAAGAACGGCAAGCCGCTGATACCAGATGACTACTTCCAGTTGGTCGAGAGCAAGAACCTGAAAATTCTGGGACTGTTGTTGTCGGATAATGGCTACTACCAGTGTGTCGCCGAGAACACCGTAGGCAGCATTCAAGCCACCATACAGCTCCAAGTGCTTGAACAAGGTTGGTATTCTCTGAATGTGACAATAAATTGGTTTAAATATTATTTAGCCAACATTTTACATAATCATACTATATCGAATTATCAGCAATTTTATACTAATTATCTTAGATTTACAAATCAGTATTTTTCATAAATTTGTATTTGAACATGCAAATAAATGTGTAGTCTTTGAAAATGAAAGGAGTCTTTTTAGACCTTGAATCTTAGAGCAGTGGTATAATGCAAAAGTCTAGATCAGTCGTATACTTTTGGGATTAATACAGTAGATAGTAAAGGCTTCCTATTTGTCCTCGTTTTCTAGTAAGATAGGTTTTGGTATTTCCCCTGGAGACAATTTGAATGAAATGCCAAAGCCTAATTTCTGGATGAAAGTGTTTGAAATCAATTTGATACACCTGAATGGGAAAGTGCTGCATATTTTATCATTTCATGTACATCAGGCCTTTAGTTAAGAGTGTGTATCCCAATTTTTTTTTATATTTATTTCTCAACCAAAACATATGTTGAGGGTACTCAAAAGAACCGTCTCAATGAGACAGTTCTTTGGCGCACCCACAACATATTTTAAAACTGACATGTAAGAAAATATTTACAATTTTATTCTCAAAAATTGTTTATCTAAACCTATGTACATGCAAAGTTAAATTGACTGTTTATGTGGAGTGCAGTAGCTTGGACCTGGTATCAAGGGGTTGCAGTTTTGAGCCTCAGCAGAGGCACTGCATTGTGTCCTGAAGCAAGACACTTTATCCTCTGCCTAGTTCATTGTACTGGTTTTAAGTCTCGACATGACTGAAAAATTGTTAACTGGGAGGTAGAAGCATCAACTCAAGAAATGTGACTGATTGTTGTGTACTGCATGAGTTTTGTTTCAATAAATTCAATCTAAACTAATCAGTCTTTGCATGAAACATTCTTCTCTTCTTTTCTTTGCTGGCTTTGTATTTACAGTTTTTGTCTTGATAAGTTTACCCACATTTAGAAATTCCTTTATGCCTTTTAAAAGGAGATATGTCCATAAAAGATAGCAATTTCCATCCGCTAAAAGTAATGAAATAAAAACATTTGATACTGATAGTATTGATAGGGTGGGGGGTGGGGGGGGGGGGTGCTAAATGGCACAAAGGAAAACTAAAATTTATGGCCATTGGTCTAGATAAGGAAAACATTTTGAGCAAAGAAATTGGGAATATCTATCAGTTTAAACATATTTTGAATGCTCAAAACCGTCTATAGAGTACTCACAACATGTGTTGTTGTCAAAAAATAAGAAAAATATCATTTTTCATTACCTATTCTTGAGCATCAAAAACATGCACACAACATTTTTGCTTCTCTGAACCTCTGGCTTTCTTGTGATGTAACTTACAGGAAGCGGCCACTCAAAAAGAAGACCAAAAAGTTGTTTTTTTAAGACCGATTATCACTTAATGCAGGTCAAAAGTATTGCAGACATTCATTAAGCTACCATTTGTCATGGAGATCTTTGTTTTGTCTTTTTTCTAGTGGCTGCTTAAGACAGGTTTTACTGTATATGGGCCTCGACATGAGAAAACCTGTCTTCGGGGTTTCCGATCAGGTCATACCTTAAGACAGGTTTTACTGTATATGGGCCGCGACATGAGAAAACCTGTCTTCGGAGTTTCCGATCAGGTCATACCAAAATCAGCCTGCTCTGCTACAGGGACTTGCTAGAATAGTGAAATTTTGCTTGTTACAAGTTCTGATAAGTGAATAATAAAGGTGCTGATCAGACTGGGCTGATTTCGTGCAAGCTGGTCTGCCCTTTGGTGTTTGCAAATCCTGAAGACAGGTTTTCACACCAAGGCCATTAACCTCTGCTTGTCATTATTATTTTCAGTTTTCCTAATTTCCATTTTTCTTTTCTTTTTCGTTTGATGTATAGACACCCCTCTGCCCGCTAATCCATCAACACCCTCCATTTATTACCATCTCCATCGCTCAGGCGCCTTGTCATCCGTCAACCCCAAGAATGTGCCGGGATCACCGAAGAATTTGAGAGCTGCCATTGTTTCAACGAGGTTTGTCACGTTGTCCTGGGCAGAGCCTGACAGGAAGGGACAGACTCCAATCATTGGGTACTCCATCAGATGGCAAGAAAAAGGGTCTTTAAGGTGAGAAGCCTTTTTGATATTACGGTTCCGAAGTAGGAGGCTTCAAAAGTATTTCAAGTGAACTTCATTTTGTAATGCGACGTCTGTTTGGATAACGTAAAAATTTGGGACTGTATATCCTGCCATATACAGTCAGAAATAGTTCGACATCATTAATTATGTCACATTTCGTTGGATGGTGTGTGGCTGTATGCAGCTTGCAAAGCTCCAATTTGAAATGAAACTGCAGAAGTGCATTAGAAAGGGGATAACCATATTCAAAATTTTCATATTGGGAAGTTTATCGTCTGATATATACGGCCGGAAATCTTGACCCCATAAAAATAAATTTCCAACCTTATATCCGATGATATACCTCCCCAATGAAAAATATGAATACAGTTATCCCCTGATTGAAATAGGAGGGCGTTCTTGAAAAGTCCTTGAAAATAAAATCGACCTCGATAAGTTTAAAACCTTTTTTCATAATGTTCTTGTTTTTGAAAACTGTAGAATAGTTAGCTTATGGTCATTGAAATGTCCTTAAATTTTACATAGCTTGCAACCTTGTCCTTGAAAATTGTTGAATAGTTTATTAGTTGTCCTTGAAATTAATCTTGCAACTTTGTCCTTGTAAACTGTAAGAGACTTCATTAGTGTCCTTGAAATATACAGTATTGCAACCTTGTCCTTGAAAACTGTAAGATACTTCATAAGTTGTCCTTGAAATTCACAGTCTTGCAATTTGTCCTTGAAAACTGTAATAGACTTCAATTGTTGTTCATAAAATTTACAGTCTTGCAACTTTGTCCTTGAAAACTGCAAGATACGCCATTAGTTGTATTGTCCTTGAAAAGTCCTTGAATTGTACATAGCCTTGCCTACATAAAATCTGTGCATTATTACAGAGAGAGGACTACTAACACGACAACTCAGGAAATGAATATACAGGGATTGAAACCGGGAACCGAGTATGAATTTAGGGTGATCGCAGTGAATCAAGATGGACCCAGCGCTACTCCTACAGTCATTAGAATCAGAACCAAACAAGAGGGTAAGTGTATAGCTTATATTAATGTATATTGGGGGATACATGTGTTAAAGCATAGTCCAGATTAGCAAATGTTTGTGCTTAAAAATGTACAAATTTTGGGGGCACAAAATTAAGATCATTTTCTTATCCATCAGATCAATCATGTGATTTGGTCGCTAAAAGGAACCTTCTCTGGTACCTCCAGAACCCAGTTGTGTTATTATGCAGACCACTCATAACGTTTTGGTCAGGTCTCCAAAGGAATGGACCATATTATATGTGAATCAAGAACAGGGACAAATTTACAAAAGGAATTATAAGAAAATAACCATTTTATGGTCATTTCCCTATATTTCCTTTGTAAAATTCCATGGTGAAATCATACTTACACATAGGGATACTGAAGTACTGTACAGTATGTTAGCCAGCTCACCAGAGCCTTTGCTGTGCACACTTGTTCATAAGTAGAGGGGCATTGATAACGGCTCACATCAATTTTTGGTAATTGAATGTGTCGCCAAAAAGGATTAACCATTAAAGACATATGCGGCTATTTCCAATGCGCACCTTTCCCGCGTCTGCAAACGGGGAAAGTTGTCTGGGTCCTGTCTTTCGACCCTTAACGGATTCGGATCAACACAGCTTCCGATATTCTTATGTCATATCGGTGTTCCGACATTCTCTTCACAAAATAACTAATTAAAGTGTGTTCGAAATATCTATTGACATCTTTTCAGAACTGATCGTCTCAGCACTAAAGACAATAACCCTTGTTACGAATACGATAGTGGCCGAGTCTATAGTATGTGTATGGTTATTTAGAGCGGCGCACGACCTGACCTCGTGGCCTAGTGGTTAGCATGTCTGGCTACAAAGCCAGAGGACCAGGATCGATTCCCGGATGCGCACATATTTTCAGTGTGTTTTTTCTTTCCTTTTTAACATTTTAATGCTAAATTACTTCATATACTAGTAAAATGGCATCATCAAAACGAACGAAATTGTCATCCCCGAACTTTTTATATTGAATTACGCATAAAACCTATGGGGGTGGGGTTAAATTTGGCCCTCTAGAAAGAGAATTAGTTCGGTGACCCCAGATTTTTTTTTTTTTTTTCTGAAAGGTATTATAATAGTCCATGATTTAAAAATAAATTTTCAAGATTTTCAATATCAGATTTTTTAATACATGATTTATTCTAAAAACAAATTCCATTTTTTGACGAATTGTTAAAATATATCATGCAGTATCTTGTCACAGCATGGGATAACAAGTAAACATGCACATTTTCTTAAAAGTTTGAGGCCATGGGCAGTAATATGAGTTAAAAGTAAGAAGCTGGCTGAAGATTACAACCGTTTTAGCTCGATAATTAGGACTAGTGTTATTATTTTATATTTCTAGAAAATTGATCAAATGCTGTAAACTTCAATATGAGATTCTGAAAAAATAAGCACGGTGACATATCCTTTTTATTTCATAAATGGATAGCCCATGCATAAAACAAACTGTATGCAAAGTATTGAAAATATTTCAATATGGGAAGTATTTAGTAGCATATGTCCTTAACGATAGGAGCCACTGTTGTGTAGTGAATAAACCACTCACTTTGTAAGCCAGGGGTCACAGTTATGATCCCAAGCTTCTTTGTTGAACGAGACTTTAAGCCGAGGCCCCATCTCCGTATGACCTTAGCTGTTGATGGGGCGCTGAACACAAAATAGATAATATTATGCGATAGGCTTCTTAATCTCATGAACATGCCCATAATATGACATATGTATTGTATTAACAGATGATGTACCCAGTGAAGCCCAGAATGTTCAGGCCCTTGCGCTGTCCCCTACCTCCATCAAGGTCACCTGGGATCAGCCAGCTCAAACTAAAGGACAGCTAACCAAATATGAGTTGATTTACTATCAAGTTGGGAAGACAGAGAAACAAGTGAGTCTTTATACTCAAGACTTAGTGTCATATTCTCATTATATAATCCATTTCTCACTGTATAATGGTTTAATAATACAGCATAAAGTAATAGATAAAGGATTCTTTTCCGAGGATTTCTTGTTTAAACCGCGAGGTGGGCGTAGCCCACCGAGCGGTTTAAACAGAAAGCCGAGGAAAAATCCTTTATTTAGCTTGTAGTATGGCGCAGGCGCAAATAAACACGTGTCACTGACACCTGGCAAAATTTTACATTCGCTCCTCCCAGCATTCAGCCTAAGCTGTCAATTATATAACATTTACCTACGGGTTAATGTGTCGCTATTTAGGAAGTTCCCGCCTACATGGCTGTTTAACTAAAATTGGAAGTTAGAGTACTGTTTTAAGCTCCTCTTTCGTCGTTATTCTATGGTGTCTGATTTAAACATCAGCAAAGATCAAAGAAAAAGGCATCGGCCATACTACAATGAACCGTTAAACCATCTATTAGTTGTTTACTTTTGCAACTTGGTGAACTGATGGCTACTATACAATCCACTGATAGAATGGCAAGTTAAAAAAAATTTAATTTGTCATTGAAAAATAAATTTGCTCATTATAAAACATTTGCAAACGTCATCTACTTGGCAACACTTGTCATATACAATTTTCTAGTTTTCGAATTAATTTTTATTAAATCTCAGCTCAAGGCAAGCTACGTAATTATTGTTATTGTTGAATGTTAAGAAAAAATGACATTACCTGGTTAGGACCATCCTTACAGTCAAAAAAAAACTAGTTACCATGAGAATATGAAACCGTTATTCAATATGGCTGCTGTGTGAAGGACAAGGTTGTGTCAACATTGAAAGCTAGGTCTTCAATTTTTATGTTGTAGCTCTACCTATACACTAATATGACCTCAGTATAAATTGGTAGGATATAAAACGCAACGAAAAACCCTGATATTAGAGCATCAATTGGATCTGCAGTGATGAGGGATGCTTGAAAAGGACTTGAAAACATAGCATATTCTTGACTAGTCTTTGAAATGCAAATCTATCTTAATAACTAGCGAGGTCTTGAAAACAACTTGAAGAATACAAGCAGTATTAACAAAATACTTTGCCTTTACTTGGTGCAGCATATGCTGCAACAAGTAAATGCAAAACCATCTATTATACTTTATAAGCATTTAATGACAAAGTGTAAATCAGTATTGTCAAAAATTAATAGTCCTTGAAAACTTAGAAGTCTTTCAGTGGTCCTTGAAAAGTATTTGAATTCTACACAGGATTGCTTTTATGAGCCCAGTGTAAACAGTCATAGGTGAACGTTTTCAGGATTATAACTGAATTCAGGATTTTGAGGCTGACTTTCCATAGAAAGTCAGCCTCAAAACACTGAATTCAAATTAGTCAGATTTTAATCGCTTTCCTGATTTATTTACAGTTTATCTGAAGGCAGTTGGTCATTTAAATATTTACATTTTATCTGAAGGCAGTTGGTCTTTTAAACTTGAAATTGTTGGTACTTTGTAGGCATAGTACAAGTTTTAAAATTTGGATCTTACTTTCACCATGCATTGTAAATTATTCAGAAACAACTAGACAAGTCAGTAACCAGTCATACTCTAGAGGATCTACAGCCCTACCAAGAATACAGTTTCAGAATTGTGGCACACAACGGTAACGGCCCGGGAATGAGCACAGAGGAGGTGGTTACTAGGACCCTTTCTGACACTCCGTCAGGTGTTCCACAGAACTTCACACTGGAAGCTGCCAGCTCACTGGTAAGGATGTTTAACACATATTCCTAATGGAATTTCCCACCGTTATCAATTGGACAAATCTATTCCAAATTCAAGGGTTGCTAGGTAGTATGTTTCATTCGCATTTAATTTTTATAGGTATACTCTGTAAGCAAATTGTGCAGATCTGGCTCTACACTGCTTACCTATGTCCCATAAAAGGGACGCTAGACTTTTCTGCTCAAAAGAACTAAAAAAGCTGGAATGTGTTTATTTTTAACATACATGTATAATTTTTAAAAAAATCTTTACACTTATGATAATTAAATCTATTGTGGAATGTTTCTTATGAGTACCAATGCTGTAAATTTGGTTGAGTCCAGAACATGCAGGGCTGCACAAGAGTTGTCACTTTTTCCACAAAAAGGTTTTAAGCGGATTGTTGACTTCATTTATTTTATCCAAAGGTTGACTGCAATGAATTATTGGATAACTGTTTGCCGAATTTTCATTTGGTTAGGGATATCATCTGATATAAGGTCAGAAATTTAGTTTTACAGCTACATCTTATCGATACAGATAAAAAAAAAAAAATCAGCGTACAATTGTGAATTTTTTCTCACCCATCATTTTTAACATATGTTATGGGTATTCATTGTGATGATTCTTTTGAGTACCCACAATGTATGTTTTGGCTTAGTAAGAAACCTCATTCTCAACTATTGGTTCATATCTAGAAGCCGGTTATTAGCATGTTTGGTGATTATGGCAAACATGGTAATTTAATTTTCAGAGCATTGTTGTTCGGTGGCAACCACCGTCAATCGAAGAACAAAACGGAAAAATAACCGGGTACAAGATTCGTTACAAGAAGCAAGGAAACCGGAAGGGTTCCACTGTGACGACGGACGGTGACAAGAATGTGTACACCCTGACTGAGCTGCGCAAAGCGTCCATGTACCAAGTTAGGATATCGGCACAGACAGTAAATGGCAGCGGTCCTCCGACAGAGTGGCTGTATGCGAAGACATTTGAGGATGATTTGGATGGTAAGTCACCTTTGTAAGAATGGTTGCTATCTGAAAAGTAATGAACAGCCTTTAATCTACAGGAGAATTTCTTGAATATTTGTGACGTTAGTAATGTACATTTCATGAACATTATATTTTGCTGATTGTTTTTCCAATATTAGTTTACTTTATTTCTGACAATATTATAATTTAACGTAAGGGTAGGGAAAGATGATTCTAACAAAGTAAGTAAGGGTGCAAAGATCAGGAATCGATACAATCAAGTACCACACCTGACCCAGGATACCAATGGGAAAGTAACACACTCACAGTTAGACACCACAAACGAGAGCAAAGAGGTCAGCCCTTTCCCAGCAGGTGACCACAAGGCACATATAAACAGACGCATACAAAGGCATAGCAAACACAAGACAGTAAAACATAAAAGATCCACAAAAGAAGTACCGCCTTGGAATGGTCAGTAAAATATTTTACTGGAGGGCTTAAACCGGTTTAATATCGCCAACCTAACCCTTAATTCAGATGTGGATCAAGACACATAGATATTTGGTTTGCATGAAAGAGCCCTAATTTATCAATGCATCATCTCCTAGAACATATAAATCAAGATATAAAAAGGAGATAAAGCAAAGATAAGGACTCAACAGTAAATAAAACTGAATACCGGAGCAAAAGAAATCAAACAGGTAAACCCCGGTGGGCCCGACAAACAGCCAAAACTCATCACTGAGTGAATGAGAAAAAAAAAAAATACTTAGGGACCCCTTCATTTAACATACTGGGTATTTGGTGCAAAACAAACTTAAATATATGATTTTGTATAATTATAATGTTTTGGAAGAAATTATTCATCACGCTAGCATTTTATATATTTTTTGATAACACATATTAAGTATCCTTTGTCTACCATGGGATAATCTGTAGAAAAGATGTTTAGGTCTGGTCCTGTTTGTGTTGCACATTCAACATGGCCCCTACTTTCTTTCCTCACAGGGGTCCAATGACCCCAGTTCTGAGTTTTCTGGAATGAACACTGATTTACAAGCAAAGTGCAGAAACATTGTTGCTTTAGATCTACACTGATACTTCCTGGCATCAGTGGCCCCCACTTTCTTTCCTTAGGATATGTTTTGTGTTAAGGCCGTAAATAGAAAATAATGAGTGTTTCTGGTTTACATTAGGCCTAACTTGTCTATTTTTTGCCCCCCCCCCCCCCCCCTAATTTTTTAAGCATTTTTAGTTGAACTCCAAGAGATTCCCCAGTTCCACCATATTGTTTTTCCACCTTCCCTGTGTAAAATTTTAATAAAAATCCTTCCTACTGTCCCTATTTTAAAATTTCATGTAACACACATTTTTTGTTTTAGCATCTAAGAATTGACTCCTTACAAGGTTCAGTTATTTAATTTCAGAGTCCAAAGTTCCTGAGATGCCCGACAGACTGGTTGTCCGCCCCCTAACTGATTCTCTGGTAGTACAGTGGGTACCTAACCGACGATCCAAGTATATTGTGCGTGGTTACTATCTTGGTTATGGCAAAGGAATTCCTGATGTGTACAGACAAGTCTTTGACGCTGATACATTCTTCTATACGATAGAAAATTTACGTAAGTTTGTAATTTGCTTTATGTACTTATTGATGTACTAATTAATTCTTCCTCCTGTTTTAATACAATTAGCTTTGGATTGTCCATTATACATAATCAAGGAGTCGCAAGTTATAATTTCCATATAATATTGTATTCTTTCTCTTAGGCTTTTTCTGAGCAAACTGTGCAGATCCTGATGAAAGAATATCTAGCGATAAGGCGAGCAATCTCCCTAAACCCCTAAACGAGACGTTCATTTTATTTTGTTGAAATAACGACTGGAGAAACTAGGCACATCCAACAAATATATATATAGACGAGCCGTTGATGCACCATTGCCCCCAATTTGTATATTTAAAACGGGGTTTCCTTCATGCATGTAATAACTCTACTTCTTATTGAATGAGAATTTATTTCGATCATTAACTGTGCTTGTTATTCAGTAACATATATGGGAACTAGACCGTTAAACAGGGAACCACGCTATGTACAGTAAAACTATTTATACAGTTGATGTACAATAAAAACGACCATCTTGCAAAGTTGTCTATTTTTGTCATATATTTAATGTCTTCTTTCGCTTATACAACCCCTTTTCCCCCCCTAGACCCAAGACGCCATTTCCTAAGGGCATCTTGGGTCTAGGGGGGGGGAAAGCATCTAAAAACAAACTGAAAGACGCCAGTTTCATCTTTTTAATGACAAATGTCACAATTTTAAGTATATTTCATACGCATGCGCAGAAGGAATACCGCAAAGTTTTGGAAACGAAGGGCACTGATTTCCTTAATATTTTAGCACTTTTACTTTTTGAAAACCTGCAAAGGATTTACTAAAACTATCGTCTAAACGGCACCCAGTCTAAAGACGTAAAATGAGGGGTGGGAGTAGAAGGCGCAAGTTTTCACTGCTTTGTAAATGACGGATCACTTTGAATCTATTTTGATGCTTTCTATGCATAATTTACTACCGAAACAGTCTAATTTTAAAAACATTAGGGCAATTTGAAAATTTAGGTTTTGTAATCATGGCAACTAGGGAAAATATACGCCTTATCGCTAGAGCTCCTTATGCGGGTTAGGATATATTTCGTCTGGATCTTCACTGGTAGCTTAAGAACCAGTTTTCAGGTTTCCAATACAAAAAGAGGATCTTACATGAGTGCTCATGTTTGATTGAATTTATTAATAAACTTGTTGAGACGAATTATTAATAGACTTGTTGTGAAAAAGAGATAAAATGCTTGGCTAAGAGTTAAGGAAAAGAGATAAATGCGAGGCTTGCCTTGCATTTTATCTTATTTTCTTAACGAGTAAAATAAACTCAATAATAAAGAAGCATGTATGTTAGATTCTATTTATCACAGGACATTAAAAGTACTTAAATTCGCATTTTTGAATTGAAAACATCAAGACATTGCCATCTTTTACGCACTGTTAAAACGGACATCTTTGTTTTAAGGTCTAAATCTGTAAGCCACTAGTTGTTTATCGATTTTATTGCATGATGTTATATCACTCCCAGACTTGACGTCATGTTGTAAAATTAAAAAAGAAAACAGCAGTGGGCTGAATTAAACATTTCACAAATTAATTCAGTTCATTCATTTAGATTCGAGTGTCTTCAACACACAGTACATGTTTTCAGCACACAAGATTTTGCAGAAATGAAAAATACAGGTTCACACAAGACTATGTACAATTCAAAATTGAATGCTTTACTGGCATGACACTTCACATTAAATGATAATACAAGTACAATATCACAAATATATTTAATATTTAATTCTTTTTTCAGACTGGTGAAAATCTAAAACCAATTTTTAATTCATAGGATCTGAATAATGTTCTATGTGCTAAGTAACTACATGTATCTTATTTCTTTACAGAACCGGCATCAGAGTATGTTGTATCTATCAGGGCGTTTAACAATCAAGGGGAGGGAATACCAAGATATGAGACAGTCTTCACGAGTGCTGAAACAGGTAAGTACCCTCCAGCCGGTGTTGTAGTTCTGATAATACTCTTTCGGGAAATAAATAAAATTACAAGGACAGTAGTGATTTTCTGCATTCCACCATGCCTCCAGATAAGAGTGCATAATTAAGAATTCCTTTTCTTAGTGAGTTCTATCCCAGCCCTGTCCCATACTTTCATGTAGATTTATCATGAAATATTACAGTCATTCTCCCCT
Organism: Loripinus fragilis; assembly: GCA_964019695.1. NCBI lineage: Eukaryota > Metazoa > Mollusca > Bivalvia > Lucinida > Lucinidae > Loripinus > Loripinus fragilis. The sequence continues at coordinate 139,855 of CAXHUL010000124.1, forward strand.
TCCCCTGATTCAAGAAGGTTTGGTGTCAGTTGAAAGTGGAAGTATATGCACAAAGTACTGGTTAACTTGCCCAGGAAAAAGTGTGGTTAGGTTAACTGACTGTCTTGACATGACCATAGCTGTTGACTGGGACGTAAAAACACAAACCAAACAAACAAATTTTTAGTGTAGATAGCAATGGATTGACTTGCACAGCTATCCAGTGGCACTAGAAATTAATTTTTGGTCTTCTACTGTGTAGGTGAGGAGCCAAGGTTCTTCCAAGACTACCTGCGTGCACAGGTGTTTCTGAGCTTTGACTAACCAAAATTTCATGTGAGGACTTAAAATAGTTTAGGAGATTGTTGTCACGTAAGTTTTGTGTAATTTTGGGTTTGGTTTTAGCTCAAGAACCAGTCACACCGATGCTGCCACCTATTGGGCTCAAGGCTACAGTCCTGTCGGCAAACACCATTGTCGTCACATGGACAGACAACTCTCTTGGGAAGATACAGCGGATCACAGACAACCGCTACTACACTCTGCGCTACATCACGATACCACAAGGCCGGAATCGCTACATGTTCATCAACACAACAGACCTTGTGTGCCACATAGATGAGTTGAAGCCGGACACGCAGTACGAGTTCAGCGTGAAAGTGACAAAGGGAAAACGGAAGAGTACATGGAGTATGTCAGTTGTAAATACTACCCAGGAAGCTGGTGAGTTAAGTTTAGGTCTAGATTACAAATATTTGAAGCGTAAAATTGCTAATCTTTTCAAATCTATCTGTTTGAACACATGTTTTGGGTGCCCAAAAGAACCGTCTCATTGAGACGGTTCTTTTGAGTACCCACAACATATATTTTGGTTGAGAAATAAGAAAATTAGATATTTGTTACCCAGCAAGCTGGTGAATATAGTCCTACCATTATAGTGCCAGTCATGACTGAGAAAGATGACATATTGTGATGGTTTTTTATTCATTTTGATTGAAAAAATAGGGCTTTTTGGCTGCATCTGAAGCAAAATAGAAATTAGTTGCTTTTCACAAATCTCTTCGGATTGATTTATTTGAACAGTTATCTAAATTCAAAAATCTTGTGTTGTTTGACTTAAACTATGAAACTATGGTGACAGAAAGTTGCCATCAGAATAGCTAAGACTTTTGTTAAGAGAAATTTATTGATAAGTAGAGCACAAGATATATGAGGGTCATACCGGGCCGCGTAGCGCAGTCGGTAACGTGTCTGGCTACAGATGCGTGTCTGACTGCAGATCCAGGGGTCGCGAGTTCGATCCCGGTCCGGTCCCATACTTTCGTGGAGATTGATCATGAAATAATTTCTACGGTCATTCTCCTCCCTTCCGCTGATTCATTCAAGAAGGGTTGTTGTCAGTTACAAGCGAAAGTATGTGCACAAATTACTGGTTAACCGCTTGTTCAAGCCTGCCCAGGAAAAAGTGTGGTTAGGTGAACTGACCGTCCCGCAATGACCATAGCTGTTGACTTGGGACGTAAAGCAACAAAACCAACCAACCAACCAATATGAGGGTCATTTTTTATGTTCGTAGAATCAGGCTTTATCCCTTCAAATATAGAATTTAGGGTACCATAAGCACAAGATATGACAGACAATAAGTATAAACACAACACAAACATATTAGAAGTTTTTTTTTTTTTTTTTTTTTTTTGGGGGGGGGGGGGGTGTTAAGCCATGTTCATTTCAAATTCTTGCAAAAAAAAAAATCCTCTAAAGTACCAATTTTTGCATGTTTGAATTGATTTCAGTTTAATCAACTTGCCCCAATCTTCAAGGTCATGGTTGATTAAACAAATGGCCATCATACACTGGTTGGATGGTCGGGGGCATCAGTTTTATTGAAAGGACAGTTATATTATAATAGTTTGTCCATACAGAATGATATAAATATTTGCCAGTGAATTTGCAGGAAAATTATCAGGAATGTGAATAAAAGTTTAACTTTTAATTGCAGGATTAGAAAATGCAGGTAAACCATCATATAATAACCTTTGTCATTCAGAAGTTGCCTAAATGTGCAGACCAATGATTGGTCCTTGTTTGTAAAAAAAATAGCTTTTTAACCCTTACCGCCAAACAGACCAATTGGAAAGTTGGAAAATCACGCCAAACATATCCTTGCTTATAAACCTACCACATCAAACTTCATGTTCATGTAAATCCAGCTTAAATAATTTCAAATGAGGATAAAAAAATAGCCAGAATGAGATTTTGGTATTTATCGCATTGGCAAAGCGGTAAAGGCTCAGACGAGACAGTCTCGTTAGAGCTTTGGCTGCTCGCATACACATGTTACGGACATAGCTGAAGGATCAGACCAGAAGCTCCACTAGGTAGCTGCCCATGTCTGTTTATGCGTAGTGACTTTAAGCATATATGTGATAAGCACCAACCATTCTCTCACGGTCTGGTCAAAATGTTAAATAACACAGAAGAGTCTCTATATAATGCTCCAATATTTTGGGACATCCAATTTTTCGGAGATCAAAATTTTGGTGTGATTTTTATCAAGCTATATTTTCACTCTGTGGGGGACATGGAATGGTTTATTTCCATGTAGTTAACAGCCAATCTACTGTGTGTGAAAAATGATACAGTGGCCATATTTCTTATCTTGTTTTATGAATAGCCTAAGGAGGGTTTTTTTTTATTCTTTTAGGGCATACCTTTTGCAACAAGGGTCCCAACAACAATCTCTGCTTCACTTTTAATATATACTCATATTTATGCAGAATTATGATCTTTCCTTATTTTTTGCCTCCTCATTGAGGGTTCAAGCCCCACAAAAGTTAAAAAAAATCTGGTATATACATTTGTAGTTTTATAGAGAGACAATACTGTGATACTAATCATGCTAACAGTTTTGAGAAAAAGCATATAATATCTTACAGTAATAGACATTGAAAGTAATAGAAAGCTTGCGAAAATAACAGTTACAAGTTACAACAGTACCAATAAGAAAATGAATTATAAAATTTAATCTTTTTCTTATTTACCAACAGACATAAAGCAATAGAACCAAACCCTCTTGTGGTTCCGGGAGTACCCACATCATTTGTTTTGATTGAGGATTACGAAAAATACACGTTTTAATTATGCTGTCATGAATGAAAATTTAATAATACAGTTTTAAGAATTTAAAGGTGAAAGGTCCCATTGCTTTTGCTTTACAAACTGTACCATTCCTATTGCAGCGGTTGCTTTTCCCTCCCTCCGCAAATTACATAAGGACTTCAAATTTCAATATTAATTCAACTTAATGACATTCCTAAAATATAGATCTATATTGAACAACCCAAAACACCTAGATCAGTCGGAGTAGAACCTGATGAAATGCAGTTTAAAGTGGGATTTCATGTGGGTCTTCACTGTTTGCTAATGTACTTATTTGGCACTCACCAGTGTACAAAGTATTAAAATCTCATCATATTTGTCTCATAAAAGAGAAGAGAGAGCTAGGCCAACCTCAAAAAAGAACTTTTCCAATTTCCGTATCATATCAAAAGCAGTATCAATTGGAAATTTTGAGAAAACAACTAACATGTAGAGGAGCATGTACAGTGGCTCAATGGTTAGAGTGTTGGACTTGAGATTAAGGGGTTGCTGGTTTGAGACTCACAAGAAGCGCTGCATTATGTCCTTGAGTAAGACATTTTATCCTCGGCTTAGTACTGGTTCAACCTAGGAAGACCCGTCCCTGTTTAACTGAAAGATTGTTGATGTGACGTAATGAATAATAAATAAACAGTGTAGGTCCACTTTATATGGCATTTCATCTGGGTCTTCACTGTTTGCCAAAGTATACATTTAGGAGTTTCCATTATACAAAGGGTTAATTATTATGGAAAGATGTAACAAGCACACAAATTTGTATATACATGTATTTTTTTTCCTGATTTTAGACTTATACAATAATTTATTCATATATTTGAGTATTGCTCCAAAGACCATATACTAGTTTGCATCTATAATTGCACATGTTGCATGAGGAGGAAAAGTTTATTTCCAAAATAAGATTTTTATTTCCAGGTCTTGCTCTTTTTATGGTTTTGCTTGTCATAGGAAAACAAATGTACCATCCTTTGAAAAAATGTCACTTGCCACAGAGGTGTTATTTTTTCTAATTTCCAAATGAGCAGTCTACAGGACAGTTTGACATATTGTGGCTAATTTTCATTACAGCTCCAGGATCTATGCCTCGTGACTTGACCCCAGTACCAGTAGACGGGGATGACCTTGCAGTGACCCTTAATTGGCAGCCCCCTCAGAAACCTAATGGACAGATAACTGGTAAGTCAAGGGCTGTTACTCTTACTGTATAAATAGTAGTGTAGTCACATTAACATGTGTTCTACATGCTCACTTTGTATCATACTGGTTAACCCTTTTGTGTCTGGTGGATTTTCCCCCATACATATTAATTCAATACGTATGGGGACTGCATATTTTGGACTTTAAGGGGTCACAGGTAAAGTTTTCGAAATCAAGTCCAAGAAGTTTGTTTTAATCATAGATAACTGTGCAGACCCAGTTGAAACGCAGCATTATGCTGCATTTCATCTGGGTTTTCACTGTTTGCCAAAGTACCCATTTAGGGGTTTCCCATATACAAAGTGTTCTTCTCAGAATTATACTAACACATTTTCCTATACATATTGTATAATAGGGATTGGATAATTCCTTATAAATTAAGAGGTCACATGTTAAAATTAGCAATTTATGATGCATTTCCATGGGAGTGGCTGTGTATATCAGGCAGTAAGTGGGCCGATCTTGGCTCCTTGCTTAGTAATGGTTCAACCCAGGAAGTCCCGTCTCAACATAACTGAAAGATTGCTGACTGGGATGTAACGAATCAATCAAACAACAAACAATCAAAAACTCTGTTTAGACTACTGAATTCATCTACATGTAGCTGATAAACAGCATGATCACTGAGATGATAAGAGCTGTCAATTATTTTACAGGTAATTTTGACCAGCCAATCAAATTAGAGCTTTTAGCTTCAGGAGCTGCAGTTGATGTTGACTCTTTGACTTTCTGGGCTATGAAAATATGAGACACCAGTTTTTATGATTTAATTATATAGATAAAGTAATTTGAGCTTTTCATGT